>OZ026529.1:49731634-50169134 GCA_964019695.1 Loripinus fragilis
GACCAGTCTATTTTCATTTAAAAGGGTGTTGGGTGGTATTTTTCATTTTTATTCAAATTATAACAGAATATCTAGTAGCAAATAGTGGAGAACCTGACCAGATGCTGCATTCTGATCTGGATCTGTACTGTTTGCCAATGTCCCACAAAAAGGACACTAGGCTTATATGGGTTAAGTAACCACTCAAAAATAGACAAAACAAAGGTCTTAAAGACAGGTGGTAGTTTAATACAGGTTGACTGTATTGCAGAATGCTCCCCCGGAGTATTCTGCAATACTTTTGACCTGCATTAAGCGATTATCGGTCTTGAAAACCTATTTTGGGTTTCTTTTGAATGACAGCTTAGTAAAGGTTTTACTGGACTGTTGATTCTCATCATAGACCTGTCATGTACTCATTATCCCCACACATTTTAAAAAACATCAGAGATACTGTTATAGCCTCCATCTGTTTTTTTGTTTTCTTGTACACCGGATACAGACATCTGAGATTTTACCCTGAGATAGAAATTCTTATCTTACCCATGTTATCTTACAAAGGCTGTCACGAGAGCACTGTTCATTGGTTTTATTGGATCTAACGCGCATGGTCATCAAGTGACGTTGATGTTTAGTCAAAATGACGTCATCAAGTGGTATTGCAGCTCAGCATATTTATGGACTTCCGGAAGCTTATTTGAAAATGAAAAGTCAATGGTGAGCCAGATAAAGAATCCATCATTTGTGTGAGCATGGGATAGAAAATTCTGTCCATCAGGACCACTGTTTGTCATCGCTATGCAAGCCTGGTAATGCCAAACGTGATCCTTGGGAGAGATTTTTATATCCCACCCTCACATTCATGATAGATTCTTCTATCTCTTCCTAAACTGCTGGACTCAATCCAACCAAATTTGTTGAGTGACTTGCTTACACATTAGGGGCGTACTGCTTGTCTTTTCGCTTACTGTAAAGGCGGCAACTTTAATATTCATATCTGGTCGTGGTTCGGCTATTTCACCTGCTAAGGAAGGGAAATCAGGTTTTATTTATAATTTGGTAAAGAGTTAATAAGATTTATGGGCCGCGAAAACGTGCGTGCATTTCATGAAAATCCTAACTGTATTCACACTGAACTCACATTTCTTAACCCTTACAGCGCATAATCACAAAATGTATGTTTTTGTCATCTAAAATATTAGAAGCCTCAAAGACAAACAGTGTGGATCCATATCAGACAGCTCCTGTAGGAGCAGTCTGATCTGGGTCCACAATGTTTGCCTCTATGCTTATGTTAAATAGACATTCCAGATACAGTTATTTTGCTGGCGTTTTAAGGATTAAATAATGTGTTTTGTGTCTATACCTAGGTAATGGCGCAAGATGATACAGTTACTTTTGAATAATTCAACTTTAACCTATGTCTAAGGTTGGCCAGTCCTAATTACGCATTCGTGAGGTGCCGCCTTTACAGTAACCAAAAAGTCAAGTAATACAAGAGCATACATGTATTTATACCGCAGTAAACTATGTTCGTGGCGGGTATACTGTTTTCATGTCTGTCCCTCACATTTTGTTTCCTTTACATCTTGAAGAGTAGTTGCTGGAGTTTCATCAAACCTTGCAAACATATCCATATTGACAAGACAAATAAGGGCTTTGGGCCAATTTAATTAGAGTTATTATCTTTGTAATCTAAATGGCTTTTGATTATAAAAGGGTTATGCTTATGCTATGATATTACATGCACGGGCCAATCAACTCCTACCACAGCTTTTGCTGAAGCAATTTGATACTGTGCCTTTACAATGTAGACACATTGAACATATGCATGAAGGAGTTTGGTTCAAAAAAACAATTTTTGACAAAATGACAGATATGCAAATTTTAGACATTTTTTAACTAATATGGCTTTTGTATGTGCATAGTGCCTTTTTGGGCCTATCAAATCCTACCACAGCTTTTGATGAATTAATCCAATACTTTACCTACACAATGTTGACAAGTTAAACATTTGCATGAAGTAGTTTAGTGCATCAATTTTGACAAAATGACAGCTTTGAGAATTTTTTTTACTTATAGCGCTTTTGCATATGGGACGGTCAGTTCACATAACCACACTTTTTCCTAGGCAAACTTGACTAAGCAGATAACCAGTTCCAATCAATTCCTACCTCAGCTTTTAATGGGTTAACCCAATACTTAATATACACACTGTAGACATATTAAACATATGCTGAAGGAGTTTAAAGCATATAGGTAACTTTTTGATGAAATGACAGGGCTCTAGAACCCTGACAATTTTTCCTGTACGCCTTAATTCATGGGCAGATCAACTCCTATCACAGCCTTTGATGGGTTAACCCAATACTTTACCTACACAATGTAGACATATTAAACATATGCATGAAAGAGCTTAAAGCAAAGTAAATATTTTTTGACAAAATGACAGAGCTCTAGAACGTAGACAAGAGTCAACAGGGTTCGCACAGGCTTGAAAAGTACTTGAATTTAGAGGGTTTTCTTGAAAAGTCCCTGAAAATTAAATATGCCTTGAAAAGTAATGGAAAGTCACTCAAATACTTTGAAAAGTCCTTGAATTCTTCTATTTTCTGTAGGACACAACACTGTTGATAGAGATCTAAATCATTATAAAATTGTTGTGCCTTTCTTTGGTGCAGCAAATGCTGCACTAAATAAAGGTACATCAATTTTATACTAATTTTCTTGTACTTATTTCTCCATTATCTCAGTCTAGCATTTCTGAAGTAGAATTTTAACACTTAAATCAAATGCAAATGCTGCACCACATAAAGGTACATCAATTTTATACTAATTTTCATGTACTTATTTCTCCATTATCTCAGTCCAGCATTTCTGAAGTAGAATTTTAACACTTAAATCAGGATTTTTCATAAACCTTTAGTCCTTGAAAACTATAAGATAGTCTTGAAAAGTCCTTGAATTTTGCTCAAACTTGCCTCTATGAACCCTGGTCAATAAGCAAGAAGCGTCATTTTCTTTTATTACCCAACGTACTATATAAAGAGTTATTAAGCATTTTTGACTGTTTGGCAACTTTTCTGTCTCTGCCGGTTCGATCCGGTTTCGAGGAACTGTTCCCCAGGAAAACATTTTTAACTGTTTCCCAGTCACGTGATAGGCTGATCAGCTGTACACTGATGACGTCAAACGTTAAACTTAGCAGCGTCACAATGTAGGAAAGTTTTGTTTGATTTGATTCTTTACGTCCCAGTCAAAACTTTTTCAGTTATGTTGGGATTGAACCAGTACTAAGCAAGGATTATTGTGACAACGCAGTGACGCCGTTGAGGCTCAAAACCGCAACCCTCAAGCATTTTACCACTGAGCCACTGCGCTCTCTTCGCTGTATAAGGTGAGGATTCGTTGCAAAACAGAAAATTTCGCCTTATCTGTTCCATTTTGGTTTCAAAGTGTTCCGCTCATTCTAACTAAGAAAACGAGTACCCACACTCTATGTTTCTGACCACAAACAATGAAGTTATTGGGAGTTTAAAGAGCCGCTCCCGCCATAACAAACCCTACGCGCATCAGCATTGCGCTTATTATTACCCTTTGTTAGTTTTGAGTTGGGTAATAAAACAACTATTTCATACCTCCGGCCTCTGGCAACAGTGCATCGGGTCATCCACAGCATCTCGTGGGTGATAGTTTTGACTGTTGCACAGAAAGGTATGAAATAGTTCTATAATGTCCCTCTCAATTTTAATTTCAGGCCCACCTTTAAGTTCTTCAGTTGGCATACTTCATTTCTTGGTTTGATTGGATGTATGGTGATGTGTTTTCTGATCAGTCCAATCTACTCATCCGTCGCCATCATCGTCATGTTGCTGCTTATAATTCTGCTCCACTTCCGATCATTTCCCACTCCATGGGGTCAGATCAGTCAAGCTTTGATCTTTCATCAAGTTCGGAAATATTTGCTGATGTTGGATATTCGTAAGTCGCACGTAAAGTACTGGCGACCACAGATTCTGCTGATGGTGTCCAATCCGCGACAGGTGTGCGAGCTTATGGAGTTCGTGAATGATATTAAGAAAGGTGGACTTTATGTTCTTGGACATGTGAAGGTTGGAACGTTGGATGATTATCCAGACAGTGATCCCTTGGCGAAAGATTATCCAAAATGGCTGAAACTGGTTGAGATTTTGAGATTGAAGTCTTTTGTAGAACTGGCGTTGACACCGACAGTATCGGATGGATTGCATCAGTTAGTGAGACTAGCAGGTTTGGGTGGGATGAAGGTAAACACGGTGTGTCTTGGTTTCTATGACGACAATACGCCAGTAGATACTCTGGCCAGAAGAACGGTCAAAAGGCGTAAACTATTTGGTAAGGCAGATTCGGAGATTCATATTGATGTGGGCGAAACATTTAGAAAGGTTCGTGAAAGTTCAGCGCCAAGGGATGTAACTGAGGAAGAGTTTGTGAAAATGATTGCTGATTCGCTGAAATTACAAAAGAACATATGTCTGTTTAGACACTTCAACCAGTTAGATAAGTCTGCTATAATGTCTTCAAAAGGAACTATGTACATTGATGTCTGGCCAGTAAACTTTTTCCGCCCAGAGACATCAAGTTATTTCGACAACACATGTCTATTTCTGCTACAGTTAGCGTGTATCATAAATATGGTTCCAGGTTGGAAATCAAAAACCTGTCTTAGAGTGTTCTTATTTGTCAACGCACAGACTGAAAACACGCTGCAGAAGGAACAAAAATTAGAAGCGTTTTTACGTCAGCTCCGAATTTTAGCAAAAATCCAGATTGTATCGTGGGACAGCATAGCTCTGACATTAACACGAGAGTTTGACCTAACTGTAAGCTATGCTGAATCGAGAATGCAAGAATATAATGAAACTTCGTCGGAATATTTGACTGCTGTGAACCAGTTAATCAAGTCGTATTCGAGTCGTACTGTCGCGTCATTTCTGTATCTGCCAAGGCCCCCGCAGAATGTGTCCACTCATCGGAAGTACCTGGAGCAGCTTCAAGGTCTGAGTGACGGCCTGCCGCCAACAGTTCTAGTTCACGGATTACATCCTGTTACATCAACTACTTTATAATGTTACATATAGTCATCATAGTGTCAGATGAACAAAAAATTTTGAGCGTAAAATTTTGAGATTTTTTTTTATTCGTCAGTTTTAACATTTGTTTTGGGTGCTCAAAAGAACTGTCTCATTGAGACGGTTCTTTTGAGTACCCACAACATATGTTTCGATTGAGAAATAAGATTTTTTTTTTATTATGAGCTCTCTAGATGCCTGTATAGTGCTACATTATTCTAATGCACTTGCTTTTGTAACTCAACGTCTGATTGGATAACATAAAAAAATTGTGACAGTACATCCTGTGATGTACCGTCGCAAATAGTTTGACGTCATTATTTATGTCACATTTCATTGGATGATGTGCTGCTTTATGTGGCTTGTAACGCTTCAATTTGAGAGGAATGCACAGAAGTGCATTAATATGGGGATAACCATATTCAAAATTTTCATTTGGGGAGGTATATCATCGGATATACATTCGCAAACCTCCCCAAATGAAAAATTTTGAATACAGTTATCCCCTAAATCATTGCCATGCTAAATATTTTGTGTACTACACTCCTCCCCAACTTTAATCAAATTAGCTTGCAGAAATCCAATTATTATTATGTTTCACAGGTTTACATGAAAACATTTTTAGCGTTAATTTGTAAACATTTTCTTACCCATCAGTTTTAACATAAGTTTTGGTAGCTCAAAAGAACCATCTCATTGAGACGGTTCTTTTGAGTAACCATAACATATGGTTTGGTTGAGAAATAAGAAAAATTATTTTTGTTACACACTCTTATCTAAAGGTCTGTGTTATTATGAGCAGAGTGGAAAACATTGTGGATCCTGATCAGCTGTGAAGCCAGCTGATCTATCTCTACACTGTTTTCATAACGGGATACATCCAGCTTTAGCATATGATGATATAGTAAGGGTTAGTCATTAGTTTTGTTTCTTGTTTTGCAATCATCATGCTTAGGCCAAAAGAAATATATATATATGTCTTGTTTTCCGGTTACCTCTCCAAAAATTTAGGGTCGGTAGGTAGGCAAACTTTTTGTATAAAAACTTTTTTATATGGAAAATGTCTAAAAATCCTTTAAAAAAAGTATAAAATTAGACTTTACTATCCCAAAAGGCTTACAAAAAAATTGAGTAGGCCTAAAAATATTAGGGTTGGTAGGGTAACCAGAAACGAGACAGTTTCTTTGTTTGGCCTTAGGAAGAGAGATAGACAGAGAGAAAGAGTGCTGAATGCTTTACTTTATTTATTTTCTTGTCAGGCTGTTTGTGTTCTTTGTCTTTTCCTCTCAGTGCCATGGGTAAGTCTGTAGTCTGTCTGTTATTGGGGCATTTCCTGTTAATACTCACTTGTCTTTAAGGGAGTTTATAGTTTCGGCCAGCTGAGAAGATTTTGGTACTATCACATAATATGCAAAACCAAAGTCAAAAAAGGGGCATAAATCAGTCAAAATTTTGCAGATAACTTGAACCAGTATTTACAATGCTTTACCTTTCTTTGAATGAAATTGATGGAGCCCTTCAAAAGTTATTGATAGGAAGCCAAAAGTGTGATGCCACCGCCCACAATACCGATGCGAATGGAAACATAATCCCTATGTGTCTGCTATGCTTCGCAGGTGACACATTAAAGGCTCAAATCAAAATAAGACATGATTTCCCACTGTGTAGATATGCAAACAAACAGCAACTTTATACATAATTGAGCCGTGACATGAGATTTCCAACAATGTGGTATGTGCGACCAGCAAAGCCTCAGATCAGCCTGCGCATATGCGCTGTCTGATCAGAGCCTTTGCTAGTTGCTTGAATATTCTATGACTGTTAAGCTACTGACTGAACACCATTTGGAGTTTCTAAGCTTAAAAGGAGGTTGTACAGGCTTGTCTGAGTCTACACATGTCAAAATACCACATTGTTGGAAGTCACATGTCGCGGTTCATATGTAAAAAGTTGCTATTTGTTTGCATATCTACATAGTGGGACAACAGGTCTTATTTTGATTTGAGCCTTTAACCCTTAAAGCGGCAATCACGACTGCAGCAGACGACAAATTTTGCGACAGTTTTTCTAATTTTTTAAAAAAAGGCATGAAATTACATGAGAATCGTCTGCCAGTAGATGATTCTCATGAAATATCATGCCTTATTTGTTATTTTTGGAAAAAACAGTAAAACTTGAAATTGTCGTCTGCTGCATAAAAATAGGTGGCACTTTAAGGCTTAATGTGTCGCCTGCGAAGATTAGCAGACACCCAGGGATTATGTATCCATCCGCATAGGTATAGTGAAGGTGGTGTCACACTTTTGGTTTCCGATCAATAACTTTTGAAGGGATCCATCAATTTCATTAAAAGTATACAGAAAGGTAAAGCATTGTAAATACAGGTCAAGTTATCTGCAAAATTTTGACTGATTTAAGGCCCTTTTTTGACTCTGGTTTTGCCAGGCGACACATTCAATTCTCGAAATTCTAGTTATCTAATATATTTTATGTATGTGAGCAGCAAAGGCAGTGATAAGACTGTGTGGACACTCCTTGGCTACTCTCACATGTGGTAGGTACCAAAATCTTATGTCCTGGCTTTTGTTAATTTGATTTTTTTGTATACATAGAGAAATAGTCATAGTATGCTGGGTAATATTGTATGTTCTTTTTGTCTTCTGCATATATAGTTTCCTTTAATTGACTTTTTCAAACATTTCTTTCAGCTATGCCATCAGTGTCATACAATTTGGATCCAGATCAGGCCCGACAATATGTCGGGACTGATCTGGGTCCCAATTGTTTGCAAGGGTTAAAAGCATTTTGTCATCACTTGTGGGTAAATAGTTCAAGTTAAGGCCTGATTGAAGGTTTGCAATCTACAGTTTGTGTTCATTGATGTCATCTAGCCTCAAGGTTATTTTTTCATGCTCAACTGATCTGAGCATGAAATTTCAAATGCTCAAAACTTAAATGCTGAAATAAAGACTTTTCTTGCTGTTAAAGTTTGAGCAGGATAAATTTCATGCTCAGTTGAGTTGAGCATGAAATATATTTTTTAACCTCCGGGCTTGGTCACACCAACAAGCAACAAAGATACCTTGCTGATGAATGTATTTATGGTTTAATATAATTTTTATGAAACTTGTTACTGCTTTTTATGTTCATTTGTCAGTTGAATTCATGAAGCACTGCCTAAAATTTGCATTATGCAAAATCAGATGGTTTGCATCTCTTTTAAAACCCAAATAAGGCTTTAAATCTATGAAAATATCTGCCAGATGTCAAACCTTATTTTCTCTGAAAAGGAAGAATTATATGAAAAGATTTGTTGTCTGCTGCATCTTACATGTTAAAAGCATAAATTCAAGGGAAACCTTTTTCGTGTGGAGTTTGTAATGTTCATAAAAACACAATGCAATTACCTATACTGCCTGTTTACCTATTGATTGTCTGTACTGCATGTTCACCTATGTTTTACCTATGTTGCCTGCTTATCTATTGATTGTTTATACTGCTTGTTCACATTGATTACCTCCTAATGTTTGAGACTGAGAGGCCCCGGGTTTGAGCCTCACTGGCATCACTGCGTTGTGTCCTGGAGCAAGACACATTAATCTTAGCTTAGTACTGGTTCAACCCAGGATGACCCGTCCCTTTATAACTGAAAGATTGTTGATGGGACGTAAAAATTCAAATTAAGCAAACAAACCTCCTATTGATTATCTATACCTGTTCACGTATGGATTACATATCCTGTCTATTTTACCTATGGATTACCTATATTGTCTGTTTACCCATGGATTACATACTGTATATAGGCTGCTTACCTATGGATTACATTTCTCTCTTTTTACATATACTGTCTGTTTACCTATGGATTACCTGTATATTATGTTTACCTATGGATTTCCTATACTGCACATTAACATATAGATCACCAATACTGCCTAAACTGAGTTTTTTGAAGTTGTGCATTGCACAGGTTTAATACATTATACATCAAATCTGTGCAATGTACAGCATTCAAATACCAATGGTGTGGTTTTATGCAAGTCTATTAAAATTTTGATTAAAATGAAAAATACCACCCAACAACTCTAGAATTAGAAATGGAATCATCCAATTGATAAGGATGGGAAAATCAATTTGGCATAAACATGTTAATGATAATACTCAAGAAGGCGACCAGTAAATGGCACATTTTTAGCTCACCTGAGCCGAAGGCTCATTGGTGAGCTAATAGTATACCAGTGACTCCGGCATCCATCTGTCGTCAGTCAACATTTTCAAACATCTTCTCCTCTATAACTACTGGGCTAATTGAACTCATATTTCATATGGAGACTCCTTAGGATGGAGGAACGAAAGCTTGTTTAAATGGTTCTGGTAACATGACCAAGATGGCCGCCATGCCCATATATGGTAAAAACCCTTCAAAAATCTTCTTCTCCAGAACCAGAAGACCGATGACCTTGGGACTTGGTATGTAGCATTAAGGTTGTGGGGCCTACCAAGTTTGTTCAAATGAAGAACCTAAGTTGACATTGACCTACTTAACGTCAAGGACAAATTTGCTTCCTAATGCATTTAAATGGGAATTTTTTTGAAAAGTTCATTTTTTGAAAACTGTTGAGGCCAAGTCATTATTCTCACTTGATATGTTAAACCAAATGAAACAATGGCTATAAATAAGTTTCAAAGCTCAAGGTTGACCTTTAACTTTTCAGCCAAGGTGGCTCATATTGGAGTCCCATCAACACATTAAAACATAGTTTCCTCAGAAACCACTAGGCCATTTGAACTCAAATTTCATATGAAGACTCCTTATGATAGTTTAGCCAAAATTTATACCAATTGTACTGGTCACATGACCAAGATGGCCACCACGCCCATATATGGTAAAAACCCTTTAAATATCTTCTTCTCTGGAACCAAAAGGCTAATGGCCTTGGGACTTGGTATGTAGCATTGGGGGTGTGGGCCCTACCAGATTTGCACAAATGATGAATCTAGGTTGACCTTGACCTACTTTATGGCAAGGTCAAATTTGATTCCTAATGCATATATATGGGGAAAATCTTGAAATGTTCATTTCTCTATAACTGTTTAGGCTGAAATCATAATACTTGCAAGAAATGTTTAACCTAATGGGACAAGGGTTTTAATTAAGTACCAAATGTCAAGCTGACCTGTGATCTTTTATTTAAGGCCATTCATTTGGACTGTCACATACCTATCTAAACATCTTTTCCTCAGAAATCACTGGGCTGTTTGATGGAGTATTCATTAGATTGTTTTAGGTCACTTGACCAAAATGGCCGCAACCCCCATAAAGCAAAATATGTTTCATTATAAGCTGTAGTTGATCTTGACCTATTTTAACATTATTAAGGAGATTAGGTGAGCACTTCAGGACTGTCAGGTCCTCTAGTTTTGTTAATTGATAATTCTTTTTTAACCCATTTACTGCTGTAGTTCTATAATTATAGAACATGAGGCCCCATAGCGCAATTGGTAGCGAGATCCAGTGGGCATGAGTTCGATCCCGGCCTGGTCCCATACTTTCGTGGAGATTGATCAGGAAATAATTTCTATGGTCAATCTCCTCCGTCGCCTGATTCAAGAAGGGTTGTTGTCAGTTACAAGCAAAAGTTTATGCACAAAGTACTGGTTAACAGCTTAGTCAAGCTTGCCCAGGAAAAAAAGTGAGGTTAGGTGAACTGACCGTTTCGACATGACCAAAACTGTTGATTGAGACGTAAAACATCAAACCAAACAAACAAATAATTATAGAACATTCCAGATGATGATCTCTCTTTTTGTAGAAATAATGTTCACAGCCCTACATCCTAGTCCGCAAAATTGAATCAAATTAACATACTGTCAAATCTAGTTTGAATTCGAAGTCGTAGTGACTAGATGTTTTATTTCGAATTGTAAGTAGTTCAAAATATAGGGAGGTAGATATATAAAATTATAACCCCAAAAATGATCATTATCATTTATTTTCTAAAAAACATATGTTTTGGGTGAGTAAAAGAAACGTCCCATGGAGACGTTTCTTTTATGCACCCAAAACATATATAATTATAGAAATTTAGTAAAATAGATCATGAATCCAGTGTGTCCCAAATTTATTTTGAATTAGCTGACTATTTTGAAAAATTGAGGTTCTAATTTTTGATGTTTTACTGTACCGTGATGAAACAAAGAAAAGGGGCAAAGACTGAAAAATGGCAATCTGTGATAAAGTCTGTTGTGAGATCTCTTTAGAAGTGTGTCATTTTAGATGTTTTATCCGAGTATTCACAATATATGTTTTCTCTGTGAAATCAGAAAAGCAGAATACTCAAAGTCAGCAGGCTGCAATAAAATCATGAAAATTTACCCAGCATGCAAAGATTTAAATTACGTTTGTCCAACATCAAAAAATTACAATTATGGAAAAAATGTTAGTTTACATTGGAAAACATAAAGTTTTCCCTTGACAATTTTGAATGGGCCGTGACTGGAGAAAACCAGGTCCTGTCTGAGGGGTTGCGACCAACAAAAGCGCAGACCAGCCTGCGCATCCGTACAGTCTGATCAGCACCTTTGTTATTTGCTTATTGGAAAGTATCATATCTAAACTTGCTACAAGAGAAATTTCACTATTTTAACAAGTCTCTGTAGCTGAGCAGTTTTGGTATGACCTGATTGAAAACCCCGAAGACAGGTTTTCAGGCCTTGTGGCCCAAATATGAGCATATGAGTGGCTTTTTTAAGCTTTGAATAGCTTTGCAAAGCAGCTATTTAAATTACATTCCGCTTTTTTAAATTTGCACATGAATTGCTTTCTATATATAGATCAAATTTTATGTGTTATTTAATTGTTTGTTATTTATTTAGTGAATCATGTATGAATTGTTATATTTGTAAATACAGACACCTTGGTCTGAATGCCATAGTGAGGTAGCTTTACCACATTTAGCTTAAAAGGGTACTGTACACATAATATTTTTTTCAAAATTCTTTACCGTTTTATGTCTAGGGGATACATATTGGTTTTAGTGCGGATCACATCGGTGTCCACATAGCTTTGTTTCCATGTGTTATTATCTGAACAAGTGGATGGATTTTGACCAAAGTTGCATAGATAGATTTTTGGGAAGGCAGAATGAGTTGATGAGATTTTGGTGACCTTGCCCTTATTTTCAAGGTCACACCAGCACTTTGAAATGTCCAAAATAGGGTTTCCGCACATTATCTCTTGAACCTAAAAATGGATTTCGGACAAACATTATGTATACTTTCACTGTGAAACAATATAGAGTTGATAAGATTTTGGTGACCTTGACCTAATTTATAAGGTCACCATCCTATAAACATCAGCCATTTCTGCACACTACATTGTATCTTCTAAACCAGTGGCTGAATTTTAACCATACTTGCATAGATATAATGTTAGGAGAAGGTTAAGAGTCGATTAGATTTTGGTGACCTTGACCTTATTTTCAAGGTCACACTGGCTATTTGAAATGTCAAATTTTGATCAGAATAGGGCTTCAGCATGTTTTCCCTTGAACCAAACAGTGAATTCTGACCAAACTTTTGTTTTATTGTGGCACAATGAAGAGGTGGTTAGATTTTGGTGACCTTGACCTTATTTTCAAGGTAACTTCATCACTTTCTAATATCAAATTTTGACCAAAATTGTGTTTCCACATGCTATCTCTTGAAACAAATGATGGATTTCAGCCATTCTTTTTTGTTGTATCATTCTGACATAATATAATAATGAGTTGATTAGAATGTGGGTAAGCATGCTTGCTGACTCAATTTAGAATTAGGGGACATAGTTTTCTGAAAACACTGCTTTATTTTAATGAGTGCATGTAAGTTGTGTTGTATTAGTTTGCTTAAAAAGTCTGTTTCTTGCTTTTTCAATGTTTCTAAATGCAAGCATGTCCCTTTCTTCAAAGCTAGTGCTATGCTAAGACATTCCGATTTTTTTTATTTTCACATGAATTGCTTTCTATATATAGATAAAATTTTATTTGTTATTTATTTGTAATTTAGTAAGTGAATCCTGTATGATCTTTTTGTCTGTATTAGGGCTTATGCAAAATGGCTTCATTGATATTATGAAATTATTAAATTGTTTTAACCCTTTATGTACTAATGGATACTTTCTTCTGGTTTGATACAATAAACTTGGGATGGTCCAAATGTATATACAACAGGTTATAATTTACAAATAAAATTGTATTCTTTCTCTGAAGATCTTTTGTTTTAGCAAACAGTGTCGACCCTGATGAGTGATGAAAACAGCATAATGTGGCATTTCATCTGGGTCTTCATTGTTTGCCAAAGTATGCTTGTAGAAATCACTAGTATACAAAGGGTTAACACATAGTCTGATTAGATATGTATTAGGAAGGGATTAGGAATGGATTAGGAATGGATGCTTGTTGTCTGTGATACTTATATCTATATTTCAATGATTTTTCTCTTTTACATTGAATTTTCAGGACCATGTATAAGTTTGAGCTTATTGATATGTTAACCTTTGTCATGCTGAGCTCAGATGTTACCCGTCTTATAAACAGTGTAGATCCAGATCAGCTGGCTTCTCAGAAGCCAGCTGATCATGATCAACAATGTTTTCAACTCTGCTTTTAAAAAACCTCACATCTAGAATCAGTGACTCGAGACCGAGAGGTTGCGGGTTCGAGCCACACCGGAGTCACTGTGTTGTCTCCTTGAGCAAGACACATTAATCCTTGCTTAGTACTGGTTCAACCCAGGAAGTCCATCATGACATAACTGAAAAATTGTTGACTGCGACATAAAGAATCAAATCAAACAAACAAAACAACATAATTGAAAATAATAAGAAAAAATATGTTTGATTACACACTGTTAACTAGATCAAAACTTTTTTGACAAAAACTGGGGAAGAGTCACAGTGAAGTTCATAAAAAAATACGCAGCGTGATAAGGGTTGATTTACTTTTATAGATTCCATGTGGGTTAGTGGTTATAGCTGTGCCATACTAACATCAATGTGACATTTCTTGAAATCTGCCTAGTGTCTGTGTGTGTGTGTGCCATTGTCATTGTATGTACCAAGATGAGTTCATGCCAATTTATTTATCATTTATAGCGATATATAGAGGACCTTACATGAGTGCTCATGTATTATTGAATTTATTAAACGAGTTGGTGGAAAAGTGATAAAATGCGAGGTTTGCCGAGCATTTTATGGCTTTTTTGCAACATGTTTAATAAATTCAATAATACAAGAGTACCAATGTTAGATTCTATTTATCATATGACATTAAAATTACTGTGCAATCATTAAAATCTTAATTTTTGGCGTGTAAACATAAGGATTTTACCATATAAGAGACCTGTTTAATGTTTATTTGAACATATTTGAATTTCATTTTTTGCTGTTGCATATAAATAAAACAAACACATTTTGCTTTTTCATACATAACGGAGGTGTCCCTTGTAATGCCAAATAGACAAGATGGCAATTTAAAGCATAACCATTACACGGCGGCCCTAAATTCATCCCTTCCTCCATTTAACTGATTTTAAGAGCTAAAACGGGTGCATCTTCTAAGAAAATACGTATTTAAGTGTGATATTTTCTTTAAAGTTTAGAGGAACATTCAGTCTATTATTCAAATGAGAAACAGCCTATGTGTGCCTGTTTTTGCTTCGCAACTGGGCTTAATACGTTCTTCATACAAGTGCCCAAATGGGTATCTCATGTATAAAATGTGTCTTGGAAGAATATTGAAAAACATATTCTCAAAACCCACAGCCGACTCAATTTTTTATATTATACATGTATCTATCGCAGATAAAAATGATCACCAAATATTGCATTTGAGTATTTTGCATATAATTTAGTGTTGCTACAGAAACTGTAAACCCTAAAATTTGATGGTTAAGTTGCTTCCAAAAAGTAAATATCCAACTGGAATGCTTTATTTTCTAACAGAACACACTTTAATTACTTATTTACAATATATAAAAGGTTCCAAGAGAAAAACTTCATATCTTTTAGAGAAATTGTTCGATAAAGATTTAGTACATTTCGTTTCAGACGTCATTTTTAAACGCTTAAAATTTCACCATTCATCTTCAGAGACTGTTTCAAACCAGAAAATAAAAATTAAGAGCTGTTTTCTTGATGACTGCATATTTCTGGAGATCAGACTAACCCATGGAAATCAATTATTACCAAATATATCGAGAAATAAATGAGTAACAGCATTTTCAAATTTGTTCAAATAAACATGAAACACCTCTTGTATATGTGACATTTAAAGCGTCATTTCATAACGTTATGCCTGAAAGTCTGTAAACCGGTTTATCCATTTGAATGCATGACGTTATTTCACTCCCAGATGCAACGTATGATAAATATTTATCATGTATGCCGATATTTTAATCATGCAGGCATATTGATATACAACCAGGCAACCACCAAGTTAGCATTTCATTTCATTCCAATGAAATATCTAAAGATAAGCTGTCAATGATATAAAATTGGCTATCTATTATTGTCAGTCAGGTGCATGCCAAACTACACAAAAACGTGTTCATTTTTACATGCTCATTACACTGAAACATAAAAAGTAGTTGCGAAGTTTGTGGAAAACCTGTTTTATGGTGAACAACACTCATTTATTGAATGGACATATGCTGTAGGTGCACATTGAAATTACCTCTATGAGGCAATTCCAATGTGTACCAACAACATATGTTACTGAAATTAAGGAAACCTATTTTGAAATATACACTAAACAAGTATCATGTCCATTGGCTTTCCTCTTTTATACATCTCAAACTGCCAATCTGTATTAAAATACATGTCACTATATTGCAAATTGTCAATATTTACATGACAGCTATATCACCAAATTTGATTTCACGAACTATTTGTTTGCTAAGCTGGTAGTTGCATGGTTGTAATGTCATATTCAACTCATTTATTTCATTAAAAACTTTCTGTCTTCTGTGATTATTGTTCTGTTTAGTTTTCATTATGGGTAGAAAGCAAGCAGTGCAAATCCTGATATTATGCTGCATTTAGTGGTATTTCATCGGGGTCTTCACTATTTGTTGGTATAATTTTTTATGGTAAGCTGGGCATAAATGGGATTAACTAAACTATTTGGTAGGCACTACAACTTCATAATATTTATGTGACTTATACATGGATTGTGTTATTAGTTTAAGGTAGTACAGGACTCACCGGCATATGTCCAAAAGTGTTTTATCTTTTAATATATTATAATATAGACTTATACTTATAATCTAAGACAAAAAAAAACAATACCTCACCGTTCTTTCTAAAAAGTTATTTGATGTCAAAAACTGCAAAATCGCAGGTTTTTGAAATAAACAAACACAGATTTTGTTAAAAAATTAACAAGAAACGCAATACAGTTTTTTTTTCAGAACAATACTACTCACACCAGAGATATAAATAAAAACAAAAAATAGTGAAATAACATGTATTTGCACAATTTATTAAGCAAAATCCTAATTAAGTCAAACGAATAAATGCCAAAAAAAACATTAATATTCAAAACATACATATCAGAGAATGTAACTGGAACAACAAAAAACATATTTTTACAAAGATATTTTCATGAAGAATCTAATGATTGAATAAAAAATATGTGTCACCGTGCTCGTTTTTTTGTTTTGGTGACTTTTCTGAAAAATCCTGAAAAAAAATAAAGACTATAATAAGTGATGTCTCCCCTTTCAGCCAATTTTTTTTGTTTGTCTACGCCCTATGTAATATCACTGGGCGGAGACATAGCTATTATTGATTAAGCACTGACAAATGGGCGTAGAAAATGACAAAAAAGATTTTGACCTAGCATATGTTACCCAGCACATGACATTATGATTCTCATTAAAGCATGGCTATAGCATGTCTCGATACTTTGATGCTTTCTTACACGTAGGATTTATGTAGATAAAAGCTAAAAATTATAGCTTTATTCCTGATGCATGGATCTATATGTCATTTAAAGAATAATCTTACAAATATGCAATAAGAGGATAAAACATTCTTTTCCTTGTATTAATGTTTGGCAAGCCTGAATGTGATGTGTTGCAACCAGAACCACACAGCGGTGAGGCCTGCAACACATTATCGCACAAGGGCTTGACAAACGTTAATATACAGAAAGGAAAGTTATATTGTCATTGTAATATATTATAGGACTTTTTGGGTACTATAAAGGTGGCAACTTTAATTTTCATATCTGGGCGTGGTTCGGTTATTTCAACTGCTCAAGAATGGAAATCAGGTTCTATCCATTGGTTAAGCGTTTAAAAATTGCTTGAGCCGCGCAGGTCTGCGTGCATTTCATGAAAGTCCTGTCCGTTAATGCACTGAACCCACATTTATTAACCCTTAAAGCATATATTACAACACAATCGTATGTTTTTATCGTCTATTGAAATATTATGAAGCCTCTTAAACAGTGTAGATCTAGAGCAGACTGCTCTTCCGGTCCCATACTTTCGTGGAGATTGATCATGAAATGATTTCTACGATCATTCTCCTCCCTTCCGCCGATTCATTCAAGAAGGGTTGTTGTTAGTTACAAGCGAAAGTATGTGCACGAATTACTGGTTAATCGCTTGTTCTAGCCTGCCCAGGAAAAAGTGTGGTTAGGTGAACTGACCGTCCCGCAATGACCATAGCTGTTGACTTGGGACGTAAAGCAACAAAACAAACAAACAAACAAAACCTAGAGCAGTCTGATCTGGGTCCACACTGTTTGCCTCTATACTAATGTTAAACAATAAACAAACACTTTCGAATGTAGTTATAACGCCTCATTTTCAGATTTTACCTATGTCTTAAGTAGACTAATATGGCAGTCATAAGGTGCCGCTTTTACAGTATCCAAAAAGTTCTAGAATACTTTCCTTTCAAGCAAAAGCATTTCCAAAAAAAAAAATGTCCACTGTAACATCGTGAAGCATACAACAAAACCACACCTTATAGGCGCAATCGAAAACATCAATACTATCGACGATTATAGACCAAAAATAGTTAGAATCATAGTTTTTTTTATTACCATCACTCATCGAACAGGCGACACTTTGCAATCAAAACACTGTTTCTAGCGAGTTTTGATCCGCGTTCGTCGATGGTTAAGAGTGTTTTCGATTGCTCACTATCCGGTGTGGAAACAAACTTTTTTTCAACAGAAATATGACTGAAAAATGTAGATAACTCCTAGCTCTTGTTTCAGATTGTTTTGGTTACGTATTCATTGTATCAATACACATACCGGATAGGTGGCAATCGAAAACGTTGATGCTATCGACGAACGTAGATCAAATACCGTCAGAAACAGACTTTTTGGATTGCAGTTTGTTTGCCTGACTGGCGACAAATGGAAAATTCTAGCGATTTGCGATCCACGTTCATCGATTGTTCAGAGCCTTCTCGATTGTCGCCTATCCGATGTAATAAAGTAGCGTATCTTATGATAATTGAATATTTTGGTCATTTCTCAATAAAGCATAAGCGACGGTATCTTAACTCGCAGAGGATATCCGTGAGCAGGTTGAAATGGCAATTATGCCCTCTGCAGTCATGTTTTATCGGAAATAAAGCCTGCGGTCAGTGATTGGCCAACGATCAACCAAAATATGACACATTTTTAAATAAAATGTACAATTGTCAGCGATTGAAACACCTCAAGTTTCTATAGTAAACACGTATCATAAGGTATATAACAATATAAGGATGATACATTCTTCTGTCTATTAACGTTTGCCAAGCCCAAATGAGATAATGTATAGTAGCCTTAACCATGAAGCTGTGAGGGCTGCACCAAGTGCGGATCCAGAGTGGGGGGGCAGGGGGTCCGGACCCCCTCTGGAAAATCACAAATTAAATGGGTTTCTATAGGGAATAATCAATTGGACACCCCCTGGAAAAAGTTGGACCCCCTGGAAAAAATTGGACCCCATCTGGAGCCTTTAAAAACGATAGATTTCTTTGAAATTGACCATTTGACTTCTGTAAAATAAGCTGAGGACTAAAAAAATCGTTATCAGAGCTTTTTTGTCAGACTGACCTGGACCCCCCCCCCCCCCCCCAATGAAAATTCCTGGATCCGCGCATCTGTACCATGCTTGCCAACCGTTGATATACAGAAAAGACTGTTATATTGTCATATATCTTCCTTTCAGGCACATGCAATTCCAATTAATTTTATTAAAATGTATGCAGAAATGTTCATTTTATCATCATGAAACATGCAACGAAACAAAATAATTTTTTCAACAGTAACATGAAAAAACTCCTAGCCCTTGTATCAGATTGTTTTGGCTACGTCTTCAGTATATCAAAAACACACTAGATAGGCGGCAATCGAAAACGGTAATGCTATCGACGAACGTAGTTAAATATTGTAAGTAACAGAATTTTGGATTGTTGTTTGTAGTCCGATAGGCAACAAATGGCAATCACAAACACTGTTTCTAGCAATTTGTTATCAGCATTCATCGATTGTTTAGACTGTTTTTTATTGCTGCCTATCCGGTGTGATATGGTAATTGAAATAGTTACGTCATTTCTCCATAAAACATTAGTGACCATGTACCTCCATGGGACCTAAAACATGAGAATGTCACATACAAGGCATGTGCTGGTCTACACCCCCCCCCCTTTTTTGGGTTGGGGTGGGTCTTAGGTTAGTGGCAGCATGCAGAAAGAGCAACCGAGACATGTATATAGTTATACGGTCCACAATTTTTAACCATCAAAATACTGAATGACTTCATACTCTGGGTGATGTTTTTAAAAGCTAATACTTGCATTCCTTCTTTTTGTGAAAGCAAAATACTTACAGAATTACGTTTCAAGCATCAAAGAGTTGTCAGGGGAGAATACTATATACCGTCTTAGAAAATAAGTATTCTCTTTTAAAAACAAGATTCAGGAACGATAACTCTTACACTCTTACTTTTAAGTAAAAGTAAGGTTATCTTTTGACATGGGTCCCGCACTACCTTAAAGGGTAGAAACTGTTAAGTTATGTTCTTTTCTGTATATGACAGAGAGGTGCACAAAGTTGCCTTTGTCTAAAACTTGGTAATTTTTCAGAAAATTTTGTCATCTTTTGATTAATTTTTAAAATTAACATTTTCAAAAACAATCTTTGGGAACACCATCAGAGTCAGTGGCGGATCCAGAGGGGTTTCAGGGTGTTGGCTTCACCCCCTTTGAGACAAAATTATTCCATTTTCATGAAGAATTTTCAAGAAAAAACGGAAAAACAACAAATAATCTGGTATAATTAACAAATAGAACCCCCCTTTATAAATTTGAACCCCCTATCAAGAAATCCTGGATCTGCCCCGAAGAGTGTCAAACAGTTTGGAACCAGAACAGGCCCAACATTTTGTCGGGCCTGATCTGGGTCCAAAATGTTTGCAAAAGCTGTTAATATTTACACTTTCTAAATACAGAAATATTCTAAGGTGTGAAATTCTTGTATTTTATGTGGAATGTGAAAGATCTCCACTCTGAATATGTCACATGAAATTTGTAATGTGATTCTCACAAAAATAGAATAAATTTTGAAATAGTGTTTGTAGTAATTTCTTGCTTGTCTTGGACTCGCCACCGGCGGTATCACTGTGTTTTGACATTGAGCAAGACACTTTATCTGCTGATTAGTCCTGGTTCAACACAGGAAGACCTGTTCTGACATGACCGAAAAATTGTTGACTGGGATATAACTCTTTGCATGCAAGTTAATTTTTCATGTTTTTGTCAACTGCCGACTTTTATCAAAATTGACTTTTAAAAAATAAACTTTTCAGGAACACTATCATAGTGTCAAACGGGTAGGACCCAGATCACGACCAACGTTCTAGGGTCCCAACTGTTTGCAATGGCAACAGATGACAAAAGTCCCTGGTAACAGGGAAAGAGCTGATGTAAAGAAGGAAAACAAAGACAGGGGCCGATCCAGCATTTCTGAAAAGGGGGTTCAGATATATAAAGGTGTGGGGGTTTGCTTTGCTGATTTTATCTCATTTTTCTTAAATATCCCATGAAAATGAAATAATTTGGTCTCAGTGAGACCAAATTATTTCATTTTCATAGGATATGTAAAAACAAAGCAAGCATTAGAAGCAACAAAAAGTAAGGAATGATGACATATTGACAACAAGTTGTATATTTTTGGACAAAGACACAAAAAGATGTTTTGAATTCACCTTACGCAAAATTTAACAGATTTACCAGCTCACATTGAGCATGGTTTTAAAGTTGTCCCATTTGCACAACCCAGATTCCCATAAAATCTGAAGAGAGTCAATGCTATTAGTGTATGCACCCAAGCAATACCAAGTGTAAGTTTGAACTACAGACCAATGACCCAAGGAAACAGTCATCATATCCAAACCAATGCATGGTCATCAACAATCTTGTCCCACCGCATACCAGCCAGCAGAAGGTCTATATATACTGAGGGAAAAAAGTTTAGCAATATAATTTGAGGAATCACAGTCTAGAAGAAATAGGAATTTTAATTACATAGTGTCAAAAATATATGTTGACAGCATTCACGAGTACGATGACATTGACAGGATGACATTTCTCATAATGTAAAGTCTGGTTTTATGCCCCCTTGCTAAAACAGCTTATCTGGCAATAGTGGGAATAGTTTTCGATTAAAAGTTTCATTTTTCTGTCAAATGTTTAGGTCCAAAAGCAAGAAAGTGAAAAACGGTTTTAAAACTGAATGTTGTGTTCACCCTTTTTGTACACTTTTTAGCTGAAAATCGTATTTTTCCAAATTACCTCCCTTTTAATAGCGTTTTAACTCAGGAGACCAAATCCTCACTATGAAGTTGCATTTTGTTTCTTTTGACCACTTGCGGGTAGCCACTGGGTCATTTTCAAATAACCGACATGTTTGCGAACCTGCCAATTAAAAAGATCTAATGCTTCAAAGATCGCCTTTATGAAACCCCATTATAAATACAAATGTAATAGCTAAACTTTTTTCCCTCAGTATACAACCACCAATACTGAAATTACATGGAGGCCAGACTATGATTTATGAACAACTCGACACTCTAGCCATGATCAGAACAAGCACAATGACGTTGCTCATTGCTTTCCCTATGGAAGTGGAGAGGTAGAGATCGAGAATCTAAACAATTAAGTACCATACCTGACCCTGAACTCCACATGGGAAATTGACAAAAACCCAAGAAAACACAGCACACAAAAGAGCCAAGATGCCAGCTGTTTTCCAGCAGATGATCACAAGGCTGCAAGGAACAGAAAAGACAGCATAACAAAGATAACCATGAAACATAAATAACAAAACGTATCCACAAAATAATGGTCAGCAAAAAATCACTGGAGGTTTAAACATATTTCACGGTACCAACCTCACCCTCAGTAAGACACAAGATGTTTGGTTCGCATAAAAGATACATAACTTCTACGTATCATCTCCAATGAATGGTACAAGCAATCCCTGAGGATTGCAATAAAAGATCGAGCATTAAATGAATGTGCAGGAAGACTTTTTATGGCCGCCACACAACACAGACACAACAACTCACCGAAATGATACAACAGATTCAATTGAGGTAGATGAGCAAAGGGAGCAAGCATTGTCTCGGATATTTGATACAGAAGGTCTTAAATACAATTCACAACCAATGCCGAATATATGACACCAGAACACAGACACACGTAAGGAAAAATACAATAAGAGCAGCTATAGTCCTACCACGCTATTTTGGCTATGTTGACATTCTTTATTTACAATAATATTTACCAATAAGAAAGTTATTTTTAACTCACTATTTTTAGAACAATTGGTGTATAGTTTTATATTTAAAATGTAATATGCACATGCCAATCACAAGAAGATATTCGTAGCATAGTGGATGCATCGCTTGTCCACTGTCATGGAAGTTGCGAGTTCAAACCCCGTTGCCGTAACTTGTTTTTTTTTTTCAATTTTTATTTAAATTTTCACTTATTTGTTTATTGATACAATTGTTTGAATATAATTCATAATCAAATCCAAATTATTTATGTTGCTGAATAACTATTTAATTACAGCAACAGTCCATACCCTATTGTGTTGAGGCTTTCCGTGGCATCTCACATATGTGTTTTCGTGTTTGCTAATGTATCATTTATGAGATATTTTGTATAAAGTTAAAACTATTGACCAAATGATTACAAGATACATATGAAAATATTGAAGAAAAAAGAAATAAAAAAAACATTGATGGGATTCGAACCTGCGCAGAGTGGACAACGTAGATTTTCCTCTGGCGGCGACTCTACCTTATACCCCTATTCCACACAGGCCACGAATCGCCCGAATTGCCACGAATTGATTTTTTATTGATTCGGGGGGATTCGTGAGGTTTCATTTAAAAAATTTCTCCAATCGTGATGGTGTACGAGTCAGTCCCGATTCAGATAGGATTTCGTCACGAATATTCGGGAGAATCGGCTCAATTCGGCTGGAATCGCACAAGAATTCATTACGAATAGCAAAATAACATTAGAGCATGCTGCACGAAAGTTAAGGAATCAATGACGAATCAGATAAGAATATGCCGAATGCAGCACGAATGGGCACGAATTAACAGGAATCCGCGACGAATCGCCACGATTCGCGAGATTTTCTCTCACAATAGTGATAAAAAAAGGCCCATCTATGCTTCGGGGGCATCAGTTCCAAAATGAATGTTCCTCGTAAAGAAGCAGTGGAATTGATCCTGCAACTTGAGTGTTGAAAACGGCTTCTTATATAGCTAGAAGAAAACAACTACGTTAAAGTCGAGAGGCCCCTCCCCAGACTCTTTGACTTGGAAAAATATGGCAGTTCGCCATTGGCAAAATCACCAGTCAGGAGCTACTGACTGATCCTGATTGTGCTCCAGAATCTGCCAGATCTGTTTCAACTTCTAGGACTGCCTACATGCGCGAGACGGGGTAATTAACCTTAGGGAAAATCCTTCTACTATCTCTTCCTTGGTTTTATTGTTCGGCTTAATCTCCCGATTCCCCACGAATGAGCTAAGAGTAGCTACGAATGTCATAAACAATGCAAAAACGCCCCCGAATCGATTACGATTCAGTTACGATATCGAAGAATGCCTTAGGAATTTGGTACGAATCACGCACGATTTTTCGAATCGGGGAATTCGTGGCCAAAGTTTTGAACAGTTCAAAACTTTTGAGCCGAATTCCCGATAGACCTACGAATTGCAAGAACTCACTACGGACTGCGCGAATCAGTTAAGACCTTCACGAACTGAGTACGATTCAGCCACGAATCCAAATATTTGTCAATTCGTGTCAATTCGTGGGATTCGGGGCCTGTGTGGAATAGGGGTATTAATGACAACAAATAGTTTTCAAAACCACACCTCAGTTCTGAATATGCCCCCAAATGTTTTGATTTCAATGTTTACAAACAAACAAAATGTAAACATAGTCATAATATCGTGGCAGCACTATAGCTCTCTTCTTCTGCTTGATGATTGCAAAACTAGAAAGGACAAAAAGAATTACATGTATATCATAAAACCTGTATCAAACATAAAACCCATATACATAATGATAGAAACAATGAACTACCAACAGCAGGATCACCACCGTAGAATGGGCTGGAGCCACAGCGTGCACAGTGAACTTTTAAAAAACACGCTGCCATCACACATGACTACTAAAGCCCCATAGCTTTTTAATGTGAGATGAAAATAAGTAAGGGTGCTGGAAATCAGATTATCATGAGATTGAAATAACGACACAGTCAATCAAAGCACTGAGAGTACTGATGGAAACGATGTCTTGTGATTTTAGTTCTTGTAGGCTAAGCAGAGTGCATTTTTGTAGATGATATTTTTGGAATATTTGAATTTGTATATTGTATATTTTTCTGACCAATGATGAAGGAAAAGTTTGATATGATTTCTATTTTTAGTTTTTAGTTTAAGCATAACAGAATTTTGAAGGGGCATGCGACAAAATATCAATCTTATCATTTCAAACATGGGCTGGTATGTCTTTAATCCCTATTTCACTTTTAAGCTCTGGTGGCCATTTTGTTATGTGGGATCAAAAATAGTAAGTGAGTATGATCAGGAAATACCACAATCACAAACCGCAGACAACCCCGTGGTGCCGGGAGGAAGAGCTGCTCAACCATCACAAGACACCAGGAAGACAAATTAAGCAAAGCAACCAGCTCTCTCTCTCTCTCTCTCTTCCCCATCAAGATGATTATAATACTAGAATGGTAACGTACAACAAAACATAGAACAATTACAGACTCCCACAATGGGAGTAACAATAAACAAAAGGTCAACAACAACAGAACCACCGCCTTAGAACGGACAGCAGCCTAAGCCATCGGGGGGCTTTAATGCATTTTACTGGTACCAAACCTTTTGCCCATATTTAGCAGAGGGCATTATGCCGAATACATCACTGAAATTATTTTAAGAGTTTGGATTACTGGTTAAGAAGTTTAGTTTTCTTTTTAGATTTTCCATTCGGTTCATTGTTGCCCTATTTTGAGGGTAATGCGATGAATTATTGCAAACAGGAAACAATGGTTAAGGAAAGGTGGTTTATAGCCATTTCCTTTTGCCTAGCTCTTGATAACATTTTGTTCAGTGGAGCAACCCGTTAACATTTTGCTAACATAGACTTGCATTATAATTGCCTAAAAATTCCAACAAGGGCAATAACTAAAGTTTTAAGGGTCGATTTTGACGAAACTTATAGGATATCAGAGTACTTGATACTTATTGTGTACCAAATATGTATCAAATCTGACCAGTAGTTCTGAGATGTGGATGGACAAAAATGTGACGGACGGACGACGCCAAAACTATATCCCTCCAACTTTGTCAGGGATTATTAGATATCAGCATAGCTACATACCTAGAAAGCTTTTAATATGTTATGTGTTCTGATACTTTTTATCACCTGGTAAAATATCTTATTTGAGTTTACGTTAATTTCTCTGTCAAATGTCTCAAATTTGTTCCAAAATGTTCGCTTTTCCATTTTTTAGCCCATTTTGATGTCCGTTTTTGGTAACCATAGCAAAGATAAACGTCAATTTAAAAGTTTTACTTTTAAACTTGGTATATTGTTCTAATAAACCAATAAGAACAAAATGGTGAAAAGCATTTTTTAGCCCATATGTGGGCCAAAATAGCACCCCCTGATGCATGTAGCTCTTTGGCAATATTAACTGTGTATATCTGGCATATACTATAGATATAAAAAGAAGATTTATAGATGGTAAACTTAGGTTTCATTAAGAACATTGACAATAAAAAGTAAAAAAAGCTCTTAAAAATAAAAAAGAGCAAAAAAAGAGCCATGACATGTGATTTCCAAAAATGTGGCATTTTGACAAGTGTAAACTTAAGCGTTGCATCGATGATCAATTATAATCACCAATTATAATTGATGATCAATCAAAAACTTCGTTTGATTGTGTTTTTGGTAATAATCGATGATAATTGAAAAACATCACACTTGATCCAATTTTAAGCTCCTATTCTAAATATGCAACTTTGCTACAAGGAATAGCAGTTAAATGGAGTTTGCTGTCAGGACCAGTTGTGGTATTGGCTACTAGCACAAAGGCTCTGATCAGACTTGACCCGAACCTTTGCCGGTCACAGGAAATCTCATGTCACCTAATTCCTTGAATTATACCCAAATCAGCATTTGTAATTTGTAATATTCTTACAACCACCAGGTTGAGTTTTGTTCATAATGGCACAGAGTATGCTCAAATAGCAAGGTACAAGCAACAGCAAATTGTAAATTTGCAAGCAATTTGTTGACAAAATTTTTGAACAATATAATATCTGGTTTCAGCGACTATTTAGACTTCTTACAGATCAAACATAATATGAAGTTTGTCAAAAAGCAAATAAAGTACTTTCACATGCTTCTGCAAAATATACTGTTTGGTTTTTTGTTTGATTTGATTCTTTACGTCCCATCAACAATCTTTCAATTATATAGGGAAGGTCTTCCTGGGTTGAAACCAGTACTAAGCTAGGATAAATGTGTCTTGCGCAAGGACACAGTGCAGTGACGCTGTTGAGGCTCGAGTCTGGGCCCCTTCATCTCGAGTCAAGCACTCTACCACTGAGCCACTGCATATACATATCTTTAACAAACATGCACTTTGTTTGTAAAAAAAATAACTCATTGTGCTACCAATGTTTATTTTAGGACACAAGGCTGTGACTCTCGGTGGGTGAACTTATTCTGGACTTCAAAACTATATGCAATGACACAATGACAATACATGCGTTACCTCAGACCTACATACAATGACTAGAAACATGTATACAATCTATACATAAACTCAACTATCGTATGACAGTACTGTTATTCAGTAGATAACATCGTGTTATACAAAGTAGATCTTGCACAACAGATTATTGCATAGAGTTTAATATCAAGTTTGTGCAAATGTGAATAAAGCATTTTCACACATTTCCTTTACTTGGCATATGCAAAATATATTTATCTATAATGAACATACACTTTGCTGAGAAAAATTCTAATCCATGTGCTACCAATGGTTATCTTAGGACACAATGATGTGACGCTTGATGGGTGAAATTATCTACTTCAGAACTATATGCAAAGACACATTGACTATACATTTTTTCAGACCTATATGAAATGACTAGAAACATTCATACAATCTATACATAAATTTAACTATCATGTGACATTACTGTTATTCAGTGGATAACATCATGTCATACATAGTGGCTCTTACAGAAGTGATCATTTCATGAGAAATTTTAAAAAAGTTATTGCTTTACTTCAAAGAGTGTTTAAGAGTGTTTAGAGTCAAAGAGACTCTATGATGGTTCCGACTTAAAGACTTATCTATTGATGAGATGATAGGGGCCTGATACTTTGGCTGTTTGTCAGGCCAACTGGGGTTTACCTGTTGGATTTCTTTTGCTCCAGTATTCAGTTTTATTTACTGTTGAGTCCTTATCTTTGCTTTATCTCCTTGTTATATCTTGATTTATATGTTTTAGGAGATGATGCATTGATAAGTTAGGGGTCTTTCATGCAAACCAAATATCTATGTGTCTTGATCTACATCTGAATTGAGGGTGAGGTTGGTGCCGTTAAACTGGTTTAAGCCCTCCAGTAGAATATTTTACTGACCGTTCCAAGGCGGTACTTCTTTTGTGGATCTTTTGTTTTTTGTTCTGTCTTGTGTTTGCTATGTCTTTGTGCGCATCTGTTTATATGTGCTTTGCGGTCACCTGCTGGTAAAGGACTGACCTCTTGGCTCTCGTTTGTGGTGTCTTACTGTGAGTTTGTCACTCTCCCATTGGTATCCTGGGTCAGATGTGGTACTTGATTGTATTGATTCCTGATCTTTGCACCCTTACTTACTTTTATTCCAATTGTGTTTCTTGTCACCAAAGAGTTATTTAACTTCTGGCTATGACATTATTTTTTGACATGATTTGTTTGTTTGATTTGATTCTTTACGTCCCATCAACAATATTTCAGTTAAAGAGGTACGGGTCTTCCTTGGTTGAACCAGCACTAAGCTAGGATAAATGCGTCTTGCTCAAGGACCACGACGCAGTGACGCCGGTGAATCTTGAACCCTCAGTCTCGAGTCAAGCACTCTACCACTGAGCCTCTGCGCTCCCTTTTGACATGATATATTCCACTGAATAACAGTAACATCAAATGAAAAAATAATGTTATGGCTACAGGTTGCATAATTTTGATACAAAGAAGTTATGTTGATAACAAAGTAAATTTTCTTTGAAATAAACCAGCTTTGGAGGTGTTAATTTCGCAATAGTTCATATGATGAGAGAATCTTCCATTTGTGCCCATTTCAAATCATTTTTTTTTAAACTAACCTAAGGCTGTCTAAACTGATTGACTTAAGCTTTAAGTATTTGGTCAACATTATTCAGTCTAGTCAGACTCCTCCCACAGAGGAACGCAAAGAAAAGAATATACTTCCTGGCCCCCATCCCTCAACAAAGTTTGACAAGTAAATTTGATCCTGCCAACAATAAAGGAACCATCTCTCAGAAACCTTCAGCAGAAAATAAAATGCCCCACTCTACCACCTTGTTATGAAATGATAAATTGTGTAAGACCCTCTATAAAATACATAGAACAAATCAGAACGAATGGAATAAGAGACCCTATTTCTGCTTGTTAAAGTACCATCAGCACATCAAAGAACAAACATAAGAGTCCCTGTCAAGGCTAGTCACCCAGTCATTTTCTATATCATCCTTGCTGGGAATCTATCTTAATATATTATCCCAAGGAATCCTAGTTAGTTGGATTTTATAATACGGTAAATCTTGTATTAGTTCGTACACTCGAATAGTTCGTTAAATGTCATGTATTAGTTCGTACACTAGTCATTTTTATGTGCAATTCTATTAGTTCGTACACAACGTTTTTTTCCTTCATTGGTGCTTGTTTTTAATCAGCGTGGCTGTCTACGATATGTTCCTGTTAACTTTCGCGTGCTTATTACACCAAACAGATCTTTTCGTCTGTCAATCTAACGACTTCGGTCGCTAACGTAAATCCAGCATTGACGTCGCATGTTAATAACATTAAAATTTGTTTTCTGAAAATCGAGCGAATGCTAATTTACACGCCCTATGTCGCTGATGCGTCGGAGATATATTCTGTACGGTCATTACAAAAAGTGTCCTTAGAATAATGGATAGTTACATTTTACTTCTGTGTCATATATCTTTTATAATCGGACACCCAAGCCGCGTGCGACCCGGAAAGCATTTTTATACTTGTGCAGCTCGGACCCGACACGAAATCAACTTGCGCGGTGCCTCATATAAACTGGTACCAGAATATTTCGTAAATAGCCTGCTGGTACTTATGACAAGGCCCAGGAGAGCATGTGCGTTTGCGCAATCTCATCAGGGTCCCGCTGCTCACTAACATAAAGTTTGAAGTGGATGAAGACTCAGCATGCTCAGACCAAATCAAATTCTAGATATCTACGTACGTTTTGTTTTATATAGTTGAATATCAATTTCGGTTTTCTGAGCGTAAATAACTCAATAAATGTAGTAATAACTGCTTTTTCTAGGTTCAAACAAATGGAGCATTTTAACAAATTGTTTAGCCGATCGTGGCGTGTCTTGCTGTCCTCATGAAACTACATACGGAAGGTCCTGAGAGTTCATGATTACCGAGATAGTGTTCGCACAGACGCACAAACCGAGTATAATTTGATTGTATCATGATTCTAGGTCTTGATGAATGGCATTTCCATGAAATAAGCCAGTTCATGAGTTTAAGTTACCTATCGCATATGCGAGCAGCGAAGGCTCAGACGAGCCTGTGCATCTGCGGAAAATCGTCAGCGCCTTCAGGCTTAACTGCGAGCATAGAAGGAATGTAGATGAAGGTACGTTCATTAATTTAGGATAATAGCCCCACTAGGTGGCTGTGAATTTGAAAACAGGAAGAATTCGCTTTATTTTAACCACCACACATATATTGATGCACGCTTAGGGATGTCTGTTACAACGCAAGGTGGTTCTGGACGACAGTGTGTTACAGGTCCCGGACGAAATATTCCTAAATAAAGGTTTGTGTTATTGAATGTGTATCGTTTTTGGGAGACTTAAGACACAATAAACCGCAAGCATCTTATTTTGTCTTTGTATATTTGTCCGCGACACATATCTGAACTTATTCAATGCTGTAGAGCATGGCTACTATATCCAGTTAACGCGTATATGATACATTATTATTCTTGAAACTGTATTTTACTACTACACATGTCCTCATATCATCATTTAGTACTTTCACTTTCGTTTTCTTTGAACATTTTATGACTTGATGTTATTAGACATTGCATTGGCCATCACATAGACCAAGAAAGATTTTTCTTATGAACCCGCTTACTTTAGACGAACGCGCGTCTATAAAATCAAAACGAATATACTGCAGTCATTTTTCAATGTTACAGATGTGTAACGACTGCAAATATTTTGTTACTGGTTATTGTCGACAGCGTAGCAGGTGGAGACGACAGTGATGGATTTATTAAATATATATTACACTGAAGAATCTTCTGTTTTGATTGAGGGTGAAATGTCATTTACCCTGTATGCGAATAGGAATATGGCGGATACTCAGATTATGTACTGTTATTTCGAGCGGCACACGACTTGACATCGTGACCTTGTGCTTAGCGTGTCAGACTTTGGAACCAGAGGACAGGGTCGATTCCAGGGTGGGCACTTATAACAAATTGTTTTGTTTGTTTTTCTTTTTTCCTCTTGTAATGCAACATTACTTCATACAAGAAATATGGAATTATATATTAAAATGACAAAAATTACACTCCTTAACGTTTTATATTGAATTATCCTCGAAATAGTGGGGATGGCGATAACTTTAGCCCTCATGCACGATAATTAGTCTGGTGACCCCCAATTTGTTTTTGTAAAATGTCAAATGATATTCCATGAATATGATTTCAATGTCAGATTTTTCATATATAATTTACTCTAAAAATCGAACTCCTTTTGTGAGGGAATAACCAAAATATATCATGCAGTACTTTGACATGGCTTGGGAAAACAAATACATTTTTACATTTTCCAGAAAGCTTGAGGTCATGAGTAATAATTAAAATTAAAATTAAGAAGCTGGATGGCGATTACAAATATTTTAGCTTAATATTTAGGACTTGGATTTGTTTTAGAAAATTTTTAAAATGCTGAAAACTTCCATGTGAGATTATGAAAAATTGAGTCTGGTGACATATCCTTTGTATTACATAAATTGACAATCCATACATAAAACAAACTGTATGGGAACAATTAAAAAGATTTTAATGTGGGAAGTATTACCCGCAATTGCCCTCAATAAGCTCCAGTCCGACAAAGTGTATACATGGTCGAATAAAATAATGTTTTAAGCTCACCAAAGTTGAAGGCTCCGAAGTGAGCTAATAGTATACAAATGACTCCAGCCTCCATCCGTCTGTCTGTTCGTCAATATTTTCAGACATCTTCTTTGAAACCACCCTGTCAATCGAATTTCATTGTAGACTCCTTAGGATGGAGGGACGAAAGTTATTCAAATGATCTTAAAATGCATTTAAGCCCCCACCCCGTTGCTTAGGCTTCTGTCAGTTCTGAGGCGGTGATTTTCTTGTTGTTGATCTATTACTTAATGTACTTCTCATTATGGGGGTTCTGTGTTTGTCTTTGTTTTTGGTATGCATTACTTTGCGCCCTTCCTAGTTTTGCAATCATCTTGAAGAGGAAGAGAGAGCTGGTAGCTTTACTTTTATTGTCTTATGGATATCTTGTTACTGTAAATGTTCAGTGGCTTTTCTTCATGATAAAGTGGGTTGGTCTGGAGTTTATAACTGTTGCATTTCCTGATCATACTCACTAACTTCTTGGTCTTGTGACCAAGATGCCGCCTTGCTCAAATAAGGTAAAAACCCTTTTAAATATTCTCTGGAACCAGAAGACTAAAATGCCACCAATCCCATATATTGTATTAACCTTTAAATTCTTCTGATTACCTGGGGCTTGGCATGCACATTCGATGGGAGGTCGCACAATGCTTAACTACTTCTTCATGCGTTAAATAGGCTTCAGAGCAGTATTTACATCTAGTCAAGTGTTCTTGAAAGAAAGGAAAATGTCGTCTCACATCTGTTACAGAAAAACTGACGTCGTCTATTGCCTGTTACACAGTCGTCTCTAACCAGTAACATTAGAAAAATGAAATTTTGAGGTTTTTCAGTTTTCTTTTAAGAAGGACATGTTAAAATTGACAGAAAAATCATGTGAGATCTATTGTCGGACCATTTATGCTTATTTCATGATGAGAACGCAAGTGATTAATCGCAAATTACACATTTCTGAAGTTTCTTTTCCAGTCCAGAGTTTTACAATTTAACTACAAATATCTATGGTGTTTGTACTTCTGATGTCGAACCTACAAACACTAATATGACAGGAATTATTTTAAATAGCCAAACACACTATATTATCATTTTCTGCGACGTCTGTGTGTGTTGCCTCTTTCCACTGTCGTCCAAAACCCTAAATCTGTCATCTAAAACCCGTTACCTGTCGTCCAGCACAGGTAAACAGTCGTCATGGGCCCGTAACGAATTGTCGTCCAGAACCACCTTGCGTTGTAACTGACATCCCTAAGCGTGTATTGATGTATGTATCCCGACTTTCAATATATTAGTTTTCATGAACAGTCAGACCGTGTGTCTTTTTTGGAAGGAAAAGTCTTCCAATATGGATGGATTTTCCTTCCATTTAGTTTTTTTACAGAAAATTGGAAGGTCTTTATAACACCCATCTTAATGAAAACAGCAAAAGACCTTGAGATCATCCGCGGTGACATACATATCAGAATTTGCAAACATCCTTACCACACGTCTGTAGATGTTTTACCCCGACTTTGTTGTATGAGACCAACAAAGTCGCAGATCAGCCTGGGTACCGCACATTCTTATCAGCGCCTTTGTTATGAATACAAACATTAAACATTTTGTCGGGCCTGGTCTGGGTCAAACCTGTCTGCCAATAATATCAGCCGCAGACATGAAGATCAAATCCGCCGCTTTCATGCCACGTGCTGTTTTAAGAGTTGGGTAGCACGTGGTGCATTGGCGCATAAAAGCGGACTTCGCACATAAAACATAATTGCTCAGCTGCATGCGCGGATCCAGAAAGGGGTCCAACTTTGACAACTTTTTTTTTAATTGATGATGGGAGGGAGGATCCAAACACCACTATATGCGGGTCATCATTGGCCAGCCAGCGAAACACCATTTAAATGGCGTTTCGCTGGCGTGCCGCTGATGGCCCAACATCGAATGCTGGCTTGGTAGCTTTGTGATTTTAAAGGGAACCGGACCAGTATGCTAAGAAACCCTATTTTTCAGGGGTGGGGTCTGTCCCCCTCTGGATCCGCCCATGAGCTATCTGGCATGAAAAGACAATTTCTGTAAACTCATCACTCGCTCATTGCGATCGCGTACACGTTCGCAAACATGTAATATAAATTGTTTTGGATCTCGGAAATTTACTTTACAAATTCAAACTATCAATGCCCCACAATTTTATCAAATGGCGGGCGACAGCCAGAACTCCTTTTTTAAAAATTCCAGTGGGTGCATAAAAGGCCTCGATACACCGTCACAAAACCGAAAAATCGCACCGGAAATTCACTTTTTTTTTCTTAACGACGTGAAGAGCATTAGACGCTAGTAGGCAAAGATGAGCCTGTGCATCCAACACTGTTGACTTTACGGTAGCATCATGTGCGGATCCAGGAATTTTTGTCATGGGGGCTCCAGGCTCAACTGACAGAGAAAAAACACTCTGATAACGTTTTCTTAGGCATCAGCCTTTTACAATTTTACAGAGGGGTCCAATAATTTATTTTAAGGAAAACTATAATTTTTTAAGGTTCCAGAGGGGGTCTATCATTTTTCAGGGGAGGGGGATCCATTTTTTTCCAGGGGGTGTGGGGTCCAAATGCTAATTTCAATTGAAACCTATAGAATTTGTGATTTTCCAGGTGGTCCGGGCCCCCCATACCCCTCTGGATCCGCGCATGCGTATGGTAGATCCACTTGCGATATCCAAATTTTCAAGTCAACAGTAAAGCCAATCCCGAAGGACAGGTTTTTTTCATGCAATTGTTCATTTTCCATTCCCGGAGCATCTAGTGACACCTCAAAACATGATGAGGTATATGATTCTGCAATATGTTAGTGGAAAACAAATGTTGAGACCTCGGACCCTGGTCCGAGTTGAGACACAGTGATTATCGCGACATTTAGTCAACTATTGATGGTTTCAGTCTTTCATTATGTATATAAGACCAGGCCTTGATTTCTGGCATCAGTTTTAGAAAAACGGGCTGTCCAATGTTGTCAAATAACGTTCATGCTAGATACATTACCATAACATACCATGCATAAGCTGGGTGCTTAAGATCAAGCAACACACTCGTTGGAGGAATGTGTTTAATGGTAAAAAAATACAGTTCAAACGTTAATAATCAGATCTTAGAACAAATCTACATGGATATGCTCGAGAAGCTCAAAATGGAAGCATGCAGTGTGCAAGAACACATACAATAATATGGCTAAACAACCGCCAGCTTTTTGAAAAGCTAATACTTGTGTAAATCTACTCGATGATGATATTGTTGATATTATGAAACGAAAGTTAAGGTGTATTTATTTTATTATCATTATTCGTTTCTGTCTATCGACAGTGTCTTTTCATGCAATTGACTTAATTTCAAACGCCACTGATATAATTCTGTCCATAAAAACTTATACCTAGCGCACTATATTTTTAGAACTATTTTAGTGGCGGTCAGGTTCATAAAGGGCGGGAAAACATTAGCAATCCGCAAGAAAACGTGTCTTCTTCACGTTTATGACAAAAGGACAGGGCAGCGTTTATTGTCCGTCTCGTAATGTTTAAAAGCAAAGAAAAGTATAATGATAAAAAAACGATTGCAAGATATTGTGCTTTTAACTGCAATATCTGGCTGCATCATAGATATTGCAAACGGTTCTTCGTCGTACAAGAGCAGGTTTTCTCATGCTAAGGCATTGTTTTTCTGACGCTCGTTTGAGGCATCCAATGGGGTTTACTGATTTGCGAATTTGTCTCAAATTTTTACCAATTAGGGTCTTCATAAAACTCATTTTTACCAGTAAGCACATTCAGCATTACAAAATAAGTTTTTTTTTATCACTGATTTCTCTTAAATTAAACTGATTAAAGCGTAATTTTAACAAACGAAACGCTGATTTTTAAGGTACCCCGTTGAGACTCTCTCCGTTTGATGTACAAATAAACTTATAATTCTGTTTCAATCATATGTAAGCTTTCAATAATCATGTTTTCAAGCACAACAACGTTTTTCTGACCGTTGGGTTTACATTTCAGAGCTGAAAACCGCAACAAACTAATAAAATACCAATATTGTTTTTGTCTAGCAGCAGGACAAGGGTTGTTTGCATTAAGGTCATTTGGTTCCCAGCGACTTACACAGGCTGTAACGGTCTAGGTAGCGGACTGGGTACAATGTTGAACGGGGGTTCGATGGTATGGGGATTTTGTGTGTATTTTGTGTATATGATATAGTGCGACCAGGTAACGGACGTTGGGCGTGTCAGACAGAACACTGCCATTCACTGTCAATTTAGACCGGTCTACAGTAAATTGGGTAAAACAGCATAGCTACGCTTTAACCCTTTAAACGCCAGCAAAAAATCATCCGAAAATTTCGTATGCATTTGTCGTCTGCTGCAAATTTTCGCTAACATAATTTAAGAAAGCTAAGTATTGAGACAAACGGTTTTGACCCAGATCAGACTGCTCCTATAGGAACAGTCTGATCTGAGTCTACACTGTTTGTTGGAAAGGCTTCTACAACATTTCAGCAGACGACAAAAGCAGTCGAATTTTGTTGTGATTGGCGCTTTAAGGGTTAATCGTGCAAAACAACTGAACCGCAGACGACATATACGGTTTGTTTGCCTGGTAAACGTTCGCAGAAAACTTTAGTCTTACTTGTTTACAGACACATTGGTATATACTATTGCTAACTGGTAAGGGCCTCCTAGAAGCTATGTGGATTTTAGTCAAGAGCAGCAAGGCAGACTGGTCTATGTTAGAACGGCTGTCGCTGCTACATGTATAAAGATATAGAGTCAGGTTGCACAGCGTAATGAAGATCTGAATGTATGTAGCGTGCTTTTATCGTATTGTATTTACTATACAGCCATGTCTCAAGTAACCATCTAAAACGCAAAGCTGCATACACTGGTACGGAGGTCGAAATGTTTTAGACATGATATACGGATATACGCGGCATACATGTAATATAGGTTTAGTGATTACACATTATTGAACTAACCCAACAAACAGGCTGGCATGAATGACGCCTTCAAAAACTATTGTTTGGGTCACTGTCTAGCCACGCCCACAACTGGTTCCTATCTCCGTTAGCTTTAAATGAGACCGGGACATCGCATACCACGTGGCGATACAGTGACCAAATAGCTGTATAGTCAACCAGTGGTAGAGTGCTTGACTTGAGATAAAGAGGCCGTTGGTTTGAGTCTCTCTGAAGGCATCATATTATTTCCTTGTGCAAGATACGTTATACTCTATTTAGTACTGATTCAACCCAGGAAACGTCCAGACATAACTGAAAATTTCTTGACTGGCATGGGTGGATCCAGAGGGGGCAGGGGGTCCGGACCCCCTCGAAAGATCACAAAAAATAGGTTTTCTTAGCATTACTGGTCCGGATCCCCTGAAAAACCGCAAAGCTACTAGGCCAGAACTCGATGTTATGCCATCACCAGGACGCCAGCGAAACGCCATTTAAATGGTGTTTCGCTGGCGGGTCGACGATGGCCCGATATAAGTGGTATTTTGATCATCTCTCCTCTCATCAGCTTAAAAAAAAACAAAAAAAACGTTGTCAAAGTTGGAACCCCTCTGAAAAAAGTTTCTTGATCCGCGCATGTCTGGGATGTAAAGTATCAACTAAACAGTTGCTCAGTGCTAGTGTGTTAGACATGTGATTAAAGAAATCGCTGTTTTGAGAAGTTTCAATGAAATCACTTCGAAATCTCAGAAGCAAGACACTTTATTCTCTATTAAGTACTCAGGTTAAAGCTGTGTGGACAGGAAACATCGCGTCATGGCTGCAAAAATGTTGGCAGCGACGCAAAACATCAATACAAACAAACAAAATCAACTCAAAATAACAAAAGAGACTCATGTCTAATTTTTGCTGTAGTTGTGTGCGTCTACTGGTACACAGGTTTACCTTTAGTATATGCTATATGAAAATATTCGCTTTAAATGTAAATGTTGTCGATGAAATATTCTTCCAAATTCTGTTTGTTTGGCAAGAAAATGATTTGGTGTTTAGCTCTGTATTCGAAAAAGTAAAATTAAAAACAACAACATTAAAATAGACCCTCTGCCCCCTCCCCACTTACACATTAAAATTTAACATGCTAAGGGTTCAATAAATAAATCACACGGAAAGGGTACATACATACCGTTTATAAAACAATAAAACTTGTGTGATTGTAGATTTCATTGTCGGAAATTGATGTTTTGGTTGTATAGTTTAAGAAACACGCACGTGTTTAAGAAACAAGTACGTACATATTTAAAACAATGTATCTGGGCTGATCAGATTCATCTTCAATAATTCAAAAAGCTTATTTCCCACGACACGGCAACTGTAAGACTACAGGTATATACTTTTGGTGTGGAGAGTTTCACAGATGGGTGAATACGTGAACAATGCAACCTGACCAGCCGATTTCCAAATGTATTTGTCCAGGGGTTGAACTTAGCTAAGAACCGCCCAACGTCTCTTATCTGGACGGACTAGTGCGACCAGGTAACGGACGTTGGGCGTGTCAGACAGAACACTGCCATTCACTGTCAATTTAGACCGGTCTACAGTAAATTGGGTAAAACAGCATAGCTACGCTTTAACCCTTTAAACGCCAGCAAAAAATCATCCGAAAATTTCGTATGCATTTGTCGTCTGTTGCAAATTTTCGCTAACATTATTTAAGAAAGCTAAGTATTGAGACAAACGGTTTTGACCCAGATCAGACTGCTCCTATAGGAGCAGTCTGATCTGAGTCTACACTGTTTGTTGGAAAGGCTTCTACAACATTTCAGCAGACGACAAAAGCAGTCGAATTTTGTTGTGATTGGCGCTTTAAGGGTTAATCGTGCAAAACAACTGAACCGCAGACGACATATACGGTTTGTTTGCCTGGTAAACGTTCGCAGAAAACTTTAGTCTTACTTGTTTACAGACACATTGGTATATACTATTGCTAACTGGTAAGGGCCTCCTAGAAGCTATGTGGATTTTAGTCAAGAGCAGCAAGGCAGACTGGTCTATGTTAGAACGGCTGTCGCTGCTACATGTATAAAGATATAGAGTCAGGTTGCACAGCGTAATGAAGATCTGAATGTATGTAGCGTGCTTTTATCGTATTGTATTTACTATACAGCCATGTCTCAAGTAACCATCTAAAACGCAAAGCTGCATACACTGGTACGGAGGTCGAAATGTTTTAGACATGATATACGGATATACGCGGCATACATGTAATATAGGTTTAGTGATTACACATTATTGAACTAACCCAACAAACAGGCTGGCATGAATGACGCCTTCAAAAACTATTGTTTGGGTCACTGTCTAGCCACGCCCACAACTGGTTCCTATCTCCGTTAGCTTTAAATGAGACCGGGACATCGCATACCACGTGGCGATACAGTGACCAAATAGCTGTATAGTCAACCAGTGGTAGAGTGCTTGACTTGAGATAAAGAGGCCGTTGGTTTGAGTCTCTCTGAAGGCATCATATTATTTCCTTGTGCAAGATACGTTATACTCTATTTAGTACTGATTCAACCCAGGAAACGTCCAGACATAACTGAAAATTTCTTGACTGGCATGGGTGGATCCAGAGGGGGCAGGGGGTCCGGACCCCCTCGAAAGATCACAAAAAATAGGTTTTCTTAGCATTACTGGTCCGGATCCCCTGAAAAACCGCAAAGCTACTAGGCCAGAACTCGATGTTATGCCATCACCAGGACGCCAGCGAAACGCCATTTAAATGGTGTTTCGCTGGCGGGTCGACGATGGCCCGATTTTAGTGGTATTTTGATCATCTCTCCTCTCATCAACTTAAAAAAACAACAAAAAAAAACGTTGTCAAAGTTGGAACCCCTCTGAAAAAAGTTTCTTGATCCGCGCATGTCTGGGATGTAAAGTATCAACTAAACAGTTGCTCAGTGCTAGTGTGTTAGACATGTGATTAAAGAAATCGCTGTTTTGAGAAGTTTCAATGAAATCACTTCGAAATCTCAGAAGCAAGACACTTTATTCTCTATTAAGTACTGGTTAAAGCTGTGTGGACAGGAAACATCGCGTCATGGCTGCAAAAATGTTGGCAGCGACGCAAAACATCAATACAAACAAACAAAATCAACTCAAAATAACAAAAGAGACTCATGTCTAATTTTTGCTGTAGTTGTGTGCGTCTACTGGTACACAGGTTTACCTTTAGTATATGCTATATGAAAATATTCGCTTTAAATGTAAATGTTGTCGATGAAATATTCTTCCAAATTCTGTTTGTTTGGCAAGAAAATGATTTGGTGTTTAGCTCTGTATTCGAAAAAGTAAAATTAAAAACAACAACATTAAAATAGACCCTCTGCCCCCTCCCCACTTACACATTAAAATTTAACATGCTAAGGGTTCAATAAATAAATCACACGGAAAGGGTACACACATACCGTTTATAAAACAATAAAACTTGTGTGATTGTAGATTTCATTGTCGGAAATTGATGTTTTGGTTGTATAGTTTAAAGAGACTAGATCTGCAACTAAGAACATTTTTCGATTTTTTTTTATTTTCTTTTTAAATCATTTGTAAAAGTAGAATTAAGTTATGTTATCACAATAAATCTGTTCACTATACCTAAAAGCTGCACTAAAAAGTGAATTATCTTATAAAAACAGGCGTGTTTTTCTCTTGTTGGTAATTATTTGCGTCCCTCCAATAATTATTGACAGCTTATTTTAACATAAATACCGTTGTTTTGATACTGATAAGTTGTTAAGATTTACGAAATTGGTAAAATGTATACCTGAATTTTAGTTTTTTACTGTGTTCTTGAAAAATAGAGACATAAGTTTTAAAATCAAAAGATCAAAAGTTACAGACTATGCAGCTTTAAGAAACACGCACGTGTTTAAGAAACAAGTACGTACATATTTAAAACAATGTATCTGGGCTGATCAGATTCATCTTCAATAATTCAAAAAGATTATTTCCCACGACACGGCAACTGTAAGACTACAGGTATATACTTTTGGTGTGGAGAGTTTCACAGATGGGTGAATACGTGAACAATGCAACCTGACTAGCCGATTTCCAAATGTATTTGTCCAGGGGTTGAACTTAGCTCAGAACCGCCCAACGTCTCTTATCTGGACGGACTATACCATTGGAAACAGATGTTTTGAGAAAACATCGTTTCCAAAAATCGATAAACCACCAGTTAAGCGCTATGCCTTGTAAACCAGGGGTCGCAGGTTCGATTCCCGGCTTCTCCTTAAAACCACTTTCGGTTGAGCCTTCGGGGGTTCCCGTCATATAATAAACACACAAATCTTAAACCCTCCCAGCCCAGTACTGGTTTCTACCCATGGAAAAGCCACAAAAAGTTTGTTTTTTTGGTTTACAGATTTACGGGAAACATTATTACGTCCATCATAATGGCGCAATCATAATATAACTTTTTACGCTAGAAATGAGATTTCAAAGTTATCTTAATGTCATATGATAAATAGAATCTAACATTCGTGTTCTTGTAATATTGAATTTAATAAACTCGTTGCGAAAAAGAGATAAAATGCTCGGCAAGCCTCTTCCTCAACTCGTTTAATAAATTCAATAAAACATGAGCACTCATGTAGGATACTATGTTTAAATAACTTTGATGAAACAAAGAAAATGGCTCATAATTCACAGGCAAATCCAGTCATATGGAAAGGAGAGTATAATTGCCACTGAGCTATTTGCATAAATACCCACATACAATAGCTTAGTAGTTTCTGACATTGAAATCGCAGAGTGCTTAGACATTTAAGACAATATCATTATACAACATCTAGATAAACATTTATATATAAAAAAGTAAGTGAGTATGATCAGGAAATACCACAATCACACACTGCAGATACACCCACGGTACTGCGAGGAAGAGCCACACAAAACCAACAGTCACAAGACACCATGAAGACAATCAAAGCAAAGCAACCAGCTCTCTTTCTCTCTCTCTTATCATCCTCAAGATGATTGCAAAACTAGAAAAGACATAAAACATGATAATCACGAATACGCTGCGAAATGTTAAACTTAAATTAAACCATCCTGTTTATCATATTTTTAGTTGACACCATGTCGTTAGTTATTGACAAGTTCAAGTCCAAAAATGGGGCTTCAGTGTCAAAGGAATTTGCCTTATTTAACTGAAGTTCAGTCGGAAATATTTGGATTACTATTTGTTCGAAATATGGAGTGTCAATATACACTGAAGGACTTTAAAATCGCAAAAACTGAAAATTATTATTTTTTGAACCCAGAACATTTTTAGTCTTCTTTAACAAGTTAAATCGGCTGGAAATGACACTCTGCCTCTATCTATACTTAAAACCGGTGTTTTTTTTTATAGACAATGGCCACCACCAGCTACGCATCCGTGATTTACTATTTATTTGCACGTGGCGTCCCCACGAATCAATGAAGCCTAATATTTTATCATTTCACATATAGCTTGAAGGTATACATGTATAAAAAACACAGTAACTTTAGTTTTATAGCTTTATTATTCGTGCCACGTTTGTCTGAACATGAACGACCTGGCGCAATTGGAATGTTAAAAGCTGGAGTGCGTGTTTCTGGCGTCGCCAGATATTACAATTGTCATCCGTCAGCTATACAGCACCTCCGAGATTGTTACCAGGCTACTAGGACAGTTAAAGGTCGACACAGGCCTGGCCAACTAAGAATGGCGACTGACATTAAGATGGCAACTAACGTCGATTATATCGACGATATTTACATCGACGATATCCGTTCCGGCTGGCTACCAACACTGCCAGACGAATATCAGGGCTCCAATGGTAATGTGTTTCAGATTTTTAGTAAAAATATTTTATAACAATAACTTTAAATCATGCCCAATTTCAAGACAAATTTCAAATTGCAGCCTTAGAATCTAAGGGTATTGTCTTTTGATAGACTGATGTTCTAGAATTAATTATCATATTGATATGAAATTTTAATAATGTTTTTGTGACATTTTGATGTTTATTTTTTGCCAACTCTCAATAAAATTGATACATTAAAAACATGTTAATTTTATGAATTTCGATTGTTGACAATGTCCAGTGTAAAGTGAGTTATGTAGATAAAATGAGGGAGAGTCAAATGTTGCAGTTACATCAGCTTGATTATTGTTAGAGACAACATAAAGTCTCTCTCATAACAAAACAAAAACAAATCGTCAACAAGAGGAGCACAATCAGTACCCATAGGAATATCTGCAATTTGTCTGTACAATTTCGAGTCAAATCTTATAAATATATTGTCCAAAAGTTAACGAAGAGCATCACAAACTTTCTGACTGGACCACAAATAAAACCTTTTAGGTTGTTCAGATGTGAACAATCGTTTTTCACATTACAAGCCAAATAAAGTGAACACTCTCTGTTAAAAAATGTTCAATTAATTCAGTTAGTTTTTTTTTCTTTGATTGGATATGATTTACTGTACTAGTATAGAGAGTAGAGAAAACCACATGTAGGCATTAGATGATGATTAGAAAACCTTCAGATTTTATTTTATTAAGAATCTCACTTGAATTTTTAAAAGAACAAAATGAATTTCTACCATTCCTCTCATAAACTGTTTCACACTATTTTATAACATGGTTTTTAATCGCAGTGAGTCAAGAAGTCGAAAGTATAGACATTCAGTTGCAGTATATGGGCTATACTGAGAGACTGTAGAAACGCGCCACTTACATCTTATTCAAATTTCTATACTTCTATAATCAATTAAAACCAACACTTTTTTTGGTAAATGTTGCCTGGTCATTTGGGGGTAAATTGATCAAATATTTGATGACATAAGATGTGTAATGGGCATATGCGCAATGCTTTAATCACCATACCCTCTATTTCAAAAGTCTCAATACTGCGAATGTCCTCCTCGGACTTGAACAAATGAATAAATAAATTCAATTTTTGGTTGGCTTTATTTACTTTGCAAGAGACCCGAAGTGTACATAATTCTCTGAACAGACCAAAGGATCGAATTTACTTCATTAAATGACTGAAAAGTAAGAAGCATGAGCAATAAGGCAACAAAACAACTTCGGGGAAACAAGCAATCGGGGAAACAAGCAAAGGCATAGATGCATTTCTTAAAATAGGTAGCAAAGACAAAGAAATCTTCAAAAAGAACATCCTGTAAAAATTGAAGGAGGTCTACCTCAGCAACTTTGTCCCAGTGTGTACTCTTCTAAGAACAAAAAAAAAATATTGTATAATTTTTTGACATATTTTGACTGACTGTTGATGTTAAATTTACTTTTCTTTTGGATGTCAATCAGATTTTTCTACAAACATTCATTTGTAACCCTTTGTATACTTGTAACTCCTAAATGAGTACTTTTGCAAATAGTGAAGACCCAGATGAAATGTCACATAACATTACATTTCATCAGGGCATGTGATGTTTGCTAAAACAAAAAGGATCTTCACAGAAAGAAAGAAATTTTATAAGCTATGATCACTCAATATGTACAATTGACCATCTAAAACCAGAAGGAAGAATCTATTAGTAATCAGAGGGCTAAATTATATCAATCTTTTTTTATGAACAATTCACATTTTAACGATAAGTAGCTCTAAAACGATATTAATGTAGGCTCTCTCTCTCTCTCTCTCTCCCTCTCTCTCTCTCTCTCTAGGATTTATTAAAGTTAGAAGCCCTTTAAACCAATCGGAAGACCTCTATAACATTTTGGACTTGTTTGGTTCTACTTCCTGCACAGAGGCTTGAAACCAACAAACGATCTTCCATCCTAGATATAGCTGTTGTCTGTGGGTTAACTACACCTGCAAGCACAATTCTCATCAAAATCCCATCAGAATTCATTTGTATCACGTTATGAGAAGCGAACCCACATACATAGATATACCCTTTGCTGTCGACATCTATTCCAGTCGGGTTCTTTAATTCAGAATGATAAAACACGAATCTTGGAGACGGATCTATCTTTACACCCGTCAGAGCAAGGGCTGTAACGGTGTTCAACCCAAAATCAGTCACGTAGAATTCATTTTGATCTGGATTTGTGGCTATGTACTGTGGATCTTGAAACAAAATCTCCCCATGTGCGTTATGCCTTATAGAAGCTACGACTTCTCCAGCTTTTGTCAAGATTTTCACATAACCTCCTTTTACCGTTACCACAAGAAACCCTTCTATAGAACAGATACCATAGCAGAAACTGTTAGTCTTTATTACACGCTCTGCACACAGTGATGTTTCTCTTAGTTTCACAATGACTATCTTTTCGGTATCAGGAATCGTAACAGCAAACGTTGTGGAATCGACCATCGCCATGTCCCAAATCTGACTTGTAAATACATACTGGATCATAACAACGCCATCTGGTCGGTACAAATGCAATGTGTCGTTATTTCTGTCCAAGGTTAGAAAATTCCCATCTGGCAGCGTACATATGGATGTTATCATCGGTTCATCTTGGTTGTCCTTACGGTTCACGTATATTTCGTGCAACTTTTGTGGCTTATCGACATCTAAATGTGTTTTGCTCTCGGACCTGCTAGATAGACTTGTTTGTGAGGCGCGCCTAGCCGTGGATATTTTGTAGAACTCGTTATCAACGTCAAACGAGTGGTTGACCTCAATTTTACCAATCACACCAGGAGAAGTGCTGAGGGCCTCGGCTACATTCCTGTCTACAGCTAAGCTGAACTCAACCAACGTCATCTGACTGTGGACCCGTTGTAGCATAGATTTAAACTCCTGGCAGCGATGTCGAGTGGCGTTCATCTTGTGTAGCGTGTTTGGTGTTATCATTTCAACTTTCATGTTTTGTGTCAAGTCCCTTGACATTTCAATTGAATTGAAGATACCTTCACAATCGTCAATTCTTGATTCTATCAGCGCGTTTTCTGCTTGTTGTAACTGATCTAGCTCGCCAGCAATATGTCTCTCAAACTCATCAGCTAATTGTTTTAGACGCGCTTTGAAGATAAGACATTTCCTCATAGCTTCGTTCTTACGCGACTCAGTTTTCATTTTCATGTCAAAGTTTGTCTTCTTCAACGACAATGCAGTATCAGAGAGACTGTCTAAATTAAGTAACAGGTCGTCGATTTCACGAAGCTGAGTCTTTTCATTGAATGTCTTCGAAGTTAAATCAACCCATTTGGAACGAGTTGGTGAAGCTATTTGGATTTCTTTGACAGGAATCTCATCTATATTACTAACAGTGTGGTGTCTCGTTATCTTCATTGTCTGATGAAACTGACAACATTGCTGACAAAAAGCTTCCGCGCAGAATGAGCACCAGTAAGCCGCCAAATTTGTCCTTGACCTTGTTGAGCAAGGGTCACATAGGTGCGGATCCATCTCAATGATCAGCAAATGGCATAAAATGTAGAAAATTGTACGATTTGCTCACTCTAAACTACTAGTTTTTTTAGTTATTTAGTTAATAAGATTGTGTCTGTACATAATTTATAGCTATAAATGGCAATGTATTGTCCTGTCAGCCAAGAGTGACAGTGGCGTCATGTTTTGTTTACAATTATTCAGTAAGATATTACCCTGAACACTCCACATAAGCTAACGCGAATCGATATATCACTTGTGTATTAATATTAATACACAAGTGATATATCGATTCTAAGACCCTGATAACTTTGTAAACAAAACATGACGTCATTGTCACTCTTGGCTGGCAGGACAGTACATTAGCATAAGGTAAGTAGTCCATAAAATAGTCAACATACATAAGAAGACTGTTCTCCTAATTATCCATAAATACATATTTGATAGGAAATAATCAAAATGACTCTGTAAAAAGTCCTACCATTTTAATCCGTTCTGTCCCAAATTCACTTGGACTTAAACATATAGTTAGAGTTACTGGGATTTGAGTTACCGAGAGTATGCACACTTGCTAGAGTCATTCCATTCGTGTTTATTTCACACCAACGTTCATTTTTGTCTAATATTGTTATTTTCATTTTGAGTTAAGCACAATTTTAGCGTATTTTTTATTACTTCTTTATCATGTGCTTTGGGTGTTCAAAAGAACCATCCTATTGAGGCGGTTCTTTTGAGTATCCAAACATGTGTTTTGGTTGAGAAATAAGAAAGTTAAATTTCAATTACGCACACTTATCATTTTCTAAAAACATTTCCTGAGTGGTTTAAAAGCCGACTTTAAATAAAGAAGTAAGTCAACTGAAGACATTTTTTGTTTCAAATTACTTTCCGTAATAATGTACAATAGGTTTTAAAAGAAGAAGTTTGTCCCAATGCCCAACCGAACTAACAAAATCGCTTTCTCTCCTAGTATAGTATACTGAGATAGTGTAGTCCCCGGTCTCGCTAATATAGAAAATAAAATAAACAAATAGATAAAAAAAATCATGGCGTGTTGCCTGTTGAACCTAAGGATACTTTCTTTGGAAAGTTAAGGCCTTATAAGCGGATAACCAGTATACTAAGCGCCAATCACAGTAAGCACGTAAAATCGGGCAACTATCGGCCCGTCAGCGAAACGCCATCTGGATGGCGTTTCGCGGGCGAGCCGATAGTGGCCCGTGATGGGCTTGATGTGATTTCGCTGCCAGTCACCAGGCATCTGCCCTTTATTAGACATGGTGCAAAGGAATTTTGCATGGACGTTAAATGTCGGGCGCGCGTTAACGTCAGGTATAAATTTTGTACCTGACGTTAACGCGCGCCCGGCTGAGACCAGCATCATAAGACAAATGCCACTCAAGGCACAAGGCTTTACAGATAAGCTTTCATGACGCTCAGATATCACCCTGGCCCAGAGGCTATAAAACTTTTTTCATGCTCAACTCAGCTGAAAATGTAATTTATCCAGCTCATAAATGTTATAATGCCAACACATTCTTTTGCATTTTAACAATAATAAGCATGATCAATACAACATCTGAGAGACTTAAAGCGAGACACTTCTTTATTTGTCGGTATTTTTAGTTTATATGAGCAGTTGAAATTTCGTACTCAGTTGAATTGAGCATGAAAACACTTCTATAACCTGGCTAGGTTTAACGCTTTGGTATATAAACTATGGCCGAGGGCACTATCCCGCTGTTGATGAAAATAGCTCGGACAGCTTGTACGGTCTATTTTTTTTCTAACTTGATTTCCATGGTAGATTTGACGAAGTTCCGAATCCCCGTGTTGGCAGCAACTGGCAGGATTTTCAGCTCATTGTTAATTTAATTTTGCAACAATTTTTACACATAACTTTGTTTACCGTTTCTATGTCGAAGTTACTAGCTTGAAGGTTCAAGGATGTGTCGAGGGAACTGGTGATGAAGCATATGTCCATATTTTTGAACCGCAAAGGAAAAAGGATACTACGATATGGGCCACAAGAAATGCTCGAAGGCCAGTTACATTGTATTGCCAAAATGACACTCAGTGGTAACAAGGTAATGTTGACATTATTTTTTTTCGACATCAACGGGCATATAGTTCAAGCTTCTGTTCATAGGGGGCGACCAGTGGCAGGAACATTTTACAAAATACTGGGAAAGTTTTATAAATATTTAAAAAAAATGTCGACCTAAGACAGGGCTAAGAGGTCATGACAATGCTCCAGCACACACATCTAGAGTTGTAACTGATTTTTTTTGGACACGAAAAAAGTGACAGTGCTTTCCCATCCACCCTTAACGGTCAGACCTGGTATCTGAGGATATTTTTCTGTGTCCAAAATTTAAAAGGGTGCTGTCTGGGAGAAAATATGGCAGCCGTGATGCAGTGGTCTCCGCTGTTTAACAGTGTCTGCAAGGTATCCCTTCCCTAAAACGGATACGCAAATGGTTTTTGGAAGTGGTTGAAAAGATTTTAGATATGTGTATCTCACAAAAGAGACTATTTGAAGGAAATAAAAAAAAGAAAAAAATGTGAGATTTGCATTTGTCTAGTTTTTATTGGCCATTGGACAAAGCTTTTTGCGCTTCACTCGTATATATATGTCCAACGTGATTGTGGCATTTAAATGTCTCCGCCGAAATGGGAACAAGGCGAGTGCACTGCGTGCATGCGCGTGTGCATGCTTTGCGTGCTCTAGATTCGGGGAAGTGCTCCTCTTCTATGAGAGTTGTACCGTGAATAGCAGAATCTATCTATACAGGCCTGGAAGTCTAACCTCAAACAAAATGCACAAACTGTATCTGATAATGATCCTAAGTCATGACTTCTGTAATCTCCAAGCCCTGAAAATACACGTACGATATTGGGCCTCAACGCGAGAAAACCTGTCCCGGGGTGTGCGAACATTAAAGGCGCAGATCAGCCTGCGCATCCGCACAGACTGATAAGCGCCATTGTTATTCCTTTTTTGGAAAGTATCATATCTAAACTTGCTTCAAGCAAAATTCCATTTTTTAAAACTAGTCTCTATAGCTGAGCAGACTGAGTTGAGTCTCGCTTTGTCGGAAACCCCGAAGACAGGTTTTGTCGCGTCGAGGCCCAATTATGACCACATTTTTGGACCAAATGAATTTTCTATGTTAAGTCAGGGTGGTCCATTGTTTATATTGAGGGATTTCCTACAATATGATCAAATATTAAATTTATTTTTCTGAAGATCGACTTTTTCTTAGCAAACAGTGTAGACAATGATAAAATGCCACATCATGCCTTATGCGGCATTTCATCTGGGACTTCAATGTTTTGCCGTAGTACCAGTTAAGGGATTTCAAGTCATCAAAGGGCTCGTAGAGCGAACTCCCGCTCTTGACTTGCATAATTTAACCCATATAGGCCCAAGTTTCATTTATAAGACATGGGAAAACAATACAAACTCTGATCAGACGCCACCAAACTTCATACTGAATACACTCCATTTTATAAGGATAGGAAAACCCATTGCCTATACAATGTGGACACATTGAACATATGCATAAAAGAGTTCAGTTCCAAAATTTTGACAAAGTTACAACTTTGAGAACTTACACAATATTTCTCCAATATGACTTTTGTATAATGCATAGAAGGTGCCTTCATGGGCAAATCATCTCCTACTACAGCTTTTGATGGAGCAATTTGATACTTTGCCTTCACAATGTAGGTATATTTAACATATGCATAAAGGAGTTTAGTTCCAAAATTTTGACAAAATGAGAGCTATAAGAACTTAGACAATTTTTTTCCCTAATTTCGCTTTTGTATATGCACAGATAGTGCCTTCAAGGGCCGATCAACTTCTACCACTTTTTTGATGGAGCAATTCGATGCTTTATCTATACAATGTAGGCAAATTGAACATGTACATGTCGTTTGGTTAATAAATATTTTGGATAAAATGACAGCTATAAGAACTTAGACATTTTTCCCTAATATAGCTTTTGTATATACATAGATACGAGGGATGGTCCAAAAGTTCTGATCGTTGCCTTGTAGCTCTGTCCAGTGGCATTTTTGAGAGGCATACTTTGTACCATTCAAATCATCTAGTGTTTACCCTTATAATGATGCTAATATTTTCTCGCTGTACTGTTTCGATTAATAATTACAGCACGTTATATATGGTCTACTCCATACCACTGGCCTTTTTTCATATTATAGAATTATGATAATATTTGAATCTGACTCTTTCAAGCCTAGCATCTTTAAAACTTCAAAATAAACTTTATTTTCTTATTATTTTTTGCTACTTATAATGTTCATGCAAATGTTAAAATGGCGACAGGTTATGACGATTCAATTTTTAACGCCCAATGTAGAGTTCAAATGACGTCCTTGAAATTGACAACTACGTCATTTTGAATACATTACAGAATTTTCATTTGGGAGAATATTCTATTTTTGTCTATAAATTTGGATTAAAAACATGCCGAACCAAATATCCGCAAAATATTTTAGACAAATACTATTTTGATTACAAAATATCTCAATCTTAATTGGAATATTGTAAAAGGTTATATTTTTATCGAAAAAAAATATTGATTTTAAATAAGAATTTTGAAAGTTGTTTTTGGTTTCAGATGGATGCTTTGTGCTCAATTTAATCCCATATTGCACCATTTTACGATATAGTGCACCTTTGGACAATTAATTGGGTTTTATATTTAGATATACAAATACTAATTCGTGAACCTCCGAATATTGACCTAATTTGTGGATTCGTTTTAATTTTCTTATTTGGGTTACTATCAGTCTCCGACGATACTGATAATTCATAATTGCCTCAGGCAAAAGTCAGTTCATCTTCGTTTGCCTACAATAAATTTTACCTTTAATACAGCTGTTGGTACGCAGTAAAGGCTGGTCAAAACTGCATGTAGTCCAACATTTTATTATAGCTGACAGTTGCATAGCCATATATTCAAGGGCCTAGAAAACTCAAATCATATCGAAAGTTCGCCATATCTTCAGAACATATTGGCTTGTTAATGAACATTGAGCAGCCGTAAAATTGAAATGCTGACACTGCTCTTGTCTAAATTGTGATGTCTCAAACATGCACATTCTGCTTGATAGGTCAGTGCATTGAGGGCATGGCTGTTTTGGGATAGATTTCCGGTTGCTCCTTCAAGTTACATCAAACGTGTCAGAGCAGTGTATAGACAAAGAATATATTATTATTTGGTAAAATTTTCAGGCATGTTGCATCACTGGTTACAGAGATATCACACCAGGATCAGAACTTTAAGATCATCCCTCGTATTGCCTTCATGGGACATTCATCTCCTACCACAGCTTTTGATGGAGCAATTTGATACTTTGCCTCCACAATGTAGACATATTGAACATATGCATGAAGGAGTCTGGTAGAGACTTTTTATTGACAATATGACAGCTATAAGAACTTAGGCAATTTTTCCTTGATATGCATAGGTAGTTCCTTCGTGGGCCAATCAACTTCTACCACAGCTTTTGTTGAATTATTCTAATACTTTACCTACACAATTAGAACTTGGACAATAATTTTTTCTGTATAATTGTATATGTAGGTTGTACCTTCGTGGGCCAATCATCTCCTACCACAGCTTTTGATGAGCTAACCCAATACTAAACTTATACAATGTAGACATATTACACGCTTGAAGTTTCGTTCCAAATTTGCAAAATGACAGCTATTAGAACTTAGACATTTTTTCTGATATTTTATAAGCTTTGATATATAGAACTTTCAGGTGTAATTATTTTTTATGTATTTGATCTTACCAAAGTTCCAGATAGCCAACTCAAAGATCAGTTGCACAGATTCTACTGAAATCTCATTTTCTAAACTAAGGTCTGCTGGTTTGAACTACCACTTGCCAAAACTTAGTTTTTTTCACTGACCCTTACTGTGCGGGGGTACTTATTGCCTTTTATTCATCGAAAAAGTTTTTTTCTTATTCTCACCCAAAACAAATCTCAATGAGACGGTTCCAAAAATAGTTTAATTTGATTGTTGAAAAACTATTACAATTTAATCAAAGAAATGTTACTTACAGTAACCTATGGGGGAAAGGGTTTTTGTCTGACATTTTAAAAGAATTAAACCAGTGCATGAGATTTCCAACAATGTGGTATGTGCGACCAGCAAAGCCTCAGATCAGCCTGCGCATATGCGCAGTCTGATCAGAGCCTTTGCTAGTCGCTTGAGTATTCTATGATTGTTAAGCTACTGACTGAACAGTATTTGGAGTTTCTAAGCTTAAAAAGAGGCTGCACAGGCTCGTCTGAGTCTACACATGTCAATATGCCACATTGTTGGAAGTCACATGCCACGGCTCAATTAATAGTCGTTACCTCCTCCGTCTAGCCTGCTTCCTTGTCCATTTCTCGCAAAGCCGTTTCTCTGGACAGAAGAACCATAACGCCAGCATTCATAATAGTCTATACAGTACCAGTAATATAACCTGTTACAACATCCACACACCGCTTCCGCCTGACTATTGTAATAATCGGGAACCCAACAACTAGGTGCACGGGTTGGTCTACCACCCCTTTGAAATCTATGACCATTTACGTCCAGCCTGCGTCCACGGGCTGGTCCATTACGTCGTTGAGGTATTTGATAACCGCCGCCCCGTTCAGGTCTAGATCTATGACCATTTACGCCCAGCCTGCGTCCACGGGCTGGTCTATACCGTCGTTGAGATATTTGATACCCGCCGCCACGTTCATGTCTAGATCTATGGCCATTTACGCCCATTCTGCGTCCACGGGCTGGTCTATACCGTCGTTGAGCTGGTCGATAACCGCCGCCCCGTTCATTTCTAGATCTATGACTATTTACGCCCATTCTGCGTCCACGGGCTGGTCTATACCGTCGTTGAGCTATTTGATAACCGCCGTCAGGTTCATGTCTAGATCTTGGACCATTTACGTCCAGCCTGCGTCCAGGGGCTGGTCCATTACGTCGTTGAGCTATTTGATAACCGCCGTCAGGTTCATGTCTAGATCTTGGACCATTTACGTCCAGCCTGCGTCCAGGGGCTGGTCCATTACGTCGTTGAGATATTTGATAACCGCCGCCCCGTTCAGGTCTAGTTCTTCGACCATTTACGACCAGCCTGCGTCCACGGGCTGATCTATACCGTCGTTGAGGTATTTCATAACCGTCGCCCCGTTCATTTCTAGATCTATGACTAATTACGCCCAGCCTGCGTCGACGGGCTGGTCCATACCGTTGTTGAGCTGGTTGATATGCCACGCCACGTTCAGGTCTAGATCTAGGACCATTTACGCCCAGTCTGCGTCGATGCAAGTCACGCTCACGATACCCCAGTCTAGGTCTAGAAGGATACAGTCTAGGCCGCCGATGATATACTTCAGTTCCACGGTGGTAACCTCCTAGACGTCGACGAGACAGGCGGGACCTGCGTTCACCAGTATCTGCAAAACAACAACAACATACGAGGGTCATTTTTTATGATCGTAGAATCGGGCTGTATCTCTACAAATATAGAATTCACGGTACCATAACTATATATTTTTAAAGGTCTAGCTCCTGTCTATCACTTGATTTTAATTTTACATCATTAGCGCTTATATAGTTTTGAATAGGGCGTAAAAAGGACTGAAATCCGTGTCATTTTAACCACACAGCCATTAGGAAATTAGACGCGGTTGAGTTCCATTCGCTAGGGTGATATAAGCATTTTTCGAGCCGATTTTTTCTTTGCACCATCAAAATTAATTATTCAAACACTAATCGTAGACAAGTTCAGCAAAACTATAAGCATGCTCTTTGCTCTTCTATAACAATTTTAAAACACCCATCAATATACCAAACTAATCACAGTCAAGTGCTAGTTATTATATCTGTTAAAATTACGATTGTGAATTTTTTTAAAAATTTTCTTCTGGTTTTGCATAGCACACGATATACTCAATCATTCGTCAGCAGTTATATTGATGTATCGATTTAAGCGTGTAACTGGCAACTTTCGATACTGGCATACCCCCATGTTATAAAAAGTGGATGGGGTAAATCAACCCCGCGTAGGAAGCACAATAATAATAGGATTTGCATAATTTTCTTATTGCAAATATTTCAAAACCTGTTAAGAGGCACAAAAACAGTTTTAATGTATTTTCTAAATATAGTAACGTTCCATGACGTCATTTATATACAAAAAAGGGATTTAAGCACCTCCTAGGCTACTTATTTTGCGGTTCATTTCTATTTAAACAAAAGTATTAACCTTGTTTTGGGATGAAGTTACCATAACACTTCCATTTACCATATAAACAAGAAAAAATACAATACTACTTTACAGCTAACATATTTAGCCACATTCAAAAGCCCGTATCCAACTTCCACTTGTGTCAACTTTTTGCAATAAAAGTTAATATGCCTACTATTCAATTTACTGAGGTTCCAAACAAATCTTCTATATCCAAAAATTGCTGCGCGTTTGCAATAATGCTTATATAATATTGTAGCACGTGGTGTCCTTGATCTGCAGCCATATTTTCAGAAGCTGTGTACGGCTATGGACTCATTTTCATGCTATTGTTTCTAGCGTTCTGTCAGAGACTAAGTCCATAAATGTCATATTTCTACCATATTTCTAGTGTACGATATATAGGTATGTCTTTGCCTCTTAGAAGTCTTAAAGTAGTGTATTTTGCAATAATTTTGGTTGCATGTATAGATAAAAGCTCAATCTTTCCAAATATATGCATGATGTATGCATTTTCTTTCGCCGTTTTCATTAAGTCTACCTTTCTACGAACATAAAAAACGTCCCTCGTACTTCACATTTTCTATGTTAGTGGCGACTTTTGTTGTCTGCTGATAACCATTGCAAAACCATACAATGAGTTGCTTATTGCACCAGCATACATTTGCACTTTGGTCAAATGCGAGACATGTTGGCTGCTTTTAAAAAGCCGCCAATGGGTTCACACTGGTAAATGTATACGTCGATTTGGTGGTATTTACGCGCATTGCAGGCACTTCATAGACCGAAAGTGGTGGATATCGGTGTTAATACTATATAGAAAAACATGCCATATGCCCTAAGGTCTAAAGAATTAGATCATTTTTAAGTATTCAATATGTGCATGGCGATTTATGTAAGCATTTAGGAATAGATTCGAGTACCGATCTCGAATCCATTCCTAAATGCTAACATAAATCGCCATGTGCATGCCGATTACTTAAAATGATCTAATTCTGTAGTCCTTTAGGCATCTGGCATGTCTTTTCTATATAGTATTAACACCGATATCCACCACTTTCGGTCTATGAAGTACCGGCAATACGCGTAGATAACCACCAAATCGACGTATACATTTACCAGTGTGGGGTTAGGCTTGGCAAATATATTGTATTTGATTGTGGCATAACAGTTCTTTTGTAATACATGTAGAAGTTAACTTTGTTTCAGTGGGACAAAAGTGTTCTAAAAAGCTCGCAATGTATATTGAGACATATTGCATTGTTGAGCGAAGAAAATTTGGCGAAAATTTAGGCGAGCCTTCGCCAAATGAAGGGCATTTGGAGGTTTGAATTTTAAATAATGTCTTAAGAAGACTCAATCTCGCAGATCTTGATACTCAGTCTTGAATGCCAATTCAGGCTGCACAGTGCATTTACTGCAACATATGATGAACTATGTTTCTAGCCTGGAAGAGGTAATAGAGGAGGGTAAAGTTAGTTTATTTTGCGGCACTTAAAATGTTAGACTGTGTAAAGGTTTGTTTAATTTGGAGAACATCACCATTGGCATCCGGCGGCCCTTTGCATCTTCTATGCTCACCAGTTCACTTTCAGCCTATGGCCAAGAAAAAAGGAAAAACGTGTATCTTTAAATTGGTTTAAACATATTTTATTTCTCTGATTCAAATTGACATGCAATACATATATACATACAATAGCAGTATACAGGATTGGAATGAAAGCTTAGAGCTTAAAGATTTCCTTTCCCAATGTGAAATAAAGTAACATATATAATAATATTGGCAGGTCATTAGCTAATTACAATTATTTTAAGCTAATTTTTTGTACTAAGAAATTTGCAAAACGGTTTTTAGCAGGCTTACACATTCCTTGTACAATTATTTGGTTGATTAATACCAAGTTACTGGAATGTGAGTTAAACAGTAAATACTAACAATAGAAATATGCGTACTGAGTATCGAAAATAAAAAGAGAAAAAAGTATCTAAAATAGAGCTCAAAATGAGGAGGATTACTGTGGGGAAGCAGATCGTTGGGGCAAGGGACTTCAAACCACTTGGTTTTTGTTATTGATTGTTGAACTGATTTCTGGACAATCATGACATGAACACCGCTTGTATAATCCGTAGAGAGGCGTCCTATCATTGAAATTACCACATAGGTGTATTTACGGGTTAAGAAGTATATTTTATTAATTTCCAACAAAGAAGTTAAGTTGGATGGTGTGTTAGAATCGTTTTGAGACTTAAATAAATTTATGCACTGATAGGAATATTTTATTGTTTGTGTCAATAGAAAGTGAGCTGTCACCAGATAATAAAACATCAAGTGTTACATGACAGAGTTGAGATACTGAGTTTAACATCTCAATTCCTTGCTGGTGGTACAGAATGCATTGTAATAGGTAGTGTTCTGCATTTTCAATTCTGCCACATCTACAGAGAGGTGAGTCAGTCAAGGTCTTGAGAGATATGTCATGATTTAGAGAGCTACATTTAGTTTGTAGACGAGTGTGTAATATTTGTGTTTGTCGCTCTCCTAAGTAGTAATATTTTGGTGTGAAAAAATTGGACTGATTTAGTTAGTATTTGAAAGAGGCGATAGTTGGCGAGTTTCTTTGCTCTTCTGGAAGATTGTTCCATTCTCTAGTAGTTGAAGGTAAGAAAGAGGAGAAGTACTGGCTTGTTCTTGCGCGAACAGTCCTAATATCATTTGAGTTTCTGAGGTTATAGCTTGATGTTTCAGTAGCAGTAAATGGTATAAGAGAGGTTAGGTAATGTAGAGTCAAGTTATGTGCCATTTTGTAAAAGAGTGTAAGTTTTTGTTTTTTTCTTCTCGTGTCTAATGTGTCCCACCCTGTTTCGCTATTTAAGTTTTCAAGTGATATTAGTTTTGTTGTCCCTGTTGCGATTCTTGCTGCTTTTGGATTTTTTCTATGTCATCCTTTTCATACTGCGTGCAGTTATCCCAAATTTAGTTGCCGTACTCTAAAATAGGCCTAATGAAGGAGGTGTATATAATTTCTAAAGAGGATTGATCTAGTTGAAACTTAAGTTTTCGCATTATTTTTATTCTGTGCCATGCTTTTTCTTTGATATAATTGATATGTGTGTGCCAAGTTCCATCATTATGATGTTCAAATACTGAAGATGTACTTTTTCTATTTTGTGCACATTTCATTTTTTCTCACTTTTGAGGGGTGTAGAACTTAGTTTTTTCATCCGAAATGCTTAGGGGATGCCGAGTTTATGTAATTTGTAACTCCAAAAGTTTTCAGTGCTTTTTATTCAAACTTTTCCTAATGTTTGTTCACATATTGAAGATGTGCACCTTCTATTTCGTGCACGTTTCATATTTTTTTCGCATTTTTGAGGGGTGTCGAACTTAGACATTTTCCCCCTCAGAAATGCTTGGTCAGTGCCTAGTTTGTGTTATCTGTAGCTCCAACAGTATTCATTACTTTAAATTCAAACTTTGCATAATGATTGTTCACTTATTGAAGATATGCACCTTTTATTTTGTGCACGTTTCATATTTTTCTCATTTTTGAGGGATGTTGAACATTTTTTCCATCCGAAATGCTTAGTTGGTATGTGTAATCCGTAACTCAAGCATTTTTCATTCCTATATATTCAAACTTTGTATTATGATTGTTCACACATTGAGCATGTACACACTATATTTGTGCACATTTGATAATATATTTTTTTAGCGTTTAACTTAGAAATTGTTACGTCACCTACTGTAGATTACACTGTGTAATTTGGGTGTAATTTGATTTCATTCCTGTAAATCTGAACTTTGCATATCGATTGTTCACACATCGGAGATGTGCACCGGCGACGCAGGTACAGAGCAGAGTTTGGTCTTGTTTTTATATTTGCTGTTTGCGTACCTTTATTTACATGACCAAACGTCAGCTGTAGTAATTGCGCTGAAGCTGACGACACGTGAACCATAGCTGTAATTGAAATTTCATTGAACTTTGCATAAGAAATTATTTGGTGTAAATAAAATTCAGCAATTTTATTACAGATTATCAAAAGTGTCAATGTCTTACTTTTGCAATGAAATTTATTCATGGTTTCAAGTAGAATGTTCCTGTTTGATAATACATCAATGGACGCATTATTAGTGCTGTGCATATGTATTATATGAATTATGTTTTTATATTGCTTTTTGTATTTGTAAAACCCATACATGCTCGCTCTTCACTTATGGAGGAAATAAAGAATATTATTACCATGAGCACTGATAAAGTACTGCAAAGCCTCAGCAAATATGTACATGCCAATTGATGCTAATCTGTAAAGATGATAAAATGTTTTGCACAGTGTTAAAATGTATAAGTACGCAAAATATGATCAAAATATGCCATGAGGTTCAATTGTTATGAGCATTTTCACTATAAGAGAACAGACGACCAAACCATACAATAACCTCTGACTATTCTGTAGGTTCTCTATTTTTCCATATATTTGAGCATATTATAAAGTGGATTTATAGGCACGTTGCTGAAATTCAAATTTTGGAAAAAACTTACCTCATCATCATAAAGGATGAAACAGGTCCTAAATTCAAGATGAATGACTCTACTTTATTTCTGATTGGGTCGTACGCTCAAAAATGGTAGCATCATATTAAAAAATGGGGAGATAACTCAATTTTTGCAAAAAAAAAATGGAAACGTAAAGTACGGTTTTTAAACTGATTTTGTATTGACAAAAAGACGTACTTTTTCGCAAATTATTTTATTTTTTAAAAGTAAGTTTACTGTCATTTATATTTGTATGAGTTTTATTGATTTTTATAAGTTTGAACATAGTATTTTGGTGGGATATCTCTTACTACCCCATAAATTTTAATATTTTCCTCTATATCATTCCTTATAATACCGTTATATTTATTCAGAACCCTCAAAACTTCATAATTTCTAAAACAATTGTCTTTTCGCTTTTCAAAAACATGATTTGCCGCATCCTGATTTCCCTGACGGCTCAGAAATTGGCTTCTAAAGTTGCCACCCCTGTGTGGAAAAAACAGCGTTTTAATGCTTTTTTCTAATACACTTGATACGAGCATAGGAGATTCGCTGATTTACTTTTGGAGAAAACTTACATTAGCGTCCTAAATGATGATACATGCCTTAATTAGAATTAAATATATCTGTACTATCAATTTGTGAGGATTGTACGTTAAAATCGAGTATCGTCATTCAAAAAGTGGGGAAGTAACTCTGGTACTAGATAAATGTAAAACCAGTATAGATGAGCGTCGTTAAGTACCTCCTTGAAATATTGCTTCTCTGCTTTTTTTTATTTTTACTTTTACTCACACAAAAGTATATCTGTTTGAAATATCTAGTCTTTCTTTCTTGAAAAGATAAAATAGAATTTCAGAAACAGCAATATGACGCTCTTATTAGATATTAATATTATCTAATTTGCATATTCAAGAATATTAATGAAAACGTAAGAAATGAGAAAAATTGTAGAATAAATTATGGGGTGTCACTTACAAAATTACCTATATGTCGCTGTTTATTATTCCAGACTAAGAATCGTGGTACCAAATTAAAGTTGAGACATTGACAAAATGACCAACTGAATAGATATACGAATTATCTAATTTGCATACTCATGAATATTAATGAAAACATACGAAATGAGAGAAAATTAGTCGAAAAATTAAGCGGTATACCTACAAAATTACCACTAGACCAGCTGCAAACTATCTTATCCTACAAAATTTGGTACCTTATAAAAGGTGAGGCTAAGCCATTTGACTAAAATGATTAAATATACGAATTATCTAATTTAAATATTTATGAATATTAATGTAAACTTAAGAAATAAGACAAAATTGGTAGAAAAATTAAGGTGGTATTACTTCAAAATTACCTATATATCTAGTGCTCACTATCGTAGACTACAAAACTTGGTACCAAATTAAAGCGGAGGCATTGTATTTTGACCAAAATGATTAAATATACGAGTTTTCTAATTTGAATATTCATGAATTTTAATGTAAAAATTAGAAATAAAGAAAAATTAGTAGAAAAATGAAGGTGGTATACCTACAAAATGTCCTATATATCTGCTGTTTATTAGACTAGACCATAAAATTTGGTACCAAATAAAAGTTGAGACTATGCCATTTAACAAAAATTATTAAATATGCGAATTATCTAATTTAAATATTTATGAATATTAATGTCAACATAAGAAATAAGACTAAATTGGTAGAAATATTAAAAGGGTATACCTACAAAATTACATGGACTCCAGCTGCTAACTATCCTAGACTATAAAAAATGGTACCCAAATAAAAGTTGAGACATAATCATTTGACTAAAATGATTTAATATACGAATTATCTAATTTAAATATTCATGAATATTAATGTAAACATAAGAAAGAAGACAAAATTGGTAGAAAAATTAAGGTGGTATACCTACAAAATTAACACGACTTTAGCTGATAAGTATCCTATCTTACAAAACTTGGTATCAAATAAAAGATGAGACATAGCCATTTGATCAAAATAATAAAATATACGAATTTTATAATTTAAATATTCATGAATATGAATGAAAGCATAAGAAATAAGAGAAAATAGATAGAAAAATTAAGGGGGTATAGCTACAAAGTTCCCTATATATCTACTGCCAACTATCGTAGATGGACTTGGTACCAATTCAAGTTGAGACATTGCATTTGGACCAAAATGATTAAATTTATGAATTATCTAATTTGAATATATTCATGAATATTAATCAATACTTAAGAGATAAGAGGAAATTTGTAGAAAAATAAGGTAATTTACGTTCAAAATAACCACTAAGACAGCCGCTAACTATGATTAACTTCAAAACTAGGTACTAAATAAAAGTTGAGACATTTTCATTTGCTGAAAATAATTGAATATGCAAATCATCTAATTTGAATACACATAGATATTAATTAAACATAAGAAATAAGACAAAATTGGTAGATTCATTAAGGTGGTATCCCTACCAAATTACCTCTACACCAGCTGCTTACTATCCTAGACTACAAAACTTGGTACCAAATAATAGTTGAGATACAGGTATGCGACCCTATGTTTATATGTATTCGAAATATCTAAATTTCATATTCACGAATATAAAAGAACACATAAAAAGAATAAGTATAAAATAGTAGAAAACTAAAGTGGTTTGACCTACAAAATAACCTATATTTCAGCTGCCACATATCCTGGACTACCAAACATGGTACCAAATAAAAGTTGAGATATAGCTCGTTGACCCAATGATGAATATACAAATGATCTCATTTGCATACTCATGAATGTATATGAAAACATTAATAAGAAAGAAGAACACAGAAGATAAAAATTAGTTCTAGGCGTTAATTTGAAAATGGGATAACTAGCAACTGACATATGCGTACTTTTGTAAGTGCACCCTTTTAATTTTTCCAAAATTTTCTCTTATTTCTTATATTTTGATTAATATTTATGAGTGAGAATGTTAGAAAAATTGTTAAATGGACAATTTGGTAAAAGTGCAGTGATTTGGCATTATTTGGTTCCAAGAGTGGTTGCCTAAAATAATTCACAGCTGAGTTGTAAGTATCTTTGTGGGTACACCCTTATAATTCTTTACGATTTCCTAATGTATTCATTAATTTTCATGAATATGCAAACTTGATCACTAGCATACTTTATCGCTGAGTGAAGCTGCTATGTCTTACTTTTTTTTTATCGAGTTAGTACTTTAAGATGAGATTCTGCTGAGATATAAGTAATTTGTAGGGACATATCCAACTGTTATGAAGCGCATTCTTTGTTGCAATGGAAATCACGCAATTTCACATAGCTCAAATGGGGTTATTTTCAAGGCGATACTTTTACCTGTTGAAGGCGGTCCCACAAAACAATTTGACGCCCATGAGAAGTTTTCCTGAGGACGCAAGGCTGGTCTAATTCGACCATTGGTACTAAGGAATTTAAATGCTTTTTACTTTTGATATATAGATAGTGTAACACATTTTGTGGGCATTGCTAGGAAGAATGGGCATTATGACGACAGTTATTTCAAAGCTACTTGTCGATTCTCAAAACTCATTTCTCGTTTATCACTTTAAAAGCTTGAACTTAGTTCAAAATAGTGCTATGAATGAAACAATAGCTGGACACTAGATACGCAAAAATAAATGAGTAAAAACAGGAAAAAACACAATCACTACTGCAGATCAGTCCACGGCATCGTGAAGAAGAGGAACAGAACACTTACAGTCACAAGACACCAGGAAGACAATATTAAAGCAAAGCAATTATTATTCTCTTCCTCGTCAATGTGTTAACACATATAGAAAGAACACAAAGAGATGCATAATAAAACAAAGACCAACACAGAACCCCCACAAATATTCCGAGGTACATTAAACAATGCGAATCAACAACAGCGTAAGATTCTGTATGATTTTGGCGGCCATCTTGAAAACATGCAAATAAGCTCAATAAGACGCCATTTCTCAGCTTGCAAACATTGGTTTTCGGAGATAGCATACCAAATTACCTTAAAGAAATGTGTCAGACCCTTTGTCTTCAGAAAAAAAGTCCATACTTGATACTTTTAAAATTTGTATTTCGTGATTCTGTTTTCTGCGAGTATAAAGTTATCCCCCCTTTTTTTTCAATATGACGCTACCCATTTCTGAGTGTACGACCCCAAAAAAATTAAGTATAGACATTTATCTTCAATTGAAGACTAGTTTCATCCTTTTGGACGATGAGGTTAATTTTCTCAAAAGCACCCAGAAACTGCGCCTAATAGTATATCAAGTGTATTTGTGAAATGCACGAAAACAGAGTATTTTTCACACGGGGGTAGCAACTTTGCAAGTAATTTTCCGAGCCGTCAAGCATGTCAGAATGCTGTTAATCATGTTTTTGAATAGCAAATATATGTGTTTTTTCGAATTAACTAAGTTTTACGCATTATTACTAAAAATAAAGGTATTATTAGAAACGATATCGAGGGAAATCTTTTATTTTGTAGGGTAGAAAGAGTTATCCCTCATTAGCTATATCTGCAAATAAAGAAATTGAGCCAAATTTGATTTAAAAATAAATAAAAGTTAAATTGATTTTAGAAAATAAAATAATTTACGAAAAAATAATGTTTTAACGCTGCAAAAAATCAATTCGAAGTTCGTACTTCACAATTTCTTTTTTGCAAGGATAGAGTTATCTCCCCTTTTTGAGATATGACGCTACCAATTTTCGAACGTACGACCCAATCAAAATTAAAGTAGAGGCATTTAGTTTTGATTTGAGACCGGTTTCATCCTTTATGACGATGAGGTAAGTTTTCCCAAAAAGTAAGCCTTATATGAAATTCAGCAACGCGCCTATTACATGAGTACTCGTGTTTTAATGAATTTATCAAATGAGTTTGGAAAAATGATGAAATGCGCGGCTTGTCTAGCATTTTCAATAATACTTGAGCATGGATGATAGATTCTTTTTGTCACATGACATTAAAATAAATTCGAAATAGCATTTTTACACAATTTTACCATATGTTACACGTTATAATGGACGTCACAGAGTAATGTTGAAAATCTGTAAACCAGTGGCTATGGCGTTATAAATATAAGTATAATTACCTCGTCTTGTCAATCTCTGACCATCTATAAGCATAGAGGCCCCAATTAATCCCAAGATTAAATGCAACTTCAAATGCATATTTTGCAGACGTGTAAATACTTAAATAGTGTTATATTTGAACGTTTCAAGGTTACGTTGTCTTAGCCATGTATCATTGAATGTCGATATTTTACATAGCTTTCAATCACTTTTCTTCTTTAAGTAACTTAAGGGGACCTACTTTTTATCTATAACCCATGTAAAAAATGAACTTTCTCATCATTATTTTTACTAACCCATTACCAATTTTGGCGCTAGATAGGTTTGTTTTTAAACATTTCATTTTGAATTGAAAGTCGGTTAGCAAGCAGTGGGAGGCTCTGATCATACTTCACACTCTGTTGTATCATATTTTGTTCTGTCCTGGTTGCAAATGTCCCAAAAACAGGACTCCAGTCTTGTATGGGTAAATAGCTTTTGGACTTCTACCAGACTGAATCTGCCAACCAAAATAATTTTATAACTTGACTTAGCTTTAGAAATTAACGTTGTTACGGCGGGTCGCATATATACACGGCGTCAAAAGTTAAGCACCACCTAAACATTTTCCGAGAAAAACAGTGAAGCTTTCTAAATATGAATTCATAATTGATATATTTATAAAATAAGAGAAAGTGGTGACAACTTGCAGCAAATTTTGTTTTGATAAGCATAAATGTTAACGATTAGGCATGCCGAGTGTACAATTACCCTTAGAATGTCCCTATTAGCTGTCCCATTGTGGCATTTTCATACCACTACGAGATGAAACCTGTAAGTGTCATATTGTTGCAAAACCAAACATATGATCTGTCTGTAAATTTCAGATGAATATCTTAGATAGAACAAAAGATATGGAGGTGTAAAGAATGGCATGTTATATAGTGAAAACGCAAAAATATACCCAAGTGTTTAACTATCTCTGTAACTGGCAAGCCAAAACCCTTTTGGCAACATTCTGTAAAATATGTCAAGTTTTGGGGCCTCCTATGACGCTTTTAAGGGTATACCCCCAAAATGGGGGTTGGTGTGTAGAGGACACCGTAGATCCTTATCAAAAGTATCAAATGGCATTCTGATAGGTTTGACAGACCAAGGAAATATTTTGGTAACAATATTTTACAGATTTGTTGTTCTTTTGAAGAAAATTATACATGAAAACCGTCACTGGGTGTTGCTTAGCTTTTGACGTTGTGTATATAAGAGGCTTAGTTCAACCAAACCCATGTGCCCTGCTTCACATTCTCGCGAGACCTGACGATACCTCATCTAGATCTCTCGCATTTCGCCCTTTGCATCATGGGTAACTAGCGATATTTGGCTAGTCCCGTTCAATTCTCGCACTGCTGTAGTGACAGAATTTATTGTTAAAAATAGCAAAAAAACATTTTTTTTTCACAGTTTATCATTTCTCTTTTAGCTAATATTTTCTGGATGTAAAGCCTCGAGTCATGCAAGCAGTGATCGCATAATATATTTTTAATAAAAATGGCGGCCCAATCCCAGTGCGCACCGAGCGAAAGGCGACAGGTTAGTTCGTGCTAGCGGACTTCCTGTGCGACAATGCCCTGCTTCAAGCATTTCTCATTAATAAAAAATGAGTTGGGAACCAACATTGATCCGCATGTTAAACAACTAATCGCACGTGCTAACGTTGACTGGTTCTTAGGTAGTGTCTCAGGATCCAGTGCCCGGGCCCCTGCGAAATTTTGTTCTACAAATTGGAGGTGTTCTAGAACTGTTCTAGAACATTTAGAACTGTTCTAGAACTGTTCTAAACAGGTAAATATGTTCGTTCTAGAACTCTTGTTCCACAACTGTTCTAGAACATTGTTATAGAACAAAACATACACATTCTAGAACTGATTTCCATTCTATAAGTGTTCTTGAAATATTCTAGAACATTTTTAGAACAAATCAAGAACCAGTTAGTTCTACAAATGTTCTAATAATATTCTAGAACATTTTTAGAACTTTTCAAGCACAAAATAAGTTGACAGAAACTTCTAAAAAATGATTCAAATTAAGTTCTAGAACATTTGTCTTACTTTTTAGAACTAGTTAATTCTACAAATATACTAATAAATTCTAGAACATTTTTGGAACTTCTCAAGAGCAGAAAGCATCAGGTAGCTCAGTGGTTGAGCACTTGCCTCTGGTGCTAGAGGTCCCAGGTTCAATCCCTGCTTGTGGTGAGGAAACTTTCTGTGTCCCAACACGCTTTCTCTGGTGTCATTTGCAGGGATGACACTAGATAAGTGCATGGTCCTTTGGATCGGGATGTTAACTGGATGTCCCCTTTGAAGGGAAGGTCACCCCTTGTGCAGGTTAAAGAACCCTACAGTAATTGAGATATGGTTAATTACTTGTAGGCTTTCATCCTGCAACCTGGAGTGTACAAAGTACACTTGCCGATAATACTCGCAAGCGAGGGTCTGGCAGTATATAGAGAAAGAAAGAAAAAAAAGGGCAAAACAAGTAAAAGAAATATCGAATTAAGTTCTAGAACTTTTTTAGTACATTTATAGAACCAGCAAGTTCTAGAAATGTTCTAAAAAGTTCTAGAACATTTTTAGAACATTTAAAGAGGAAACATGTCATAACCAGATGGATGATGGGAAAAACATGGCTGCCAGAATTAGAGGGAAAATGTGGAGGCTCTTCAAAAACATTTGTTTGGGAATTTCTAGATGGCAAACATGATAGTAGTATTGCCTGTGACAGTGAGTAGACCTGAGAAACAGTTTCTCTAAGGTTTTTAATGTTGATTAATGGTGGGGTTGTTGTTTTTAAGTTTTTTTTCAGCAAATGTAAGACAATGTTTTGAAATGGGTGGGGTAATACAGGGTGGCATGTTACCACAATGAGAAGATGATCATGGCTTAATTACTATAAACAGAGGTTGAGCAGTTAACATCCAATAAGTTTTCCAAAAACTACAATGTTACAGTTTTGCAATGAATGTTATTTATTTTTTCAATTCACTGATAATTCATGAGAAATATTTTACTGAAATTTACTGAACCAGCAAGTTCTACAAAAGTTAAAAAATGTTCTAGAACATTTTTAGAACAGTTCTAGAACAAGCATGTCATTATCATTAATTTAACCAGATTGATGTTGGGAAAAACATGGCTGCCATAATTGGAGGGATTATGAAGGCTGATTGTGGCAGTTTCTAGATGGTAAATTGACAGTATTATAGTCTGGGACAGTGAGTAGGCTTGAGACACATTTTCTTAAGTTTTAATGTTAATTGTTGCTGTAGTTGCTGTTTTTCCAAGGTCAAATGCATGACAATGTTTTGAAATGGGTGGGGTAACAGGGTGGCAATAACTAACAACATTTAGACCAACTAAGGGCCCCTATAATAATTCTCCTCCAGTTGATGTTTATTTATCTATTGTGTGATTACTTATTGGGGTTTTAAACTAATGTCAACTGTTTTCAAGATATATAAAGGTAGCATTTTATGGAATCTTATTTCCAAACCCTATATGGGACATTTTTGGGGAGGTGTTCAACAACTGTTTTAAAAAAGTTCAGTTGTATTAGAACATTTGCAGAACAAACCACTAGAACATTCCTGAAATTGTTCTTAAACTATTCTAAAATGCTCTAAATAAATTCAGGGGCATTAATAGAGTGTTTTTATGACATGAATTTTGCAGAGTTGTTCTACAGTTTTTCCAGAAAATTTCTAAAGGTTTGTTCTGTATCAGTTCTAGAAGAAGCCATGGTTTATTCTAGAACAATTCTAGAACAAACCATTAGAACATTTCTGGAATTGTTCTGGAACCATTCTAAAAATGTTCTAGAATGATTCAGACATTTATAGAACGTTAAATGAGACATTTTCAGGGGTGTTCTACAATTGTTCCAGAAAAATTCTAAAGGTTTGTTCTAGATCAGTTCTAGAACAAACCAAGGTTAATTCTAGAACAGTTCTAGAACAAACCATTAGAACATTTCTGGAATAGTTCTGGAACCATTCTACAGATGTTCTAGAACTATTCCGAGACATTTATAGAACGTTAAATGGGACATCTTTTAGGGGTATTCTACAATTGTTCCAGAAAAATTCTAAAGGTTTATTCTAGATCAGTTCTAGAACATACCAAGGTTAATTCTAGAACAGTTCTAGAACAAACCACTAGAACATTTCTGGAATAGTTCTGGAACCATTCTACAGATGTTCTAGAACTATTCCTAGACATTTATCGAACGTTAAATGGGACATTTTATGAGGGGTGTTCTACAATTTTTCCATAAAAGTTCTAAAAATTTGTTCTGGAACTGTTCTAGAACAAACTTGATTTGTTCTAAAACTGTTCTAGGAAAAACTTTTAGAACTTTCTGGAACTTTTCTAGAACAAATCTTTTGACCTTGGCTAGAACATTTGTAGAACAAAAAATTGTCCCATTTAACGTTCTACATCTGTCCCATAAACGTTCTAGAACATATCTAGAACAGTTCTAGAACATAGTTCTAGAAAATTCTAGAACTCTTCTATAATGGTTCTAGACCATTTCGCAGGGGTGTTCTGGTACCGGATTTTTAGCCTGCCAGTCTCGCCGTCCAGTACCAGACCCCGAGGCTATAGCTATAAGTTAAACGAACGCTTGGAATGTTCCAGCAAATTCATATTATTTAAACATACATCTTGAAGTATTATAATATAATTAAAATAACTTATAATTACATTAGTATTCACCAGTAACTGTATATTATTGGAACCTGTTATAGTATTTTTAACATTAAGTTTTGATAACGTAATCTGAAGAAGTAAATTGGAACTTTATATCTGTCTCCAGTGGTGTCCTTTATTTATTAGATTTTAGCTCGCAATCACAGCCCCCCCCCCCCCCAACATTTGCTAACTTCCCAGCACACAGCAGTGCTTGAACTATACATCATTAAACATTCATTTCAACCTCCATTGCCATGGCAACAATATCCAAAGAATAGGGCCAAAGAAAGAAGAAAAACACACGTAATTTGACATTTTGTCATTAACAAACAGAATTAATATAACTTATATATGCCTCGGTTACATTTGCCTTACGACGAGTATAAGATGCCCGTACGATGTCCAAATCACCGATTCCGTGCGGCCTCCGCAGGGAGATCTTGCGATCATCGTACGGATTTACGGGCATCGTGGCCTCTACGATTTTGTTAAACTCCGCACAATGACAAATTTGAAAAAATCGTAAGCCCGTAGCCCGTAGACACATCGCAGTGACATCGTACGATCCCCGTACGGGCACCGCACGGTGATCGTGAGAACAACGCAGGGTTTTAGATTGTCATCTTGGCCCAAAAATGATCGTAGACTCTTGCGATAGTCGTAAGGAGCCCGCAAGGTCGCCGCACGATGCCTTTGCTGGGCCCATAAAATCGTACGGACATCGGACGGTCATCCTGCGGTAACCCCAAGGCGATGGCAAGATGATCGTGCGGTCGCCTTGCGACGTGTCAACAATTTCCAGGAGACTTATCATTAGCTGTTTGTTTCATTTCAATTTTTGTCTTCAGGCGATATCTATAATACCACCACTCAGTGTGACTCAATATGGACACATTTCAGTTTGCTGATGGAAGCAGTCTAATCAGGGGCGGATCCAGAGGGGGGCAGGGGGGTCCGGACTCCCCCCTGGAAAATCACAAAAATCTAGTTTTTAAGCAATACTGGTCACGGCCGGATCCCGTAGAAAATCTCAAAGCTACACATGTACCAAGCCAGCATTACATGACGGGCCATCATCGGTCCGCCAGCGAAACGCCATTTAAAATGACGTTTCGCTAGCGGGCCAATAATGACCCTCGCTTTTAGTGGTATTTGGATCCCCTGTCCCCCTTATCAACTAAAAAAAGTTTATTTGGACCCCCTCTGACATAACTTTCTGGATCCGCGCATGCTAATCAGGGCCAATAGAGTATGCTCCCATGATAAAATTGTCTTAAGTGCAATTCAAAATATGCACCTAACGTGAAACGCATATACATTTTCAGTATATAAAATGCTGGTTGGATAAGGGGTTTAACAAATTAGATAAGATTAATAAAAAGTCCAGATATGTTTTGTGATTAATAACTCTGGGATTTGAATTTAAGTATTACTTCAAGGAATAAAATATATGGGTCTCGTAGTGAGAACAAGTGACTAGTTCGAACATTGAAATTTTAATGTATGAATGTTCTACGAAATGTATTTTACTGAAAACGAATGGCAAATGTGCTGACCAGGCCGGGTGGTTAAAAGCGCATTCTGGTCAGTACCTTTGTTGTTAGCATGCAACGACTTCATTTGTGCTTATGACGAAGATTTTATGTGTTGCTGGCCGTAGAGTGCCTTTGGATGATTGAACTGAATAAAACCATAATAAGCGTTTTAGTCCACGCTGATACAATTAAAGCATCTTTATATTTTCAATTAAAGTGATTCTTTTCGAATTATAGAAGTGTACTATAAAAAGGGGTTGCAATATTCTGTGATTTAAACTTTATGAAAACTGCAGAACTTAGAAATTGACATTAAAATATACACAAACGTATCACGCTGTTCCATACCTTAGGACCATGTTCAACTAAAAACACTAGCCTCTTCATAGCACGATTTGTGATCACATGACTTTGAAACATAGTTCAAATGGAATGCAAAATGAACATGAATAGCCATTTATATCCATGCGCATAATTACACGAAAATTGCTCAGTCAGCGTACCGACTCCTTGCGGCTTCCGCAAGGTCATCGTACGGGCATCGTGCGATTTATATAGGGAAGTCGTGAAGATAACACGATGATTGTACGATAACCTTGCGGTTGTCGTACGATATCCGCAAGGTCTCTGTAAAGTTTTGTTCTAGTGTGTCGCCGAAAGAAATCGTAAGGTGATCGTAAGCAATGTAAACACATACGTCGTAGCGTATAGCCGCCTACGATGCCGAAAAAAAGTAGAGAAAATCGTAGACAAATAAATCGTACGACGACCGTGGCAAATGTAACCGAGGCATTAATTAGCTAATGGTAGCAGTCTTATGAAATAGCTTAGATATACTTTTCTTTCACTGAAAGTGGGTCGGGTAGGAAGAACCTGAAAATTACGTTTTGGGAGCATTTTTTCACCAAGGCGACAACTTTGCGCAGCTACTTTCACATACACGCATGTTAATGTATAATAGGCCAGGGCGCTTCTAGTCGTAACCATGGTAACAAATGTTTCCCTGTACAGAAACTAAAAGCATACAATATTGCATATACACATTTATTTATTGCTATATGGCAATGATATAATTTATTGTAAATAACATGTTTTCATTATGCATACACATCCATTCTATTTTACCTTTAAGCATGCTGCAGATAAGTTAGGTTTTGACTTTGAAAGGCATCATATGGGGTAAAAATTATGATTTTTTGAAATCAAAACCAACACATTTGTTTTCTGTCAGTTACATAGGCAACGAAAGCTCACTGTTATGTGTGTTAACTGTAGAATTACTTTATTGAACAAAGATATTTAAATTTCATTGTGTATGGTAAATGAGCTGAGCATGCATTTATGCTGATGCACATGCTGATAAAAAGTGGCATACAACTTACTTTCATAACAACCTGGCAACCAAAAGGAAAAACTCTTTTTGTCAAAATCTAATGGTCATAGATATAAAAATGATCTAAAACAAACGATTCATGGGATGTGGCCAGGTTTTCCTATGTACAGTATATAAAGAGAAAACTTTAAAAAGCTTCTTGTATAATGCTACAGGGACGATTTGAAAAAAAGGCACAAATAATCGTTGGGTGACCAATTTTTTGTTGATTGAAAAGCATGACCACCAGGGGCGGGGCCAGATTTTTCTATGTGTTTATAGGGAAAATTTTAAAAATGTTTTTTTTTTTTTTTCAAATACTACTCCGCTGATTTGAAAATGATATATCACATATTATGGCCATTGGGTGACCCTCTACCAAAGTTGTTAAAGGTTTTGGATCTGTTGAAAGGGGTGGGCCTTTTTTCCTATGTATACGAGGAATTTTTTTTAAATTCTTGTCAAAAACTACATGACTGATTGGAAATTAATATGGCACTAATGGTCATTGAGTGCACACTCACCAAGACTGCTCACATTTTTGACCAGTTGAAAAATATGGCTGCCATGGGGTGGGGCCTGTTTTTCCTTTGAATATACATATGGAAATTATTTAAAGTCTTCTTGTCAAAATACAACTTGGCCGATTATCAATTAATTTGGCACATATTGTTCTAGTGTGACCCTCTACCAGGATTTTTGAATATTTCTGAACCATCAAAAAACATGGCTGCCAGGGGGCAGGACAATTTTTCCTGTGACATGTAGGATTTTATTTCAATAACTTCTGGGCTACTTGTAAATAGTGTGGGTGATCCTTTACTAAGATTGTTCATGTTATTCTGATTCATCAAAAACCATAGCCACCAGAGGAGCGGGCCAGTACTTCCAAAATATATATACTGTGTGTATTCAGACTTTATCCTTCAATGCAGCTGCTTTAAGTCCAGTTTCATGCCAGTCTGGGCAAAATGCTTTCAAACAAATCATGCCAATAACCTTAGCATGAATATTCAAGGTTTTCACAGTTCACAACCACTCTGATAGCAATTGATCTTCGTTCGGTCGTTTAAAGCTTCATCAAAGTATGCTCTACAAATTTCTTCTGCTATTAGCATCAAGCAGTCATGCTGTAGTTGTGTTGAATTGAACATTTTACACCAGCTTCTTGCACTACATCGGATATATCCCACATATGACTTTACGTAATAGAAGAGTCCAAAAGTGGATTCTAAAAATGCAACCAACTTGCCAGTGTCAATGCTTACTTAATTGGAGTTGCCAATGATTAAAACGTGTATGAGTGGATTTAAGGATTGCTTACAATTTACACTGAACCGAAGTTATAAGTAGCCACCATACAATTTTTGCCCCCGTTCAGACAGTAAAAATGGTTCTTACAAAATTTAAATTCTATAAAAAGGTTCAAGGCTTCGTCGAGACTCTGCTTTACCACATTTTACTCTTACCTTGATATAGCAATGAGTGATATTTACAACAAAGTACACGCTTTAATACTCATATAAATACAGCGGTTTCGCATGGCTTCGACGCCATCTTTTGTATATGATAAATGGCACAACAGGTGTAAGTCACCAGACATATACTGGTCTGGCCGAATCACACAGTTCCCAGTCACTCTTATATAGGTCACTGTATGACCATATCATACCCATAAAGTTCACTGAAACTATCCCGGATCTACAGCTTAATGTCAAAAGTCTTTTGATATTCTTTTTTCTCAAAAGTCTTTTTTACAGTTTTACAATTCACAACGATATCTGTTTTGTGAAGATAGAGCTTACATTAAGGCATCTGTGTATCAAATGTATATCAACGTCATTGCATTTCTGCAGTTTTATCTCCATTATATTTAATTCTTCCATTTGCTCACAAATGTAAAATCTTGATATTTTAATTGGTGCGAGTAGCTTTTTTCTCCTCTCTCTTTTGATTCCCCATCTTATTCGTGGTTCAAGTATTTTTAAGTAATGGTTAAAATATGTAATGCTCAGAATGTACAGTGATTTAAATTTGATATTGATGATGGCTGCTGAGAAAAGCCAGGAAACTCAACAAAAATAAGTTATAGATTTTTGTTATCTGTCCTTGACACGTTTTACTTCTCCTTAGTATTAATAGGTCCCCTAAATGTATATCGTATTCGTGAAATACACATCCAATTAATAAAATCCTATAAGTGATATGACTTTGGAACTGTCTCTTTTCTGGCCATCTGTTACAGAAAACCGGATCAACGAACTGAGGTTTTCTGAATCCATATCATTATCCTTTAAACGAGGCTAACGACGGTTACCTGCTTTTGCGGCGACGTTACGTAAAGTAAATTTCAAGCATGGAACCAGAGACGAAAACACGATGACGTAACGTCATATTATATGACGTGAATATGACGTGACAAAACGTATTAGCAAACGTTCCCGCAATTTTTCTGGATTAAAGACCAAAACAATTTATAAAATCAAAATAATGTCAGAAAAGTTATATAATAAACATATTTCTATAAATTTAAAAGTAACTTGATCTGGCGTACAGTATTACGTCTCGTGGATGAGGTCATACCATTGGATCACCCTCGACGCTTCGCGTCTTGGATGACCCGATGGTATGACCTCATCCACTCGACGTGATACAGTACGCCAGATCAAGTTACTACTATAATAATATCAAAAGTAAAGAGGAAGGCAAGGATCAGACACTTAAACTGAATCATTACTTGGCTGACCTGGAAATATTCTGGACTTACATCCCATTGAAAACGTCAAGAGAGTATTGAAATAACAAATAGGGAACAATATGCCTTCTAAGGTTAGTGATATGTGGAGACGTGTATGTGACGCTTGATAAAATGTGTCCCTAACAGCAATTGTATAAATCTATACCAGACACAACGAAGAGAGTTAAAGTAAGGCAGCTGTTATAAAAGCTAAATATGGGCTGCTAGATATTAGTTGTAAAGCATGCAACGGTGTTTACTGATAATACAGTTGATGAACCAAACCAATTTGAGATAAATATTTATCTACTAGTAATAAAATGTTTTTAGTTCAATGAAGTGTTTTATTTTACGTATTTTTTTTTCAACAAATGATATTTTATTGTAATGGCTAAGAATTCTAAAAATGTAAAAAAGACTTTTGAGAAAATTTATGTCAAAAGACTTCTGACATCAAGCTGTACTTAAGATACATGTAGCATGGAATACATACTACCATGCAACTACGAGCTTAGCAAAAGCAAAGTTCATGAAATCAAATTTAGTGATATAGCTGTCATGTAAATATAAACAATCTGCCAGGTATAGTGACAGGTATTTTAATATGTTCTTAAAAGGGTATCCTTTGGGAGCAAAGACTGCACCAAAGAACTTAAACTAGAGTGTGCATTTTTAAACTGATTGGCAGTTTGAGATATTTAAAAGAGGAAAACAAGTGGGCATGATACCTGTTTAGTGTATATTTCAAAATAGGTTTCCTTAATTTCAGTAGCAATTCCAATGTGCACCTACAACATATGTCCATTCAATAAATGAGTGTTTTTCATCATAAAACAAGTTTTTCACAAATTTATCAACTGCTTTTTATGTTTTCGTGTAATGAGTATATAGAAATGAACAATATTTTATGTAGTTTGGCATGTACCTGGATGACAATAATAGATAGCCAATTTCATATCATTGACCTTTTATCTTTAGATGTTTCATAAGAAAGAAATGCTAACTTGGTGGTTGGCTGGTTTTTATTTAGTTTAGAATTGAGCACATGTCCGTGAAAGGTTAAAGGTCATGTAAGCGCAAATTTCAAAAAAATAAATGTATGTAATGTTAATGCTGCGTTTTGTCAGTATCATACCAATCAAAAAATACAAAATTATCATAAGACTGTATGTGAATGGTTTAGAACCAATGCATATTGATATTGAAAATAGCACTGCATGCTAGGCTATAATTAAAGGCTACTTCACCAATAACCATAATCCTCTTATGGGCTGCTAGATATTAGTAAACACAATTTTCCAAGCACAGCTTGAATATTTGTTACCTGAAACTTATTGTGGTAAATGGACTTGGTACGCCAGACGAATTACAATGCATTAAACTATCTACATTTGTAGCAAGAGTTACTGCCGCTAATCATTCTGTTACCATTGTTGTATATGGGAAAACTGCATTAAAACGAGCAAAAGCTCAATAACTTATACTTATTTTCTAAATTTGGTGATGGCTGTTCTGAACCATAACTATTTTAAACTGTTGATCAAAAGTTGCTTCTGCTTCAGATTTATTTTTTCACATAGGAGTTATCAGCCCTAATTACATAGAAAATGGGTTGAAAATATGTTCTTCTCCTACAGCTAGCTTATTACAACCATGCAACTAATAATTTAGCAATATACTCCCATGAAAAATCTCAAGATAAGCTGCCAGAAGCATAAAATAGACATACTATTATTGTCACCCAGGTGCATGACAAACTACATGAAAAGTTGTTCATTTCTACATGCTCATTTCTTTGGATTAATGAAAGTGTTTTTCTTGACGTGTCTCATTTATGCTCAAGTAAGCACCACATATAGATGTGTTTCGTTGAATTTCTACTGGTGCGTTTTGGTAATTTATTGTATAAAACAATCAAAAAAGATAAACTCTTTTGTGTAAGTTGTTGAGTGATAATTCACTGACAGTGAACTCAAACAGCGAATTATTTCACATTTGTTTTTGCTATAGCAGATCTTTTTTAAGTAGCATATGTAGGATTTAGGGAGTCAATGCATATCATCCACAAGCTGGTGTACAATGCCATACAACAAACATACACACTTCTCAACATTATCATCCCTTCCTACTCCAGTGAGAAGATGGGGATACTTAATGAACATTTTCCAGCATGTTTTCTATTCTATGCCAGAAAACGATGACGTGGTATAGCACCCTGTTAGAGCATGACATCCTGAAACTTTGAACAATACTGCCTGTGGTAGCAGTTCAGCAACAAGATGGGCAGGAGAGCTTGTCATTCCTCTAGCTTTTCCCGAGAGCAGTGCCAAAGATAATACAGTAACAGTATAAGCATGTCTGTGTCACGACATTTAACAACAATTATTATATACCATACTACTGTTGCATCTAATGTACACCCAACATCCTAGTGTCCGCCTCGTTATGCTTGAATGACAAGTAGGACGCTTTACGTCTGTTTGATATAAGTCTGGGAGATTTTCAAATCCTCCAGATGTAACCAATACTAAGTCAATAAGTAACTTGAGAGATTTAGCCGTCAAAAGTTCACCCACTATATCAGCCTTATTCTCACCCAGTACCATGAATTGATCCCAAACTTGTGACGAAGTACCAAACTTACTTTATATAAAGAGTCCCACTTACCATCTGTCTTTGTGGTTTGGCCAACCAGGTATGACTCAAACTCAAACTGGCCTGTTTGGCTACAAAGCTTAGCTAGAATATTGAAGACCTAACAACAAAGGTGCTAGTCAGACAGGATGGGTGTGAAGACTGATCTGCATCGTGTATTTAAAGCAGATTTTCTCTTAACATGGCCATACAAGAAGCCAAAGAGACTCTTTTGAAGCTGTATAGATGTTTGCTGCGCTTATAGTTTCTACACAGTAATGGTGTTGTTTAATGGAAATAATTGGTATGCTGATCGAAATTAATAAGCTATTTTCCCATGCATGTTACACAAACTAATGTATGCACTTAAGTGACATTTAACCCTGGCCTACACTATCAATATTATTATGCAATGCTTCTAAACCACTCGCTTGAAAAGAGGTTGCACAAGCTTATCTGAGTCTATCTATGTCAAAATATCACATTGTTAGAAATCACACGTCACGACTCGAATGTAAAAATGCCAACATGAGCATGATAAATTTCCTGCTCAAGGATTCTTTTTTATAATCTAAAGGCCTGTTGCAGTAACTATATGTTGGGGGTTTTGGATATGGAGTCCTCATAGAGTATGCATTTTATTTATTCATAACCGTAAATCACATTTATCAACCAAATTAGGTTGTATTTTGCGCATTTTATATGTTCATGGAGAAATAATAAATAGTAAGTGAGTATGATCAAGATATACCACAATCATAACTTGCAGACAAACCCGTGGCATTGTGAGGTCATGATGATACTTGATACTTTATTAACTGAGTTAGGCACATATGTGCCTCTACTCTAACATATAAACAATGAGAAGAGCAATATAAACAGTATTACATTTACAAAACATAGTGCAAAATTATGGTTTAGTAGATGCAAGATGGCTAACATTAGCCTTATAGAATATATATGCATTTGCTATGAGATGTGTTAACACTTTCATAACAATTTATTAACCATCTATCACGTTTAAACAGTAGGAGAGCTATTGTATAAACATTGTGATAAATTATACATGATATGCTGGAAATGCAAAATAATATGGCAAACAGAATGGATTCAAATTTAGGCCCTTCATGTGCTAGGTCTCAGCTAATCTACTTAGTTTGCTGAAGCTTGATTCAAATATAATTTGCAAGGCACCATAGAGCTTATATCCTAAAAGTGATTAACATTCTACATTGGTCTCGTATGATGCAAGATGTTTCAAAAACATTGCTTGTTTGTTAGTCATTAATGTTGTAATTTTTTGCTTAGTGAGCCACCTGCAAAAGTATGAGGGGGGAATGTTTTCTTCTTATTTCTGAAAAGATAGGGCATATAAGGAGGAAGTGATACTCATCTTCTGTATTGTTCATATTGCAGCATTTACATATACAGTCGGCTCTGTCAATATGATTTCGATTATAACGAGCAGTTTCAATTTCCAAACTATGAGACGAGCATCGAAAACGTGTGAGCTGTATTCTGTGTTTTTCATTAGCTACACAATCAAAGTAATGTTCAATGAAGGACTGGCATTTAAAGCATTTATATGTTATTTTGATATATTGTGAAGATCACCAAACCATCCTTGCAAGAAATGATCATATAAACGTTCTATTATCTGGTTTACTTGTAACAGTGTTATATCTTCACAATCCAACAAAAATGTAAATCCTAGGTTATCAAGAAGCTGCTTTACCTTTATTGTCCAGAATGACATTGATGTAGGATAGTGACAGTGTTCAGCTACATATACCTCATTTAGATAAGTTTCTTGCAATAATGTGTTGGTAGAACATTTCACTCTGAACCAATATTTATGTAGACGTTCTTTTCTCATAACATGTAAAGGTAAAACGCCCTAACTCGCCATATACAGCTGCAGATGGTGTCTGGGATTTCACTTTTAATATTTGTTTCAGGAATTTAAGATGAACTCTTTCAATATCTGGTGCAGGATTAAAACCCCAAATTTCACTAGCATAGTTTTAAAAGTATAGGTAGGATCATAGAATCAAATAGCTTTATCTTTTCAAAGACAGAAAGGTCAATTTTATCAAACAAATTGTTTAAGGAAAATAATGCTTTCGTTGCCTGTTCTGCTAGTGCTTTTTGAGCTTGATAAAATGTTCCATTTGAGCTGAATGTCATGCCAAGATATGTAAATGTGTTAACAGTTTCAAGAGGAGAGCCATCATACCGAACATTGAGGTTGTCACGCCTATTGCCAGATTTAAAAACCATTGATTTTGTTTTTGTAATGTTTACGCTAATATTCCATTTGCAGCAATATTCGTGCATAAGTATTTGTAGTTCTTCCAAAGTGTCGGCAAATAGTACAGTGTCGTCTGCAAAGAGCAGCATGAACATTTGAAAGTGATTTATATTAAAAGTAGAAATTCCATTACTTAACAAATCGTTTGCCATGTCATTAATAAAAATGATAAAAAGTAAAGGTGAGAGTGGTTCCCCTTGTTTCACTCCGACATAACTTTTGAAGAACTCTGACATACTATTCATGTACTTAACACAAACCTAAACAGTATCGTACATCTTTCTTATCATATTAACAAATTTTTGGGAAATGCCCATTTCTAATAATTTGAACCAGATACCATTTCTATATACCAGGTCGAACGCTTTGCGAAAGTCAATAAATGAACAGTAGAGCTTTTTCTTATTATTGATTTTGCAGTCTATAATTGACTTTAGAATATACGATCAGTGGCCGTAAGTGAGTTCCCAAAATGGCAAACGTTGTTTCGTTTGCAAAAAATTAAGTACGTTTAAAATTGGTATAATTTCAAAACGAGAAATGCAAGTTATCTGAAATTTTGAACATATCACTATTTGCTATTTTTCAACTTAAGAATGCCAAATTATTATAGAAATAATATCACCTAGAGTTCTTGGGTGTTATTCTTTTTGACCACCCCTGATTTCTGAAACAGTTTGAAAATTTGATGTGGGTTCTAAATTTCTTCCGTTCTTACATGACTATAGATATTTCTTATTTTCTATATATTTTTGGTGATAATGGTGCAAATATGTTATAATCGTGAGCTGTGAAAAAGATGTGTTCTTACCTTACTAGTTTTTTCACCGTCATAATAGGGGTGGGTGGGGAATATATACCCCTGACCCAAACATCTAAACTATTGAATGAATCCATTTGGTAACTTCGCAACAAGTATCAGTTTTTCTAGGGTCTATATATGAGTGTTTGAAGCAATTAATTTTTAAATGATCCAGTCTTTCAAATGGAAAAGACAGCACCCAGCGATACCTTACCCATTGGACAAATTTTGCTTTACGAGGGGGTACCCAAACTGTCATACTAAATCATAGGATAGTTCTTCTTAAAAAAATAAATGTCCTGTAAAAATGTAACCCCAAATGGTACTTTCAACTGAAAATAATTATTACATAAATATTATATCACTGGTTATGCTGCTTGTGGCACCAATACGTATCAGGACTGACAGTGAAAATTAGAAGATTTTCTTAGGATCAAACCAAAGCTTATATCCATCAACATTTATTAAAAAAATATTAGTTTCAAATAGAACAATGTTATGATACCTCGCAAAACGTACATTCCCCATATTCCTGCATTTGTTTATTTAGTTTGTTTTTACAGCCAAAGTATTCTGCCGTCGGATCATTTTCATGGCATTATTTTCCGTCCAGTTCTCCACTCTGCATTATTTTATTTTCAGTGTTTATACTAATTTGAACTTTAACAGAATGTTTTCCAGTACATTTAAAATATTTCTGCAAATTTTCAAAAAAAAATATCACAATCTGACATTTTTACAGCAATTTTTTCAACACCTGCTATCTTTTTGGAAGAAATGGAGCCAATGTTTGTGATACACAATATCTCCATAGCAACAGATGATGACATCATACAATTTGGCGATGACGTAAACATATATCCTGTATATTTACCCAGGGCAATTATCATTTGTAGAAATTGTCTTAATTGGCTAGAAAAGACCATTGTTTCAGACCAAATTTTTTGTCAATTTCTTGTAAGCTGATTTGGGAACTCACTTATGGCCACTGAGTGTATATACAATCTATTGTACTCTTATTTTCTCTAATGCCGAACTGAAAATCTGTTAGATGGTTTTGTGTTTCAACATATGACCGTAGCCTATTATCCAAAATATGCGAGAATATTTTTGAAAAAAAATACTTGTTAGAGTAATTGATCTGTAATTATTGACATCTCGCCTATCCCCTTTCTTTGGTACCGGTACAATTATTCCATAGGACCAGCTTTCTGGGTATATACATTTATCAAACATATGATTGAACAGTTTACACAATGATGGTGAAATAACATCTTTACAAGCAATTAAAATTTCGGGGGGGGGGTATCAGTAGGTCAATACCAGCACTTTTCCTGCATTTTAATTTATTTATAGCTTTTAAGATCTCGCTAGCACTGATTTCATTTGACAAATGTCAGAATCGTCAAACCCGGTCGCGTCATCGCGAAAATGCGATTCGACCTCGTCACGTGAGAAAATCTCATCTACAGAATAAATGCCTTTAAAATAATTGTAAAACGTATTTAAATCTATTTCGTTACGACTTGTTTTGCCCGTTTTATCTTTTTTATTTCTCCCAAGAACCGCTTTGGATTTGTTCGAGCTAAATCATGAAGGCGTTTCTTTTGTTGTGAATTATATACCGCTTTTACGGAAGAGCCATACAACCATGACGAGACACCAGGAAGGCAAACAAAGCAAAGCAACCAGCTGTCTCTTCTCCATCAAGATGATTGCAAAACTAGAATGGAGAAAAAGTAACGCACAACAAAATATAGAACAATTACAGAATCCAAAAATGGGAGTAACAATCAGCATCGAATCAACAAAAACAGATCGGACAGTAGCCAAAGCCTACCGGGGGAGGGGGCCTTAAATGCATTTACTGGTACCAAATCTTCGCCCTAGATTCTGCGTAATAAAACCCTGTTTTACTACGTCAAATTATAAACAAGCAAAAACGTTGTCAAAATATGGACCTGGACCCCAACTCCCACACCCATGGCGAAACTTTCTGGATCCGCGCATGTCTTTGATCAGCCTCGTGATCTATGCTTGCTGTATTTTTATTTGAAATTTAGCACTCCATATATAAAGTCAAATCAGTTCGATTTTGCCCTTAAACATTTTGGTTATGAATTTGGTGCAACTTACTCTTTGCACGCTGTGTATTTTTTTGCATGTTTTTTTTTTTAAATCTTTTTTATCACATAAGAAACAGGAATACCATCAGAATATCAAATACACCTAATGAATCCTCTAACGCATACACTTTTGTCTTGGCATTTTCTTAAAAACTTGAATTTCGAATTAAAAATACTTTGGAATACATTAGAACAATGTTTTCCGGCAATGCATGGTTATTTTCAGAGGCAACTGACTTAGAACACTTAAAATATTGAAGTTTGAGTTGGAAACTGCAAAAATCAACGAAAGTCAGTAATTTCCCCAATTTCAAACAAATCATTACGGATAACAGAATATCAATTTGTCAATGTATACCATTTTTATGAGATATGAAATATTGTTAAAGGTATGCAAGTCTGCATTCAATTATTCATATAATAAGAATAATCGTGTAACTTCTATCTTCTACATCTATAAAATCGTAACGACAATACACACACAAGTAATAACATAAATCCTGACAAACACGTCGCATATGTCCTCGATTGGGTTTGAATAGGGGTAGCAGGGTGAAACTGGTAAAACAACAGCAGAGCCCTGCAGTGTGGATTTTTAATATTGAAGAGATCAAAATCACATGAAAAAAGTGATTATGACTAGGAAATGCCCCAATCACACACTGCATACCAACACACGGGGCCGGAGGAACAGACACTAAATGCTGACTGTCAAATGACTTTAGAAGGCACTTAAGTTAAGCAAACGACACTAAGTAATGCACAACGAAACAAGGACGCCAAACACGCCCCCCCACAAAAAGGGTGGCAACAATAAACAGCGAATCATCAACAACAGAACAACCGCCTTAGAACGCTCAGCCGAAGCAACTACTGTCCTGCCAGCCAAGAATGAAAGTGACGTCGCGTTTTGTTTACAAGTGCTAAGTAAAACATTAACTTGAACACCTCACTTGAGCTAATACGAATCGATAAATCACTTATGTATTAATCCTATCCACAGGGAGATTACATTGACAAGTAATTATAAAATTTTCTTTTCCTGGTAGCCTGAAGTACAAAGGGCCGAGAAATTTTGATCATCCCACAGATGCCAGGGACAACCGTTCTAAAAATCAGTTAATACAAGTGGGCTGATCTGCGTCTATGTTGTTAAAATAAACAAGGCTTTCCCACGAAGTGAACCGTGCATCTAACAATTTAGTTGAATTCTGGTTACTTTAGAACATCGATGAATATGTGTCTTTTCAGTACGGTGCCGGTGGTGGTATCACGTCACTATAGCAGTATGTTAACTGACAAACGTCGAAGTATAACCATCGGCATAAAGCACAAACTGTGTCTGCTAACGACCCAGGTCCACGTCGGCGGCCCAATCTCCCTGAAATAGAAAACAACAGCAACTACTGTAAATTCGGAAATTTTCGCGAGAATTTTATTTTCGCGAATAGCGTTAAAAGACACTTTTGCGACATAAAAATCACGAAGAGGGCATGATTTACCAATATCAGTAATTGACAGAGTGATATCGCCAATTCGCGAGGGTTTGATTTTCACGAAACTTCGCATATGCGAAGTTTCGCGAAAATAAATCTCTCGCGAAAATTTCCGTATATAAATTGAAACAACACAGAATGCATTTGCTACAGCTCTCTGAAGCCACAAATTTTAGACTTCGTTTTCACACCATGTGAACCATTGGTACCAATATACACCTTCTAACGCATAAACTTTTGTTTCGGCATCATTGAAAACTTGATTTTTCAATTAAAAATACTTTGGAATACACTAGAACAATGTTTTCCGGCAATGCATGTTTATTTTCAGAGACAACTGACTCAGAGCATTTAAAATATTGTAGTTGGAGCTGAAAACTTCAAAAAACGAAAGTCGCAAATATACCAGTTTTCAATCAAATCAATAGAAATGTGTCAATGTATTCCTTTTTCATAAGATATGAATTATTTTCAAATGTAAGACAATTCATAAAAAACTTATATCATCCAACTTCTGTCTTCTACATCTTTAAAACTGTATGAACAATATGTACATAATTCCCAGACAATCACATCACATATGTGTCTGTTACAACACGTTTTGAAATAATGTAATAATTCATTTCATTTTGATTTTTTTCTTTCATTTACGTTGAAAACGAAGTAAAGATGGAATAACAGAATTAGTTCATTTTGCGACGATATTGTGCATATCAACGAGAAATGAAATAATGTTGCAAGAAGATAGCTTTCTATATTCGTTAAAGTAAAATTAGAGATAGAATGTTGTCATATTAGAATATCAGCCTGGTATCTCTGTATTTTCACGAAGGCCCTGTCCCCAGGGCAATTACGGAGAAAATATGCAGACTGATCTAGACATTTGGTTCGACTACATGTACGTATATACATGTACTTAGGCAGGGTTTCTCATAATCTCGTCCTTATCAGCTCTTTTCCTTATTTCTTAATTTGTTTTCGTTGTAGTCACGAAAATACTAGCCTACAGAATAGATAAGGCGAAATCTTGATTTTCAAAAAACTCTCGGAAATTTCTAAATTCAACCATGTTCATCAAAAATCAAAACAATTGAATAATTATGTCATCTATCATAGCATAAAACAAAATATGTATCATTTAGAACAGACCTTACACCATCTACGCGAAATGAAAAACGTATGCCTACTATCAGCGCAAATTGAAATGATTATTTCATTTTGAACCGATCGCATGAAATTGATGCAAAATGAAATAATATAGCAGATTAAATCATTTTGCATCGACAAGACAACACAAAATGAAATGAAAAAAAAATGAAATAATTATTACATTGTTTCAAAATGTGTTGTACCATTCAATCAGGCTAGCATGATGGTCATAGTAAACATTTATTCAGCAAGCTTATAGCAGAGCCCCTGTCGATATCAATGGTACGTACGCACAGTGTGGGATTTTAAAATTGAACTGAGCAAAATCACATGAAAAAAGTTATGTGAGTATTACCAGAAAATGCCACAATCACACACCGCAAGCCAACCCACTGCACCACGAGGAAGAGTCACAGAACACTGAATGTCACAAGACACCAGGAAGACAATCAAAGTAAAGCAACCAGCTCTCTCTTCCCTATCAGGATAATTGCAAAACTAGATGGACACAAAGTACTGAATAACAAAACAAGGACCAAGCACAGAACCCCCACAAACAATGAGAGTAACAAAAACAACTAGACTTCAGTCGATGGTACACCATCGCAAATACCCGCTTTTGAGCTAACCAAAGCATCTGCGAAGTTTGAAGTTTCTACGTCCAATCGTTTAGGAGGAGATACATTTACAAGACCTTAGGTCAAGAACAAACACAAAACGTTGCCCAGTACCCTCTACATCATATGATCTATGCACCTGCAAGGTTTGAAGCTGCTATGTCCAACGATTTAGGAGGAAATGCATTTACAAGAAATGTTTGATTTGACCTTGACCCAAGGTCAAGGTCACATGAAGCGTTGCCCTCTACATCATATGACCTATGTACCTGCAAAGTTTGAAGTTGCTACGGCCAATGGTTAAGGAGATGCATTATCAAGAAAATACATTATTTAACCTTGACCCCAAGGTCAAGGGGGTCAAGGTCATACAAAATGTTGCCCAGTACCCTCGACTTAATGTGACCTATGCACCAACAAACTTTGATGTTGCTACATCCCATGGTTAAAGAGAATATGCATTTACAAGAAAATACATTATTTGACCTTGAAGGTCACACAAAATGTTGCCTCATGCGACCTATGCACCTACAGAGTTTGAAGTAACTACGTCAAAACTTTTAGGAGGAGAAGCATTTACAAGAAATTCAATATTTGACCTTTGACCTTGGGGTCAAGGTCACACAAAATGTTGCTCAGTACCCTCTACATCACGTGACCTTTCCAGCTACAAAGTTTAAAGTTGCTACCTCTAACCGTTTAGTAGGAGATACATTTACAAGAAAATGTCACACAAAATGTTGCTCAGTACCCTCTACATCATGTGACCTATTCAGCTTACAAAGTTTGCAGTTGCTACGTCAAAAGGTTTAGGAGGAGAAGCATTTACAAGAAAATTCAATATTTGACCTTTGATCTTGAGCTTGGGGGTCAAGGCCATACAAATTTTTGCCCAGTACCCTCTACATCATGTGACCTATTCAGCTACAAAGTTTGAAGTCGCTACGTCTAACCGTTTGGGAGGAGATACATTTACAAGAAAATACATTATTTGACCTTTGACCTTGACCTTGGTCAAATGAAACGTTGCCCAGTACCATCTACATCATCTGACCTATTCAACTACAAAGTTTGAAGTTGCTACCTCTAACGGTTTAGGAGGAGATACATTTACAAGAAACTCGACGGACGGACGCACGCACGGACGGACAGACAGACGGACAGACGGATGGACGACAGACCGACTTTGACACGAAATCAATATACCATTTTTTCTAAAGAAAAAAACGTATATAATAAATCAATAACAAGAGAACCACCACTTTAGAACGGACAGCAGCCTTAGCCACTTAGGGCTTAAATGCATTCTACTGGTACCAAATTTTCGTCCAAGATTCAGTTGTTGTTAAAACACAAAACAAATGTTACATGTAGCTCGCATTAAACTCACTACGATGACACAAAGTTAAGGGCGCGTCGCTAAGGAATGCACAAAAAACAAGGGCCAAACATAAAAAACACACAACAATGGGGGCAACAATAAGTAATGAATCAACTACAACAGAACTATCGCTTTAGGACGCTCATTCGAAGTCACGGGGGGGGTGGGGGGGGTGGGGGGGGCTTAATATTCGCCCTAGATACTGCTGTTGTCAAACCAGAAAAAAATCGTTATGCTCACGTGGAGATTTACTTGCTTATCCAATGTTTCATCACGGGAGACAATAATAAAGTTTCCTTTTAAAAGGACAGTTTGCCCAGTTTTCCTCATGAACTACTGCCCTATAATCCCTAGGAAACCATCCAAGGTGCAATAATCAAGTTTTGAAGAATTTTAACCTTAGACGGGTCAAAAGTGAGATGAGTACATGAAGTAACATAAAATGGGGAGATGGGTGAAGTATCATGTTTCTGTTCAACATCAATAACACATTAAGTAATCACTTGATTAAAATAACCACTACCATCTGACTAACTATTCACATGCTACTAATTAGACTCGTCCAACCAACCTTTGAATCTTCTGAGGTCGAAATTTACCTTTAAATGCACTAATTAAGCATGTATTCTTATCTGATTGAAGATGTTATTACCCTTGCGTGGGGGTGGGGGGACTTCAAGCCATGCTTACTGAAAGCTCTTTAACTCCCATAGACCAAAATACACTTTCGGTGTAAACTGGTACACAGAGGTAGTGTTTGGTTAGGTAAATGTTTTATATTTTACTACTACTCTATTTACTGGTCTGATACCAGTCTAGGAATCCTTATCACAAGATACAAAAATCTGTAAAACACACATGCAGTAATCTATCACATTGAAACTACACCGCTCAGATCAGAGTAGGTATCTGTGTAGTACTTTGGTTGTCATTCAAATGAATATTAGATAAGGGGAGTACAGTGGCTCATTGAAAGAACGATCAACTTCAGATCATTGGGTTGGGGGTTCAAGCATCACTAATTTTCCGAAGGAAAGTCCTCGTGAATTGGGTTGCTAAGGTGTATTATATAGAGTGCGCGTGAGCACGATAATAACTCGAATAAAGTTTCCTTTTAAAAGGAGAGATAATCCTACTGTGGTATGTGCTTTATTAATCTCCTCTGCTTGGTACTGATTCAACGCATGAGACAGTCCGATATGATTGAAAATATTTGACTACGAAGAGAACAGATTAAAACATTTATATGAATAAACAAAAGTTATGACTATGTAGACTGCACAAACAGGCCCTTAACTGAGTCATGAATGTGCATCCTAATAAGTGCTTGAGTTCAGAAATATGAAAATTCAAAATAATTCCAATGAAATTGAAATAATAACACAGAAATGTTCCTAATAATTGGTCCATGAGTAAACATCGAAATTATATGTATCAGTATGAGGATTTTCTCTGAGATATTAATGTTTCAGGACTGGGGCCAGTCTACATTAATAAATTAAATAGCTTGTGATAGACCAGTTTCACATCTAGTTATAATTCTCATCTATGAATTGTAAAAGGATTTAAGTACCACAATACAAATACCGGCAGCTACAAACAGTCCTTTGTTGAATTATAATTTACTATACGGTAAATCTTGTATAAGTTCGTACAATCGAATAGTTTGTACACCATATATTATTCAAGAATGTCATGTATTAGTTTGTACATTGAGCAATTGTTTCGGAAAAGTGATACCCTCAACCTGGTTGTCTATTTATATAACATATTGTTAGCATAACGGTCGTGTGAAAGGGAACAAAACAATTCACCAACAAGAAAACTTACCGACAGCAAGCAAAACATAGTGTTTAGAGCATGTCTTATATTATATGACATATTAACCCCAAATTCAACTTGTGGATATACGTTGGGGTCATGGAATGTCGCTCACTGTTTTCAGCCACTGTGACCTTGATCTCAGGAGTCAGGTTGTGACAAAATGCACCCACAGCAGATCGCCTATATTATTTATGGTAGCAGATCCATATTTGGTATGTAGATACATATTGGGCCCTGACGAGTCACCAATTGTTTCCAGGTCACTGTAACCTTGACCTCTGGTTTCACCGTTTCAGTTCCAGCAAGGTCGAGCCCAGAGCATATCTGTATATAATTTGAGGTAGGAATGTGAGGATATATTTTGGGATCATGGCATGTCGCATACACTTCTGGATCTCTTTGGCATGTAGCTTGTACACAAAGATGTTTAAAACACTGTAGCCTTAGTTTATAACTTTATTAATCATGCCACGATTGTACGAACATGAACAATCTGACGCAATTGGAATGATATTGGCCCACTTCCAAAGTTCCTACTAAAGTTCTTACATAATATATGCGTGCGCACTTTTACACCCAAACGGCTACCTTTTAATTAGTTGTCAAATAAACAAAGTGAATAGCCCTGTATGTCCCACCTCAATTCTTCATCTAGACAAAAAGGGTGTGCATAAACTGCACAATAAACTACACAGCCTGCTCTAATTAACAATAATGAATAAGAGGGACAGCAAATAGAACACATCAAGGATTAAAAACATTTTGAGGCTATTAATAGATCTTGAACCCATTATGCTAGATAGGTCTAGAGGAGGGAACCAGACAAGCTTCTAGAGTAACGGTGCTCTGACCCACCGTTGATCTTTAGTAGGTTCGTGACGTCACTTTAGTAGCGAATCAAACTTTAGTTACTAAGTAAAAACTAAAGCTCCGATTCGAAGTGGGTCATTATAATTGCCATCAGTCAACTATATAGAGAAGCTACCAGTCTGATCATAAAAGTGGTGATTAATACACGTAAAATATTGTAATAATATTTTTTCTTTTCTTTTCCAAATGTTTATGTACATGGCTAGCCTATAAAGTTAACGTAATTGTCATCAGTGGAGTTGTATGATTATCAAAACTAAGCACCAGCCTATAGACTAGCAATAAATTAGGAATATGTTTATATGGAAAAAATGAAATGACTATTTGAAAAGTTCTAGGCCTTTAGGTAAGGCTATCAACTATACAACGCCCATGCGATTGGTATCAGGCTACAGGGAAAGTAAAATATCGACGCAGGTCTGGTTAACCAAAAATGACGACCTGACGTTAAGACGGCACCTTACTTTGAATGTATCAACGATATTTGCATCAACGATATGCGTTCTGGCTGGCTATCGTCAGTTCCGGACAAATAATAGGGCTTCGAGGGTAATTTGTATGCGGATTTTAATAAAAATATTTTAATACAAATACTTTAAATCACGTCTGATTTCTTGACAAATTTCAAATTGCAACTTGAGAATCTAAGGGTATTGCTATTCGATAGACTCTTGTCCTAACATTATTTATTATTTTGGCATGAAATTAAAAACATGTTTTGCTGATATGTTGATGTTCATTGTTGCAAAAATTCAAAAAAATGATACATGAAAAATAAGTTAATTTAATTTCATTTTTTGCGTTAGTGTATGGCGCTAGGTGCGGCTTTAGATAACTGTTTGTGTCTTCTTTTTTTTGCCAGAAGAGTATCTTACCGACCGACTATTGCTGATGTTCCGTTCGTCTATGACGTGGTTTTAGTGCAGTGTAAAAAATAACCAAATTTGGAGGTGTTCCCAACATACAAGGTGCACATGCTGTTTTTAGACTAGGCAAGCCCTCCTTTAAAAAGGAAAATTTATTCTTATATGTAATTTTTAATAATTCGTACACATCGTTTTTTTCCCTTCATTTGTGTTTTTTTTAATCAATACTTTAACGCTAGCTAACTTTTCTACAATACAATACTTTAATGCTTGCTAACGTTTCGCCTGCCAATCAAACGGCTTACGTCGCTATCGTGAATCCAGCACTGACGTCGCATGTTTTAAATAACATTAAGATTTGTTTTCTGAAAGAACGTCGAGCGGATGCAGATTTAGACGCCTATGTCGCCGATGCGTCGGAGATTTTCTGTACGGTCATTACAAAAATCAAATGCACTGCCGTGCAAGCTTAGGAAAATTGACTGTTTTATTTTGTTTCCGATCGAACCCGAACATGAAATCAACTTGCGAAGAAAATGACCAGATACCTGAATTCGAGGAACGCAACTATGATTCAGCCCTAACGGACATAGAAATAAATAAAGATCAAATCTCAAAAAATCATTAACGCCTTAAAACCAAACAAATCACAGGGTCCCGATAGAATACACCCAAGAATCTTGAAAGAAACCAATCAATGTATAACATCCCCATTGGAAAAAATCTTCAGAAAATCATTAGAAGAAGGCATCCTGCCAGATGACTGGAAATCCGCAAACGTCACAGCTATACATAAAAACGGTGATAGAAAAAAAGCAGAAAATTACCGTCCAATAAGCCTCACATCAGTAGCGGGTAAAGCAATGGAAAAAATTATTAGGGACAAATTGGTTAACCATATGGAGCGAAATAACCTATTCAATAAATCACAACATGGGTTTGTTTCTGGCAGATCTTGCACAACCCAGTTACTAGAATTCATGGAAGAAGCTACTCAAGCACTAGACAGGGGAGAAGATGTGGATGTAATCTATCTGGACTTTGCAAAAGCCTTTGATAAGGTCCCCCATAAAAGGCTCTTAAAGAAACTATCAGGATATGGTATCAAGGGCAAAGTTTACAATTGGATAAAGGAATTTCTGTCAAACCGCAAACAGCGTGTAGTTATCAACGGGATACAATCAGAATGGAGGAAAGTCACATCAGGAATCCCCCAAGGAAGTGTCCTGGGGCCAATACTTTTCCTCATATTTATAAATGATATGCCAGAGGTCTTAAATTGCTGTATGAAACTATTCGCAGATGATGCAAAGTTGTATTCACCAATCAAAGAAGAAAATGACAGAATTAGGATGCAAGTTGGCTTAAAAAATGCTGAAGAATGGGCCAAAATATGGAAAATGTTCTTCCATATCAAGAAATGTAAATACCTTCAGTTTGGAAAAAATCATCCAGACACACAATATATCATGTCAGAGGACCAAAACCCAACAGAAGTAACGCGGGTAACAAGTGAAAAGGATCTAGGCGTCATATTCGACGAAAAATTGATTTTTAGAGATCATATATCCAAAAAGGCTGCGATAGCAAATAGGAATCTTGGACTGATATTTAGAAGTTTTACCTATATTGATAAGGTCATGTTTCTAAATTTGTATAAATCCCTGGTACGTCCACACTTGGAGTATGCAACCTCAGTATGGTCACCGATGTTCAAAAAAGACAGTATCACACTGGAAAATGTACAGAGAAGGGCAACACGCTTGGTTAACTCACTCTCAGGTCGCACCTATGAGGACAGATTAAAAAAATTGGGACTTCCAACTCTTGAATATAGACGTTTAAGAGCTGATGTAATACAGGTTTATAAGATCCTCAACCAAATTGATCGAGTAGATATAGATAAGTTTTTCACCATGTCAGAACTGTCGACAAGAGGTAACAGCCTGAAAATCTTAAAACCTCGGTCACGACTAAAAGTGAGATCCAGTGTTTTTTCAAACCGTGTTGTTGATGTGTGGAATTCTCTACCAAACGCAGTTGTGACGGCACCTTCACTGAACGCTTTCAAATCAAGGCTGAACAAACATTGGCACGGACATGAGCTCAAATTCAATGCACCATGCTACATCCCGGGTGAAACAATGTTTTCAAATTTTGTGAGAAGATGTTCAAATGGGTCTTTAGAAGTTGCCTAGCAGCTTGGTACGACCTCGGTAATGGTGAGTTAATGGTGAGTTGCGCGGTGTCCCATCTGAACTGGTATCAGGGTATTTTGTAAATAGCCTGCTGGTACTTACGACATATGTGATCAGAAAAGGCTCAGGAGAGCATGTGCGTTTGCGCAATCTCGCAAAGGTCTCGCTGCTCACTATCATAAAGTTTGAAGTGGACGAAGACTCAGACAAAATAAAATTCTAGACATCTACGTACGTTGTGTTTAAAATATTTGAATGCCAATTTCAAACGAGTTTCTTAGCGTAAATAACTTAAGTTATAGTTATACCATGGATTGTACGCCTGTACGTGGAGAAAATCCACGAGCTTTAGTGAGTGGATTATCTTACGTACAGGTGGAAAAACATGGTATAACTATTTTATACCACCTACATCAGTGTGTATTACATCACGAAATACTTCGTGCTAAAGTTGGCAAGGGTGGTATAATTCATGTAATAACGGCTCCTAAAGAAATATCAAATTCCTAAAAATGGAACATTTTAACAAACTGTTGAGCCGATCGAGGCGTGTCTTGCTGTACTCAAGAGACCCGTTCATGAGCGCATATGCGAGCAGCGAAGGCTTAGACGAGCCTGCGCATCCGCGGAAAATCGTCGCTAACTGCTAACACATGGAAGTAATGTAGATGAAGACCTGTATATTCCTTAATTTAGGGTAATAGACCCACTAGGTGGCTGTGAATTTGAAAACAGGAAATACCTCGACTTTCCATAGTTCACAGTTTGTCTTTCTTCCAACTTATGCTAGGTTTACACTATGTTCCCGGCAGCCACGGCAGTCACGGTAGCCAGAAACGTAGCTCGCCGTGGTGTTTTCAACCATTTTTGCCTTTGTGTTCAATTTCTGTTAAGTCTCGTTACGTTTTCTCACGGTCTGTCGAGGTCTGCCGTGTCAGAGGCTCGCCGGCGCGCTGCGGTCTGTCACGGATGGTTCTACGTTTCCTCCCGGCCTGCCACGTTCTGTTGGGACCTCTCACGTTTTGTTACGTTGCGATCAAGTTCTGCTACTTCTATCAAGCTCTGTCAAGGTTTTCTAACGTCACAGTAACGATGAAACGTGGGCGATGAATGGTGTTTGAGCCCCAATAAGCCCACGGTATAAAGAGGAGGTCCACAAAGCTGCTGCAATCGTTATATTATGAACCCTTGATCAAAAACATCACTACATGTAATGGCAATGAAGAAGCCGATTTTGTATTTATATATTGCTAGGAGCATACATCTAGCCTTTGTGGCAGCAAGGAGGCCACCAGCAGCTGTATCGTCTAGCAGGAAGGTTAAAGACGGATGCAAAGTGCAGGCATGGTTTTCGGAAGAACGAATGCAACAAATGGGATATTTCTCAACTTTTATATACCAAGAGAGCTCCGCATCGAAAATGTTCACGCATTTCAGGCCTCCAAAGCTCTTCAAAATTGTACAATGAGAGTCTTGAAACAAAAACACCAGCCATTGGTATCAGCATTAACCCTTTGTACTCTAGTGATTCATTTATGAGTATTTTTTCAAAACACATAAGATTCTAATGAAATGGCGCACAATGCAGCATTTTATCAATGTCTACACTGACTGATCTTCAGAGAAATAAATGCAATATTCTGCCACGAGAAATTATAACCTGTGACACCTCTATAATACAATGAAACTATCCAAGTCAATTCAGTAATGATTATTTCCACCCTTGGCGCAATTCTCCTCCTCAGATGCATTTATCTGACATTCTAAGACTCCATGTTCAGGTTCGAGCTGTGGGGTCGGGTTAGGACAACGTGGCAGACCGCAACAGAACTTGATAGACCTTGACAGACCTTGGCAGACCTTGGGTTGCCGTCTCGTAACAAGCCGTCCCGCTACGGACATACTCCAAGTTGTGTTAAGGTCTGTTACGTTCCGTCACGTTTTGTTGCGTTCTCCCCGTTCTACTACGGCACATTTAAGTAGGTCGATCCCGCCGTGGCTGCCGTGGCAAATTTTTTGACCGTTTAAAAATCTGTCCCGGCGATCACGGCAACCACGGCGAGCTACGTTTGTCGACCCCGTTCCCCTACGTTGTGTTACGGTCACCCCGTTTCGTCCACGGTGACCGAAATCGAGACTGCCGTGGCCGCCGGGGACATAGTGTAAACGTAGCATTAACAATTTCACTATGGATGGATTTTCCTTCCATGAAAATTGGAAGACCTTGAGACGATCGAGACATATCAGAATTTGCTTTCCTTACCAAACGTCTGTAGATGTATGTACCCCGACTTTGTTGTATGAGACCAACGAAGTCGCAGATCGACCTGCGCACCGCACAGTCTTATCAATAAAAACTTTAAACATTTTGTCGGGCCAGCTCTGGGCCAAAACTGTCAGCTAATATTGTCAGCCGCAGTCAAAGTCTCAAGGACAGCATGATGTCTAAGATCAACTTCAAAGCCACCGCTTTCAGGTCACGTGCTGTTGTTGTTAGCACGTGGTGGCCAGCGGACTTCGCACATAAAACATGATTACACAGCCAGAAAGTTTTGTTTGTCTGGGGGGGGGGGTCCAACTTTGACAACGTTTTTTTTAGTTGATGATGGAAGAGAGGATCCAAACACCACTATAAGCGGGCCTTCATTGGCCTGCCAGCGAAACACCATTTAAATGGCGTTTCGCTGATTGATAACCCAACATCAGTGACCTATATTAGGTCACTGCCCAACATGGAATGATGACTTGGTGGCTTTGTGATTTTATGGGGAACCGGACTAGTATGCTTAGAAACCCTATTTTTGGTGATTTTTTCAGGGGGGTTGGTCCGGACTCCCTGTCCCCCCCCCCCCTCTTGAATTCGACCATGAGCTGTCTCCCTTTCATGGGTTTGCATGAAAACTGACCAATTTCGCTCATTGCGATCGCGATATAAAATTGTTCGGCTACACCGTCACAAAAGCCGAGATTTACTTTTTCTGCCTCGGACGCTAGTAGGCAAAGATGAGCATGTGCATCCAACACTGACCAACACTGTTGGCTTTATGGTAGTATCATGCGCGGATCCAGGAATTTTCGCCAGGGGGGAGGGGGATTCAGAAAAAAAACTCTGATAACGTTTAATAGGCACCAGCTTTTTTACAGTTTTAAAGAGGGGTATCAATGATTTATTTTAAACAAAACTATATTTTTAAGGTTCCAGAGGGGGTCCAACATTTTACAGGGGAGGGGGTCAAAATTTTTCCGGGGGGGGGGAGGGGGGGGGGCAAATGTTAATATAGAACTTGTAAATTTCCAGGGGGGGGGGGTCCGTGAACTCTGGATCCGCGCATGCGTATGATAGATCCACTTGCTTCTTCAGTGAAGCCAATCCCGAAAGACAGGTTTTCTCATGCAATGGCTCATTTTCCATTGTGACACTTCAAAACATGATTAGGTACATGATTCTGGATATTTTATCTGGTTCTACATTGTACATACATACAGGGATTTTATCTGAAATAAGCATGCGTTGAAACGTAAGTTGTATGCGCCGATCTTGTACATATAGATATTGATTTGTCTCTTTCTGTGACCTGCGTTTTCGAGGGTTCTCTATGATGTCATCATGCCTCAGCATGCAAAGAGTTAAAGCTACTCGCAATTAAAGGGTTAGTCAGTGGTATTGCATCATTTCATTCATTGTGGGTCATTTTTGTCTCATAGCTATATTTAACGAGTGTGCTTGCTCCACGGATGGACTTTAATTTTAGTTTTCAAACGCAATTGCGGATAAATGGATTGATGCAAATGGATAAATACATAAACATGTGCGGATCCAGAGGGGGGGGGGGGGGCAGGGTATCCCGACCCAATCACAAAAATAAATAGGGTTTCTTAGCAATATTAGTCCGCATCCCCTGTCAAAACCACAAAGCTTACAAGCCAGCATTCAGTGTTTGGCCACCATCGGCCCGCCAGCGAAACGCCATTTGAATGGCGTTTCGCTGGCGGGCCGTTGATGGCCCGCTAATAGCGGTATTTGAATCCTTCCTCCCCTCATCAAAAAAAAAAAAAAAAAAAAAAAAAAGAAAAAAAAAAAAGTTAAAGTTGGACCCCCTCTGACAAAACTTTCTGGATCCGCGCATGCGTAAACCATTTAAAGGTAAGTCGTTTTCTTTTTAAATTTTTTTCTTTAATGACTTGTATCTGGCCGTTCCAAGCTGAACTTTATAATGATTTTCTATTTCAGCGGATCCTCGATATCGTCCCAAATAGTCAAAGTATCTCATTTCTTCAACACAGGCGGCGGTATTGCGTTATATCCGACTATAAATAACAATTACAGGGTTGCGTCAGACAGCTACTCTGCAGTGCGCATGACCGGATTTCCGAAAAATTCAATCTGAAAGTTTGCTGCTTCGAAAGCAGCAAACAAAAATAAGCATACATTGATGAAACAAATAGAATGGCTCTCAACTCATCAGAAATAAAGAAAATCAAAAGTGAGCCACAGTGGGCCCAGCCAAAGACAAACATCAGGCACTGACCCACCGATGAAAGTTTTATATCAGGATCGTCATTGAGTCATTATGTAACAGTAAAACGCATTTAAGCCCCCAGGTGGCTTAGGCTGCTGTCCGTTCTAAGGCGGTGGTTCTGTTGTTGTTGACTTGTTGTTTATTGTTACTCCCATTGTAGGAGTCTCTAATTGTTCTATGTTTTGTTGTACGTTACTTTATGTCCATTCTAGTTTTGCAATCATCTTGATGGGGAAGAGAGAGTTGGTTGCGTTGCTTGGTTTGTCTTCCTGGTGTCTTGTTATGGCTGCGTGGCTTTTCCTCGCGGTGCCATGGGTTTGTCTGCGGTTTATGATTGTGGTACTTCCTGATTATACTCGCTTACTACTTTTGAGCATTGTAATTGGATTTTCATCACCATTAAGTTCTCATTAAAATGCCAAATTATGAGGTATTATATGCAGTTAAAATCCAATTTAAGTCCGATTAAAATAATTAATGGGGGTCATTAACACGCTATACAATAAGAGCATTTTAAGGAGTTTTAATGCCATTAAGTGACATTAATATTTTAATGGAATGCTCAAGTTAACGGTCAGTGTTTTTGGCATACCATGACTTTAACAGTACATGCTTGCCATTGACTTCATTTGAACTGTTAATGTTTAATGGGATTATTTCATAGTTGTTTAATGGTGCAATAATTCAATGGGCGTATTTAACATGCAAATTTCAATGAACATCCCCTTGGTCCATTTTCCCCTTACCATTTTTATGTCTCCTTGTTCCATAACTTTGATATTATTGTTCCCTTGTGTTCCAAAATTCTGGTAGGGCCCATGAATTATGTTACAGTGCATCTGGCTGAGAACATCGAATGAAGAATAATGTGTATTATAATGGTGTATGAATACTAGTTCTGGTCGAAATTTTGTCATCAAAGTTGTGTCTTAACGATAATAATTCAGGCATGGTATATGCCGTTTTTATATATCAGGCTGTAAACTGTAGAAAAATATTTGACTCACCTTGCAAATTGTCTTCTCATACATGTAAATCTCATAATCCTGGATCTTGAATAAAACTTAAATTTATTGCCATGATGACATGTCAATAATTTGAATCTTTGTGTATGAATACATTATTTCCAAAGAAAGTATAACGATGCAAAATAAGTCAAAATATACTTAGATCCACTTACAAAATTAATTTGACATACAGGAAACCTACGTTAGCAGTTTATTGTTTCTTTATTTTCTAACTTCTTCCTGGGAACTATTTTCATGCGCCAAAATAATATTGATGATTCGGTTTAATGTCATTTCCATGGTCTCGCTGCATTAAATTTATTGCCATTTAAATATTGTTACATTAGTTAGCTTTAATCTAACTATCCCATTAATTAAATGTCATTAAAATCAAACTTGTTGAATTAACTATACAATGGATAACCACGTATGATCAAAGATTTTGCAAATAGCATCTCGTTTCGTGAAAATGGCTGCTTTTGTTACGAAAAGGACAGTTTTTGTAATAGTAGGGAAAAATTATATCTAATATGTGCCCAATAATGATGTCTTAATAATTATTTTGCTCTTGGAGTTATAGTACCAATTTTCTCAATAATTCAATATAGTAAATTGGGCTGTGAAAAGGTAGCTTCTATCTTTTAAGTTGCTTCTCGTTTTTATATGAGACTAGACTTAAATGATGATAACTCCAGAAAACACTTACATTTTAAGTTTCATACAATGGCCATACTCCAGTAATGTGTTTTGACGCTTATCTATTTCGACGTATCTTTCCCGTGATTTCCCTTGAATATTACAGTCCCTTTACGTTGAATGGTCATGTTTTCACCAAATTCTTAGGGTACTTTTTGGTCCACCAAACATGAGATTTTATTCCAATCAAATATTACTTTTGTTTTTCAGCTACATTGGCGTTTGATCTCGTGATTCACCTTCAAATCACTATGTTAGCTTAAAAAATTACATTTGATGTGATGATTTCTCTTATATGAATATATTAAGAAACTTGAAAAAAGAGAAAGCATGTTAGCGCTAAATATGTTAGCATATTTTCCACAACTCGTTAGCATAAGTAATATTAATTATTTGAACAAATACGTTTTTACTGTTAATACATGTTTTCATCCACAACTTCGATTTTGTCAAAGTAAGTGCGAGAAATAACCACTCCGACTACCCCACCGCAAACCCTATGCAAAAATTAAATGGCTACGATATTCAGAATAACAGGCCTGATTTGTAAAGTATAACCATGATCTATCCGACAACAGAAATTTGCGTAGTTCTTCTATTTTTATAGTATTCTACCTTCTCACCTACAATGATTTATTAATAAGACTTCGCAAAAATGGAATAAGCATAGATGATTGTTAAAAATAGTGTGCACAGCAGGGTATGTTTCCTTTTAAATTTTTCAGGAGTATGGTCAATGCAAAAAAACGATAGCTTCGGCCTCAAACCCATGACTTTAGGCCATTTTCTTATCCATTCGTGTAAACATTTGTCTTGTATGATTTGTCCTGTGTGCTCAAAAGAACCGTCCTTTTGATTAGCCACAGCATGTGCTTTGGTAGAGAAATAAGAATGACGATATGTTGTTGTTGTCTCTATCCAAGGCTTGGCTGTATAAATTGTTGGCTACCTGTTATCAATATTCTTGTAAATGGCGGTACGATTATGTCCCAATCAAATGTTCTATGATTGTTTACGTATGACAGACACAATAGGCAATGGAAAATGAGACCAAACGAAGTCAATATAGATATCAATTACAAACATCTGGGTGTTAATTGTAATAAATATCTAAACATTTACATTAAAATTAAGGAGGCAACTGACAAACCAAAGGGTACCTTTATGAGTCTGGTAAATTGTGGTATCAATCTCATACATTCTGATAGTCTACATCCATTATCTTTCAAAAAGATTTTTGAGACTGTAGCGTTACCTAAAGCCCTTTATGGGTACGAAGCTTGGTTTTCTTTAACTAGAAACAATATATTACAGCTAGAAAGAGTGCATCGATTTTGTATTGAATACATGCAGGGGTTAAGCACAACTACTGGGACTGATGCTGCTTTGAGTTTACTGGGTACTTTTTCTATTTAGTCTGAAGTTGACTTCAAAAAGCTGAATCTTTTGGACAGTTTTGTAGAATCAATATGAAATGTTGGGTAATCAAATGTTTTTTTACAGACGGCTGGCATCTTTCGTGATAAAGAAACACAAACAGGTTATTTCGCAGATACACATAGAATTATGACAAAATATGGGCTCTTGGAATATTTTGAATCTTACATAAGATCCAACATATTTCAAACTAAAACATTAGGAAACGTTTAGTAAAAAGCCGATTACATGAAAATGAGGTTAGTTCCTGGCTCAGTAGAGTGTCTGCTCCTGGGTTTGATCGTTTCAGACAGCTGCACACTGATTATAGTCGACATTCTTTATGGATCGAATCAAAGGAATACCGTCACTTACTAGCTATAAGTAGATCTTGTTTGCACTATAATAGCAGGGGTGGCTGAAACTGCTTTCAGCCATGCGTGCTGTCAATTTTGCAATGTATATCTCCACACTAATGCAATTGATCACTATATTCTTAGTTGCTCACATCTTCATGCCGAGTGAGTCAGTTTATGGTACAATATACTGCAACTAAATGATAACGCTTACATTCATTTGATGAATCTAAAATGTGCATTTATCAGTTACCTCTCACATTAACTGCATTGTTGCGCGTTGCCTGATAAACGTTGTCTATCTCACGGCATGTTGCCTTTATCAGGTCATGATGACGTTGCACTTTTTGAATGACGTCGCTAATGACGCTGAATCAACATACAAATCGAAAATGACGTCGTAATCGCTAGTTTGAAGAGTGAAACAATGGGTAAGCTGATAAATAGAATACCAGGTTCGCGTCTGCTGCATCAGTATCAACAGCGCAACTGCTTATTTTCTTGGCCAGCCTCGCGATGTCAACAAGCGTTCTCAAAGCCTTGCCTGGTAAACTTGATATCAAAACACACTCACCTAGTATTCTCTATATGTTACACTGGTTGAAGATGATGTGGTAAATCTGTTGCTCGGTGATCAGTCTCAAAGGTTTAGACATCTATGCATGTCTGGCCTACATAAACTATGGTGAAAAGTGAATAGATACACACGATAAATTAGGTCTTTATAACGTCGGTGAAATAAAGTCGATGCCAAATTGATCATGTCCAAATGCATGTGCTAGTTACAGCTATAATGTTACAGTCGAAATTGTATGAAGTGCGTTACTTTCAGTACGCAAGTTGTCTTTCTCTGCACGTATACAGTCGTGTGTATACATATTCAATTTGTATGTACGTTTCATTACTTGTTACTTTGTGAATATGCAGTTACTTCCTAAACGCGTAACTAATTGAACAATTTCGCATATGAGCCAGTGCATGAGATTTCCAACAATGTGGTATGTGCGACCAGCAAAGCCTCAGATCAGCCTGCGCATATGCGCAGTCTGATCAGAGCGTTTTCTAGTCGCTTGAATATTCTATGAGTGTTAAGCTACTGACTGAACACAATTTGGAGTATCTAAGCTTAATAGGAGGCTGCACAGGCCCTTCTGATTCTACACTTGTCAAAATGCCACATTGTTGGAAATCACATGACATGGCTCATATAGTATGTGCCACTGTTCAAGTAATAGCTAGGCGGCTAAGAGCCAAATTTTTGCCTGATTGTGCTAGTCCGGATACAAGCATGAAATTTGGCACAGTTGTAGACCATGACTGACTAAGCAGAAAAGGATATAGAACCACATTGGGAAATGCCTACTGCGCATGCGTAAAGCATTTTCTGATTTAGGCTGTTATCATAGAGCTTTCATACAGTTTGACTTTAAAGGAGGGGTCATGTTGGCTGTAGAATAATAAAATGTGACAGAACTGATGTTAATTGTTTGTAGTTTAGTCCTTTTCATTCTTTAACTGCTGCGCATGCGCATAAAATTTGAATTTTGTACAAAGATGGTATTCTGTTTCTCTTTTATTGTAAACTGCGCAAAACCCGATGCCCCTATCAAAGGACCAAAGCATGTCTTCAATATAGGGACCTACGGACCTGTTTAGATGCGCATGAGCAGTGGGTTTCTTTTAACCGGATGTTGTTTTGACGATAAACAAAGCCCCATTTATTTACAAGTATAAGCTTTCACAAAAAGCTTTGTCTACGCTAAACATATATAAAATTGTTATTAGACTTATAAGTCAAGTTTTAAGCAAAGAGGATAGTAGGCTTGTGGCAGACAGACAGACATGCAATCAGTTTTTTTCTCAAGCTCAAAGCCCTTGGAACACTGGACAGACGTGTTCACCACTTGAGTTACCAGATTGGTCCAAAGTCACCACCACATATTTTCTTTGTGTTGACCAATTTGGATTGGTTTGACTTGGGGACGTCTCTGAAAAAGTTATGTTTTAAGCCAAGGCAGTGACGTAGCTTATATAGATCACTGGCCAAGGGCAATATACCTTTTGGATAGACAAACAGACAGACTCACAGACAGACAGACAAACAGGTAGGCAGACATATATATTCTGCTGTGCTTGAGCTCACATACCTCATATCACTGTCTGTCGATGGACTGTCTCCAAACTGTAAGTGAGCTGTATATTTATATTCAAGTGTCTCACTTCCCGTAAACGAACCATACCAAACATTAGTTAGTCTACGCCAGTCTATTTTATGTGGGTATGATAACGTTACATTTGTTTTGGGGGGATGCCTGATATGCCTCATAGTTTGGGTTGTGAAGCTACTGACTGGCTTCGAGGCATTTGGTCCTCCTGTAAAAGATTTTGCACTTGGAGCCAGTGTTGTCTTTTTGGATGGAGCCTCCGTTGTTCAGATACTTAAAGGTGTAGGGGCTAGCACTGTTCAGTCAGCAGTATACCAACAATGTTTTTAAAACGTTACGTAATATCCACTTTTTGTGCAGTTTATCGAGTGGATTTAGTGTGCGGCACGTGTTAGGTGGACAGTTTACAAGCATCAACAAGGGAAAAACGAGGAAATGACAACCATCAGAGGGTTGGTCCATCAAATAACTGTCGTACCGTAAAAATGGCAAGATTTCTTGTGAGAAGATGACAATAAGTTATTTCATTATTTTTCCAAATGCTGTGTTTCCTGGACATAAGATATGCCAACTAAGAAACAATAACCACAGATTGAGATCAGGTGTTGCGCGATGAGAGTGCGACAATACTCTAGAGAGAACCCTGCACTTTACGGGAGAAGAAGCTCGGTCTTAGTGTGTCCAGCTTGCGATATGCCTTCATTTGCGCCTTGTTTGCATGAGGAGGCAGATACAAGAATATTTGCTCATGCTACGGAAGCAGCTAAAAGGCTTAACAAGAAAATAAGCAGTTGCGCTGTTGATACTGATGCAGCAGTTCTGGTCATACCTGTGGTGCAACAGTTGTGAGTGGATAAACTGCGTGGTTGGCAAAAATCGCCGGCCATGTTGGTGTGAAATCAAATTGTCTTGCTTTTTTTCATTCACTCACAGGGTGCAATAAAACATCCTTTATCCTTGGTCGTGGAAAACGGTGGGTAAGTTTTCCAGCTGTAACTGGGTATTTTGTAACAATGAACCCTCTCCCTGCGAAGCCACCTACAGATTACCTTTGCACCATTGAACGATTCATCACAGTACTGTATGGTAGAACAAGCAAGCACCTACATGAACATAGACATGGCTAGAAAACATTTGTTCACCAAAAAGGTTTGACATGACAGCCCTTACGAAGGTGGCTTTGTACCAGCACATTTTAAAGGCAGCATATCAAGGCTCATGTGTTAGGGTCAGTACTAGAACAGGGGAAATGATTACCAAGTCCAACAAACTGCGATGGATAGAACTAGACACTGGAATGTACAGTCCACTGTGGACCACCATACCACAAGCATCAATATTTTCTCTTGACCTTATGAGATATGGCTGTCTTCAAGGTTGCAGAAGTAGAAAATGCAGCTCTCCAGTGTACGACCCTTTGTGTCTGTGATGGTAACTTTGAACACTACATTTCTGTAAATTGATGATTGTTCTTAAAATAGGTAATGTTAAATAACTGAAAATCCTTTGGGAAGGCTGTGTCATATCAGCTTACATACAGATTATGGCACATATTGCCAGCTCTCTTGATTAAATGTCACTTTGAAAATGTATATGTTTGTATATAAGATCAACGTGATCTTGTCATCTTGGCCCAGGTGCCAAGTAACCTAAAATAAACGCATAACAATGCATGAACATAAGTCCAAAAGACAGTCAAACAGTCTTCAGTACCTCCATAACATGAGTTACAGTCGAAGTTACATTACGGTATGTAGTCATTCAAGAACATGATGGGTAAACCATACATGTCCCAAGCATAACAAGAGAAATTCATTCATGTCAAATGCTGCGCTAGAGAACCACTGTACTCGAACAGCATGGTCATTGCGGGTTGGCTGCTGTCGACAAAGTCACAAAATATACCGTTTAAGTGTACCTGGCTGTTAAAAAGGGTAATATTTTTGTCGTTATTTACTTTTTAACGTATTCTGTGCTTATTATTGTCACTTATATATCCAGCAGTGTATCTGCTTAACAGAGAGCATTAGTCGATACAGGAACTGAGTTATGCCAAAAAGGTGATATTTTTTCCTGAAAAAAAGATGGAAGGCATTTTTGTTTATGTTCTGGAATATATGCTTACTTTAGTTAGTTTAGATAAAATGCAAAATATTAGTACTTTAATGCGCAAAAGTTACTTTCCCACTTGGTATCCTGGGTCAAGTGTGGTACTTGTTGTATTGATTCCTGATCTTTGCCCCCTTTCTTACTTTCATTCTATACGCATAGTACTACATATATCGGCTGTTCTGGTCCAGTGACCGGGTCATAGATTGCATACAAATTGATTATATTTAGACCCTCGACTACAAGTACAATGCCCTTGACTACTCAAATTTTGCGTACAGCCACAAAATGGTTTGCAACTTCACAAAAAATAAAATCAAATACGCAAAACATTCTATTCATTCACTTATTTGTATTCTTCATTATGTGATGCCATTAAATCATAACTAATGACTAAAATAGCGTCTCATTAATCTGTGAACACATTTCGTACACATAAAAGTCCCACCGGCTATCCAGATATTGGTTTGTACTTAGCTAGTTTTAGAATTTAAAGGCTCCAATTGACCCAGAATGGACTACAATACCTAAGTGATAATTGCAACTGTAAAACATCATGAAAAATAATAGCTGTAAAGAACTAGCTCATAGAATGGATCACAGTAAACCAAAGTAATATAGTGTGTGCCCTAATCGACTGCAACCGACCCGGGATGACTGCACTGTTCTAGTACAGTGACTCTCTAGCGTGAATGCATACGCAGCAAAAATTATTGGATAAATTGTTGTGCAGAAACATATTTATTTCCGGGTCAAAAGATAAGTATTCCATTTATTCAATGGTTTCTACCGTTTTGAAATCATTAAATGAGATAACCGGAAGTATTAGTTAGTTTGCTCATGCGTAATAATGGAAACTATTTAAAAATATATTTGTTTATGTCTTTTAGGACATCTAGAGATAAAGTGGGTCGATTTTTTACCATGTTAAACGCAATTATTGGTCTTTGTAGTCAAGTGAGACCAAATTTTCTATAACGGAAGTGATTTTTGGCTTGCGCATGCGCAGAGGAAATTTGTCGAAGTGGTTCTATATCTAAAAATCATCAGCTCACCAACCTTAACAAGAGTGGAAAGTTTCATGCTTGTATCCGGAATAGCACAATCTTGGCTCTTAGCCTCCTAGCTATAAGTGTGCATTTGCAAATGAGTGCTTGTGTGCACCTTTCGCACGTACACTCACTAGCATTCAGTTTTGAATAACATTTGTATGAGCTGCATAGACATGTTGTATTTATTATATTCCACTGTACTCTTGTATTATATATGTTATTTTGTATTATCATGTACTCTTCTTATTGGAGGAAATAAAGAATTATTATTATTATTATTATTATTATTATCATTATTATTATTATTATTATTATTATTCACTCTTTTGAGGCACTATTTGCATTTACAAGTTAGCATCCCGCCCCGTGTCCTTCTTTAGCAGTATCATTCATCTGAAAGTGGAAGAGATTGCATTCGTGATGTTTCGTGGCAATAGGCGAGTCAATCTATAAGGGAGCGCAGTGGCTCAGTGGTAGAGTGCTTGACTCGAGACCGAAGGGCCGCGGGTTCGAGCCTCACCAGCATCACTGCGTTGTGGTCCTTGAGCAAGACCCATTTATCCCAGCTTAGTACTGGTTCAACCCAGGAAGACACGTCCCTATATAACTGAAAGATGGTTGATGGGATGTAAAGAAGCAAATCAAACAAACAAATGCGAGTCAATCTGATTAAAACCCGATCTACGCTTACTATGTCCGCCGGTTAGATCGTTTAATTGATATGTGACGACTTATAAATGAGAGTAGTTGGGATTCCTATGGGCACTAATTGTGCTCCTCTGGTTGCAGATTAATTCCTGTTTTGTTATGAGGGGGACTTTATGATGTCTCTTTCTGATGATAAGCAGGCTGATGTTATTGATGCGTTTAACACTACATCCAGATATTTGGACGATGTTTTAAACATTAATAATGTTTATTTTGACAATATGGTAAGTCAAATATACCCTTCAGAGCTCCAACTTAATAAAGCCGCATTTTAGACTTGCATTTATCATTTTCTAAGGATAGTGTTTCTACTAAAATTTATGATAAACGTGACGACTTTGATTTTGAAATTGTCCAATTTCCCATTTTTAGATGGTGATGTTCCTCGCTCAACATCCTATGGAGTCTATATCTCTCAACTTATTCGTTTTGCTAGAGCATTTAGCTATGTTGCTGACTTCAACACTCGCAATAAATTGTTAACTCAGAAACTTCTTAAACAAGGCTATCGGTATCATAAACTTCGCAAAACCTTTTCTAAATATTATAGACGATACTATGATTTAATATATAAATTTTAAGTTGGACTTAAATCTCTCTTCCGCCAAGGACTTTCGGAACCTGAATTCTATGGTGACTTGGTGTATAAGTTGCTCTTATAATTTTTCAGCGCAGTTCATTAAAATAATTTCCCATTATAAAAAGTTTGGCTATAACATTAATGTATTGCAACAGACTGCATGCTTGGTAGTTAACCCATTCACGATTGGCAACTTTGTTTTCCTCTTTAATTGCACGACCGTGGGTTGGACTTCAGACTCTATGGCGGTTCCGACTTAAAGACTTATCTATTGATGAGATGGTAGAGGCCTGATGCTTTGGCTGTTTGTCGGGCCCACCAGGGTTTACCTGTTGGATTTCTTTTGCTCCGGTATGCAGTTTTATTTACTGTTGAGTTATCTCCTTGTTTTATCTTGATTTAAATGTTCTAGGAGATGATGCATTGATAAGTTAGGGGTCTTTCATGCAAACCAAATATCATTGTGTCTTGATCCACATCTGAATTAGGGTGAGGTTGGCGCGGTGAAACCGGTTTCAGCACTCCAGTAAAGTATTTTACTGTCCGTTCCAAGGCGGCGCTTCTTTTGTGGATCTTTTGTGGTTTTTGTTCTGTCTTGTGTTTGATATGCCATTGTGTGCGTCTTTTTATATGTGCCTGGTGGTCATCTGCTGGGAAAGGGCTGACCTCTTGGCTCTGGTCTGTGGTGTCTAAGTGTGAGTTTGTCACTTTCCCATCGGTATCCTTGGTCAGGTGTGGTACTTGATTGTATCGATTCCTGATCTTTGCACCCTTACTTACTTTGATTGGAACTTGTATCGTCGAGCAGCGAAGCCTCAGACGAGCCTAGTCATACGCGCAGCCTCGCCAATACATTCGCCGCTCGGATCATGCCAGTGACACAAAGTATGGAAGTACACTAAGCCTCAGATAAAAAAAACCCCCTCTGTCCTCAACTTAGTAGCAGTTTTATATGCGTGCATGTTCAAAAACATGACAGTAGTCGATGCTAAATCTCGTGAAAAGGGTCAAATGGAATGTTTCAGCCTTACCTCTAGAGTAAAGTCTGCTTCTGTGAGAACGATGACGGGAACGCCCACTCCTGGAACGTCCCCAAATACCGGTCCCGTAGCAATTATATTCATAGATGCAGAATTCGTAATTCAGCGATATACAGCACCGGCACACGACGTCTTCTGGAGGTCTGTAGAAATCATAAAAGGAAATCGTACACGCTCCAAGAGGCGCGTACGGTGCACGAGCTGTTCTGCGATATAAGCCTGGCCTGTGTGAATAGTAGCGTCCATAATAGCTCGATCTGTATCTAGAAGAATACGGTCCATGTCGTCTATAATGAGTCCCTAATCTATACCGTTGACCTCCTGGACGCCGACTAAATGAGTAAGACCGTCGTCTACCAGGACCTGGAATAACAACAGTAAAAGCTACAAATATTTAAGGCACGTAAACAGTCATTATACAACAAATGGGTTGCAGAGGGGCGAAAATAAAATAACAAATCGATTGATGAGAGTGTAGATTTTGCTAGTACTTTCTTTATTTCCTTCTTTCTTTCGTTTTATGCATCTGCCCTTACAGAAAGTCTATTTGCATCAGCGTCTTTCATATTCTAAATACAATTAAACTACTATACTGTCGTTTGTTGATTGTTTGATTGCGTCCAAGTCAACATTTTAGCTATGCCAGGGCGCTTTTTGGGTTGAGCGGATAAAGTGTATTTCCTATAGACACAACACAGTGTCTCAACTGAGGTTCGAACCTGTGACATCAAGCCATCGAGCACGAGGCGACACCAAGCCATCGAGCACTAAGAAATGCCACCGGAGTGTCAAACAATTTGATGATCTGATCTGGGTCCAACCTGTTTGCAAAGGCTATCAGTTACTTGTAGGTAAAAAGTTAAGCCTAGACTCACTGGGCCTGAAAGGTGTTGCGTTTTATATTTCATGAGACAGTTGTTTTTCTACTTTGCTGGTTTTCTACATTTCAAAGGATTCCATGGTTGTTGTTTTTTTAGTTAAGTATATAAAACTATAGTTACCTCGTCTAGATAATCTCTGGCCGTCTGTAAGAAGAAAGACCACAACTAATCCAAAGATTAAATGCAACTTCAAATGCATATCTGGCTGACGTATAAATATCAAAATAGTTTTGTATTTAAATATTTCAAGAAGGCTACGCTGTCTTAACCACGTATCATTGAAGGTTGCTGGATCGTATTAAATTTTATGTTTTACATCGTCTTCAATCACTCTCCTTCTTCTTAAGGTAGCTGTATACTAGTTCCAGGTTGCGTGATTATCATAAGGGAGACAAACATTCAGCAGCTGTCTTTAAAAGTATCAAAGTAAGGTCTATTGCCCAATGTCAAGAGATTCTAAGGGATCGCTTGATAACTATGCATAATAAGTTTAGCAATTGTTTCGTATGGATGAGCCCATCCGCATCAGAACTCAAGTTTCATTTGCTGTTTTGAAGAGATTAGCGCCGAACATCTGACAAGCTTTTCCATTAAAAAATGCGGAATTACCAAACGCAGCGGCCGTGCTAAAGTGACCTTAAATATTAAGACTAGCGGGTAACATGGGTAATTCTGATAATTGGGGGAAGCCAAAAACATTTTCAAGCGATTGTTTGGTCACTGAAAACCTGAAAAGCATAGCAAATACTTCAATTTTCTGAACTTTCTCAGAAAAATATAAGACCAATTTTTCACAATTTGACGGGTTTTTTTATTAATGATTTTACGTTATCGCCTTCAATCGGTGTTTCTAGTCGGGTTTCTTGAACCACATTGTCACTTTAAACTGTTTAATGCCTTTCACAATACATTCAGAAAAATAATGTTGAATGAAACATCTTCATGGCTATAGAACACGAGTCGAAAGATAAAATCTAACGTCACCGTTATCTCGCAAATGCGTCGCACCATTTTCCAGCAACTTAAAGTTTTAATCAACCATAAGATGAGTTACATTGTAAGCTTTTGACATCTTTGTAAACTGAGTCTCTGTTGAATTGATACACCAATAAACATAAGAAATTTAATCAAATGATGACTACGTTTTGACGTCATTGATGGCAGCTTATTTTTTCAGCATGAAATCTCAATCACATCTGTCACATAACCAATAGTCTTTATAGGCGTATTATGCATGAGAAAGATGAAAAGCCACCAAACCAAAAAATACATGCTTATTATTTTAGTATTACGTACAACGGATGTGAATTTTGGTTACTGACCCCTCCTGCAATTCTTGCTCTTCCCGAATGCCTATTTAAAGGATTGCGTCTGTAAATTTGCCTAAGATCCTGTTCTCGTCATTGCAATTGAGACTGTTCGATATTGCACAAAGATGAGCACATAAAGATGCGAAACATTAGAAAATTGCTAAGCTTATTGTGCATAGTATATTATAAGGATTATGCATTAACTTTCTCTTGGAAAAGTTATTTAATTGTAATTTGAATAAATAGAATGACCCTGTAAATACATGTACTATATACTGTGGAATGATATGCGTAAATCTATAATTTATGTTTAACAAAATGTCACTTGCAAGAGCATTATTCATGATTGATAAAAGTCAGGGAACAGTTCCTAATTTGGAAGTGAATGATTTCTAAGATATTCTGGTGCAGCAGTTACAAATGTAATATTTGGCCATTAAAATTTGAAATGTAATAAAAAGACAACCCCAAATAAGACTTGTAGTGTGAGTGCTTGTGCATGATGAAACGAAATACGAAACTAGGCTTTCATATATTACAGCATTTGTAGACCTTGGGATGGCTGTAGACCCTGCTCCCCCAGGGGGGGGATATTTTGGCCACTATGATTTCCTGATACTACAATATATATGCCACAAAATGAGGCATGTTGGCCCTCTGAGAAGTGTCGCGTTATGATCCTGTAACATCAAAATTACATACGTTACCCTTAAAATGTTAAATAAAATTTTGGTGCCAATACTAAAGTACCCTTAGACATAGTAACATACTTGTTTTTAAGCTTTTATGTTATCATTTTATTGTGGGTGACTTCTTAAAGTAATTCACGCCAGCAGAAGTGTGTTTCTTACATTACTATATGTCACATACGTTATATTCGTGAACTATATCTTATAAAACCATTGATTTCTTTTTAATACTTTCATTTGATACATTTTTGATGTGTACGAGGGCTGTTCAAATATGAATGCAAGTAGCTTCATAACTTTCTTCACATATATGCTTCGACAAAATGTCATACCTTTCTGGAAAGAACTATTAGTCGCCTTTAAAGTGGCACCAAACATAAAGAAAAACTCACTATATTTCTCGAGTTACAGACTCTTATATAAAGGCCATTCCTGTATACTGGCGTTTTTCTGAAGCAAATTGCCATGCACATTTTGGTACACGTGCGAATATAGTGTCATATCTTTGTAAGTTTGAGACAAAATGGCACCAAATTTTAGATGCAAGTTTAAGGTACATTGACAAAGTTGCTTGCAGGAAAAAGTTTATATAATCCTGTTTCAATCTCGAATAAACAGGCACGTTCGTGACGTCATTAATTTTATGATAAACGTCATTTTGAGTTATCTACTGGTGATGCAATAATGAACATCGCTGTGTCTTTTTCTTTGCGTTTTGCTTAAAACATGCTTAATATATCATAAGGAAGTTTTCAAAACGATCCGTCCTCTATTTACAGAGTTATCACACTTTATATCATTTTTCAAGCATTTTTCTGCTTTTTAATGACGTGTTGACATTAATTAAAATATGTTCAATCTGTCTAGTCCTCAAGACCAGGCTAGTAATTTTATTGTAAATAATGCCTATTTTGGTAAGACTTAAATTTAGATTAAAACTGTAATGTTATGGCAACAAAATTAAGTATAATTTCTATAACCCCTTCACTTAAGGTAGCTTTGACTTAATAAAAATGCGTTTCAGCGTTTAAAAAATACCCACTATCCTTCAATGATTTGAAGCAACAACTCAGTATGAGCGATCAACATATTGTCTTTGAGGTAAAACTAGTTTAACTGTTGCTTCGTGCATTTTGTTAGAGAAATTTTTGACTGAAAACTGAAAGGTGGAGTTTTGTTTACCATTTATTTGCAGACATAAGGAGACTTTAGTGAAAAAGATTCGATGTAATTTATTAAAAACAAGTCGGATTTTCGCAACTTTCACAGAATCATTTTATAAGTGTATGGGGATACTTCCTTAAAAGTTTTAAGAAATTTCACCGATTTATCGAAGAACTATACGCTCGTCTATATCACTGGTATGTTCGAAGCATTGAGTTTGTTAGTATACAAAAGTGACCCTCATTCAAAGGGCGATAACTCGATAGGTCTACTGGATTTTGCTTTAGGTCTGGTGCCAGTTTAAAGGTGACATATAATCCTTTATAAAAACGTATGTCATTTTGTCGTAGCATATATGTGACGAAAGTTATGAACCTACTTGCATTCATATTTGAACAGCCCTCGTATTTTAGATCACAATACCATGGCCCTAATAGTCGATTTACTGGAAAATTCAAAACTGCAAATAGCCTACTTCTATCACGGAAATTGTAAGAGTTATAAGCTGCTGAGTATGATGACCCTGATTTAAATGCTTTATAAGGTAAAGACCTTTTCATTAAAATTGAGCATATACTCATATTTGTAAGCCTTTAAAAACCATAATATCAGCATTCTATTGATAGCAAAGCTCACATTACCCCGGCGGTAGCCATCAAAGGTTGTAACACTTTCAGAGAAAATGAAAAGAGTTAAGTGTTAAATATATGGCCACAGAATGTAAACTGTATTGATACACTGCTCTAAGACGAAAATTTCCATATTCATTATATTGGAGAGAGAAAGAAAAATGTACAAATAAAGGGACTGCTAAGCAATACGTAGTTGGTTCTTCAACTTGTCATATCTGATAGTTATGCAAAAATTCAAAATTCTTGGTCAAGTATTTACTGAGAAATCTTTGACGAAAACATCCATAATCATTACATGAGAGAGAGAGAGAGAGAGAGAGAGAGAGAGAGGGAATTAAAAAAGAAGGCAAAAATAATTCTCACCACCTTGGTTTTGTTTACAGCAATACATTTGATTGTCCTCTGCATGCATACAACCATCCTGATTTCTATAGTCTAGTGATGAAATTCAACATCTTGGGCCTTTCAAAGTAAGTAAGGGTGCAAAAATCAGGAATCGATACAATCAAGTACCACACCTGACCTGATTCGATTTTTTACGTCCGGTTTTGTTGGAAGAGGCTAAGGGCATATACAAATGACAGATTATGCATAATATACGCTTGTATCACGTGTCTTTTGTATTGTGCAAGCGACGTTCACGTAAATTTTTATGACGTTCTCGATCACATGACAGCAGATCTCCTACCATGATTTACTCAAAACGTCTTCCCCGCATGATTCTTAGTGTATGTAGTCAATATCAGTGTACAAAAATGTAACTTATGGAGATGTCTCTAAAAAGGAGCTGTAAATTGCTGTTCAAATTTGATTATTTTTTTCGAAATATTACTTTTAATTGGAAAAAGTCTATAAACTCTGTTGCTGATATGGTATCATACACGCCACAGTTTAAACACAAAAATAATAAAAAATCTTCAACTTACTATGCAGAAATGTGTTGGATACTGTATGTACCCATGTGACGCCATCAACAACGTCGCATGATAGTGCAGTCAAATTAACGACTGATTCATACAAATTCTGGGTTGCACATTAAAACATGCGGGTAACTTTTCAATCGCATATACGGTTTGCAAGATAAGTGCAAAAGTATGGTGATGCGTTTTAAAAGTCCTCTAGTATAGATGCTGAGCTGATATGATGGAAAAATTACTGGAAAGGAAGAAAAATGAAATGTCCACATGTGTTATATAGGAGTGACAGAAAGAAAAATTGAAAAAGAAGGCAAAATGAGGATTTGCATCTTAATTTTCATTTACACAATACACTTTGCCTGTTTGAAGGTGTACACAAAATTTCATAATCCTAAAGCCAGTAGTTGCTGAGAAAACTGACGAAAATGTACATATGCGTTATAAAAGAGTGACAGGAGGAAAATTTGAAAAAGAAGGAAAAATGAGCTTTTTCATCTACACAGTACACACAATTTGAAAACACTGGCTCCAATAGGAGCTGAGAAATCTGCGACAGAAAAATTCATTGGAAAGAAAGAAAAATGAGCAAATAAAGGGACTGATAAGCAATATTTGATTGTTTTTCTGCTACACAATACAACTCATCACTATCGATCTTTGTACACAATTTCAAAACACTGGCTCTAATAGGAGCTGAGAAATCTGCGACAGAAATTTTCATTGGAGAGAAAGTTAAATGAACCAATAAAGGGACTGATAAGCAATATGCGGCTGTTTTTGTTACACAGTACAACTCATCCCTATCAATCTTTGTACCAAATTTCAGAATCCTAAGTCAAGTAGTTGCTGAGAAATCTTTGACAGAAAAAATGTTCACAAACAAAGACAAACAAACAAACAGACAAATATAGTTACAGAAAAGGCAAAAAATATATACCCTCTTTTTACTTCGTATACCGAGGGTACCAAGAAAGAGTAAGTTGATATTTAAAAAAAATTCTTGTGTAAATTATCATCTTGTTGTTCGTTTTATTATATGTAACGTATATTGCTAACTATAATACATTCTATTTATTGCCTAGTTTTTGCTTTAAATTATACACCATAGGGTGTTTAAATTCATTTTAAACCTATTGTTTTGCATTAAATTGATATATAGTTGCCCTTTTGTCTAAAATAGAACCTAATAATTATTATTAAAAGACATTATCAATGCACATTTAGTTTTGCAAAATATATTTTTTTAGAACAAAATAATAATTTTATTGATTTGGCCAAGGTTATGGGTTTTAAAATTAATAAATAAAGAGAATATGATAGAATTCAAATAACAGATGAATAAAGACAATTCCCATGTTCTGTCAAACTTGTTAAGGTAACATATATAACCATATACGAGGGTCATTCAAAAATAACTGAGCCCTACCTCATAACATTTTAGTTTTGTATTGTAGACAACAAATGTGATTATTTTCTATAAGTATGATATGTCATCGATGTTTTGACCCTGAAGAATTATCCTAGTGAAGTTTCTATTATGGTTGCTAGGCAACTGAAGATCGTCAGTCAGATAGATGCGTTCACGATCTCAGCCACCATGAAAAAAACAGTATGTCTTTAAATAGCTTGAGTGCTTGATAGGTTTTTTGAAAGATATATTTGACATTTATTTGAATAACATATATCATATTGTCTTTTCATTACACTTAGTTCTTTAATGTCTATGCGAACATTGATTGAATGCGTTGCCTAGCAACAAAAAACGCCAAAATTTCACAATTTTTCAAATACACGAGAATTGTGCTGCCATGGAAACAAAATTTAAAATTTAAATCAAGGAGCTTAATATGTCTGAGGGTTGGTTTGTGTATGCAGTACTGTTAAAGCATTGTTAGCCTAATATTTTATGTTTTCTATTAAAATTGTGTAAATTTGATTTTGGGTGGGATACATTATAGGACGTCAGGCATGTTAAAATTTGATAAATTCTGAAATAAAACTACCACAGCATCTATTATTTTGGGTCATTTGGTTTCTGTTCTGTGACACTGAATAGGTACATGCTAAAGATATCAGACGGCAGTGAATAAAACGTTGCTTTAACATTACTGTTTCCATAACAACGCCTGGAATAAGATGTATCACAGCGTGAACGCACCCGTTTGACAGGTCATATTTTGTTGCCTAGCAACCGTTACACAAAGCCTACCAACAGAAATAAATTAGGTGATTAAATAGATGACATATAACTTCAATGAAATATTATCTAATTATATTTCCATTTTCCTAGATTCAAATGTTATGAAGTAGGGCTCAGTTATTTTTGACTAACCCTCGTAGAATATATCAGATGGTACTATTGTTGTCCTAAATGTTGTCAAAGATGATATTTTATTGCGCCTGGAAAGCTAAGATACGGTGGATTTAGATTGTTTAAATATTTATTTGAATTTGATTTGTTGAGTTAAGGTTAAACTTCCAAGTCAACGATATTTCAGTCAAGTCGGGGCTCCTCCCAGAAAAGAAGAATAGGATTGCCTTAAAGGCCCCAAGCCCAACCTTAAATTTGCCTCAAGTGAAGCAAATTTCATTCTGCCAACAAGCCAAATATGACTGGGCCATCTCTCTGAAGCCTGCAGCAGAGATCGCACATACTTACCACCCTAAGTATTTACCGGAAGGAAACTAAGTTTGGTTCAATACGTTATTTAAAACTTTTAAAAACAAATGAATAGTTTTGTGTACCCAGTTAATGTACAAACATAGTCAGTGACATAATGCAGGCTTTCCTTGCAAATTTGTAACTATTTTAAGAGACTGTCTCCATATCAAATTTTATACCCATATTTGCGAAAACAGATGGGGACACATTGATTTATATTTAGCTTTAAAATGCTTTTAGTTTATCTTTAGCATAACTTTCATTGTTTAATAAATAAAACTGGTGTCAAATCAAATTCAGTCTTCTGATCTTTTGCTTGTCAATGAATAATGTGAACTTTATAAATAAATGATTCATTCAGAACAAAACATTTCTATAAACAATGGGGAAAACCAGTTAGAATGGTGGGCTTAACATCGCAATGATCACATGTGATATGATCATATCAAGGGAAACAGGCCAATCACTTATGATAGCAATTTAAAATAAGGCCTTTTCAGCCAAATATATGTAAGACAAAACTTGACCAGATTGCATTAGAGTTAATTTAAAATTTAGAATAGTGTATGGAAAAGTATCGACATTTTCACGGGTACCAAAGGGTGCAGGAACTTGATAAATACCTATGCATATGTAATTTGCCAAATGACCTCCAAAAGAATTAATTTCTTTCATATTGTAGTGGATATTGTTACAAATTTCAGATATTGATAAAGCAGTGCATCTCCTGCCAGTTGTTCTATGTGTTGTACCTGATTGTATCGATTCCTGATCTTTGCACCCTTACTTACTCTGATATAGTATACCAAATACTGATTATCTTATCACTGACTCAACAAAAGCAAAAGCACCAGTTTCATTTTCATATAGGATGCAAAAAAATTGAACTTCTTTATCATAATATATAAATGCTCAAATGAAGATTTAGACAAGCATATGAACACATACGAGCCAGTGCTGACAAAGATGGGCCAAATTCTGGTCCGAGCATTAATATATATATGTTATTTGTGTATGAGAGCAGCGATGACTCTGGCAAATCTACACATTTGCACTAGCTCGACTGAGCCTAAATTGTGTCACACTGTGTTTAGTACCAAAATCAAATATGCGTGCTTATTTGATTTATTCTTTACGTTAAATCAAGCCAAACTGGAAATGCTTTAGACACAATATGATGATAACTATAGGAATAGGCATGAAGATTGTCATGTGTGGACTAAATAATTACGATTTGGATAAACAATATCATTTAACCTTTTAAGAAATAATTTGAACATTAAAAGCGGATTGCATATTTAATAAAAAAAAATAATGTATGATTTTTATGTGCTTTATGTTCAAGTATCTTCCTCTTCATCCCCCACGTTCAATCAGTTTTTTCAGTAATATGCTTTATATAAATTAAGACAATATTTATCATTTTTCTCATCAATGAGCCCTTAAATAGCAGCAATTTATATCCAAGAGTATTTTAAACTCATATATAGCTTTTGTTACACTTAAATTATAAATATTTAAGAAAATAACATATATGAAATGTGTGTTTTTATAAGTTAAAAATATACTGTTAGTCATTTACTTTCAACTGAAAAAATACATGTAAGAATAAGAATTATTTTGATATTATCACTATAGGAATTCCTATTTCACGATAGAAGTTCCTATTTTTTAGGCTAACGTAGTAATTTTGTTGTTAAATATATGATTTTGTTGCTTAATGATTGGGCTGTATAGAAACAATAAAATTTAATTCGCACAACAAATTTTGAGAGTTTAATGATCTTTCCTTCCTGGGTTCAGGAAAGGCTCCCTATACTTGTGTATATTTATCTTAAAACTAATAATGATACCCATCACCAAAGTATTACGCACATTCATTTGAATCAGTTAACAACGCAGTAAAATGAATTCTTTTGGCTTTTCTTGATGGCATTTATAGGAATCTTATAATACGAGTATGTGCCCATAATTAATATTTTTCTCGCCACTCGCAACCATCTTACCCCACCCCAGTATTATTCGAGTTTTTGATACTTATTAAGGTCCACAGATAAGAGCGCGTATTGGAAATATGTTTTCTTTATTTCTCATCCAAAACATATGTTGTGGGTACTCAAAAGAACCGTCTCAATGAGACGGTTCTTTTGAGCACCCAAAACATATGTTTACATTGATCAGTCAGAAAATAACTTAAATTTAACGCTCTTAAAATTTATTTCTCTGTATCTATGCAATTTATTGGATAGCACAAGCGTTTTCCATATAGCTTCCCCATGACGTGACCAACGCATCTTTTAAGTTTGGATGTACTCTTGTTACTCTAAGGGGTATATCTGTAAGGCCATTCTGGCATTGAGGTCTCGCGAATAATACAATATCTCCAGTAACAATTGTAGAAGAATAACCTTCGACATAAAGCACAAACTGTATCTGCTAACGACACAGGTCCTGGTGGGCGTCCAAATCCCCGGCCTGAAAAAATAAAAGTAAAACAATAACAACATAAACTTCATTTGCTACAGCATTCTCTCTGAGCGACAGAACCTAATTACATAGAGAGAAAAGGTAAATTTTAGTCCTTAATGCGCCAATCGCAACAAAAGTCGTCTGCTTTTCTCGTCTGCTGAAATGTTTAAGAAGCCTCTATGGCAAACAGGAGCAGTCTGTTCTGGGTCCACGCTATTTGCTTCTATACTTAATTCATCAGTAATGTTAGGCAATTATTTGCAGCAGACGACTTCAGCAAACGACATTTTCAGATGCATTTTTTTCTTGGCGCTTTAAGGGTAAACAGAGTAGTCTCAGATCTGACTAGTCATTTAAAAGTAAGCTTTTTAAAAGAGAGGACCACTATTGGCCGACTAACGAAACGCGATTTAAATGGCGTTTCGCTGGTGGGCCGATAGTGATCCGATATTGTACGCTGGCTTTTCGCTGGTTGGCCGATAGTGGTTCGAGATTGTATGCTGGCTGAGAGTTGTGGGCCTAATGTGGCCCGAGAATATATTCTTGCTGTGGAGCTGCTACAAGAGAAGATAGCAAACACAATTCAAGAGGAGCAGTCTTATCAGGGACTAATTCTTTGCATAAACAATGGTTGTTGATTTCAGATCACCACCCACGATATTCAAATTTAGAAATTTAGCACTTTAAAGATATATAATGTTAATATACCATACAAAGAAATGGTTGTTGATTCCACATCATCACTTGCATTGGAAATGCCATTAAATCCTCAATTTCCACATTTTGTAAGGTTTATCTCTAGTATGTACATGTAATTGTTTACCATATTTGTTTGTGTATTTCACCAAGTTGAAATAAGATAGGATTAAACCAAACTAAGAAAATCAAACTTGACAAACGCACACGCACGCAGGCACACAGGCAGGCAGGCACGCAGGCAGGCACGCACGCACGCACGCACGCACGCACGCACACACACACACACACACACACACACAAGAATGCACATAATACGTAATTATTAGCTATTCGCGTTCAGTTCAACTTTTTATAGCGAAAATTCAAAATGTATCCCGATTTCTGATAAAAATATCTTACTAAATCTACAGAATGTTCTAGACTCTCACTTGCATAGACCTTTCTGTACTAATGTATTCTTCCTGTGTATATGATAGAATAAGATGGGATGGCCCATAATTTCCAAATAAAACTGCATTTATTTCTCTGAAGACCGTTTTATTTTGGTAAAGCAGTGCAGAAACAGATGAAATGCCGCGTCACACGCCATTTCATCTGGGGCTTTCCATGCATTCTCATTTAGGAGTCTCCAGGAAAGAAAGGGTTAACAACTTAACACCCCCTCATCTTCGCAAGCAAAGGATACTAAGCCAACTTCGTTTCATACTCACGTATGAAACGAGGTAAACTTAGTACCCTTGGCTGCGAAGATGAGCCAATGATCAATTTAATAAGATATGAGCTTTCAATGTGATTAAATCCATCCGCAATTAATCAACCATAAGATGAGTTACATTGTAAGCTTTTGACATCTTTGTAAACTGAGTCTCTGTTGAATTGATACACCAATAAACATAAGAAATTTAATCAAATGATGACTACGTTTTGACGTCATTGATGGCAGCTTATTTTTTCAGCATGAAATCTCAATCACATCTGTCACATAACCAATAGTCTTTATAGGCGTATTATGCATGAGAAAGATGAAAAGCCACCAAACCAAAAAATACATGCTTATTATTTTAGTATTACGTACAACGGATGTGAATTTTGGTTACTGACCCCTCCTGCAATTCTTGCTCTTCCCGAATGCCTATTTAAAGGATTGCGTCTGTAAATTTGCCTAAGATCCTGTTCTCGTCATTGCAATTGAGACTGTTCGATATTGCACAAAGATGAGCACATAAAGATGCGAAACATTAGAAAATTGCTAAGCTTATTGTGCATAGTATATTATAAGGATTATGCATTAACTTTCTCTTGGAAAAGTTATTTAATTGTAATTTGAATAAATAGAATGACCCTGTAAATACATGTACTATATACTGTGGAATGATATGCGTAAATCTATAATTTATGTTTAACAAAATGTCACTTGCAAGAGCATTATTCATGATTGATAAAAGTCAGGGAACAGTTCCTAATTTGGAAGTGAATGATTTCTAAGATATTCTGGTGCAGCAGTTACAAATGTAATATTTGGCCATTAAAATTTGAAATGTAATAAAAAGACAACCCCAAATAAGACTTGTAGTGTGAGTGCTTGTGCATGATGAAACGAAATACGAAACTAGGCTTTCATATATTACAGCATTTGTAGACCTTGGGATGGCTGTAGACCCTGCTCCCCCAGGGGGGGGGGATATTTTGGCCACTATGATTTCCTGATACTACAATATATATGCCACAAAATGAGGCATGTTGGCCCTCTGAGAAGTGTCGCGTTATGATCCTGTAACATCAAAATTACATACGTTACCCTTAAAATGTTAAATAAAATTTTGGTGCCAATACTAAAGTACCCTTAGACATAGTAACATACTTGTTTTTAAGCTTTTATGTTATCATTTTATTGTGGGTGACTTCTTAAAGTAATTCACGCCAGCAGAAGTGTGTTTCTTACATTACTATATGTCACATACGTTATATTCGTGAACTATATCTTATAAAACCATTGATTTCTTTTTAATACTTTCATTTGATACATTTTTGATGTGTACGAGGGCTGTTCAAATATGAATGCAAGTAGCTTCATAACTTTCTTCACATATATGCTTCGACAAAATGTCATACCTTTCTGGAAAGAACTATTAGTCGCCTTTAAAGTGGCACCAAACATAAAGAAAAACTCACTATATTTCTCGAGTTACAGACTCTTATATAAAGGCCATTCCTGTATACTGGCGTTTTTCTGAAGCAAATTGCCATGCACATTTTGGTACACGTGCGAATATAGTGTCATATCTTTGTAAGTTTGAGACAAAATGGCACCAAATTTTAGATGCAAGTTTAAGGTACATTGACAAAGTTGCTTGCAGGAAAAAGTTTATATAATCCTGTTTCAATCTCGAATAAACAGGCACGTTCGTGACGTCATTAATTTTATGATAAACGTCATTTTGAGTTATCTACTGGTGATGCAATAATGAACATCGCTGTGTCTTTTTCTTTGCGTTTTGCTTAAAACATGCTTAATATATCATAAGGAAGTTTTCAAAACGATCCGTCCTCTATTTACAGAGTTATCACACTTTATATCATTTTTCAAGCATTTTTCTGCTTTTTAATGACGTGTTGACATTAATTAAAATATGTTCAATCTGTCTAGTCCTCAAGACCAGGCTAGTAATTTTATTGTAAATAATGCCTATTTTGGTAAGACTTAAATTTAGATTAAAACTGTAATGTTATGGCAACAAAATTAAGTATAATTTCTATAACCCCTTCACTTAAGGTAGCTTTGACTTAATAAAAATGCGTTTCAGCGTTTAAAAAATACCCACTATCCTTCAATGATTTGAAGCAACAACTCAGTATGAGCGATCAACATATTGTCTTTGAGGTAAAACTAGTTTAACTGTTGCTTCGTGCATTTTGTTAGAGAAATTTTTGACTGAAAACTGAAAGGTGGAGTTTTGTTTACCATTTATTTGCAGACATAAGGAGACTTTAGTGAAAAAGATTCGATGTAATTTATTAAAAACAAGTCGGATTTTCGCAACTTTCACAGAATCATTTTATAAGTGTATGGGGATACTTCCTTAAAAGTTTTAAGAAATTTCACCGATTTATCGAAGAACTATACGCTCGTCTATATCACTGGTATGTTCGAAGCATTGAGTTTGTTAGTATACAAAAGTGACCCTCATTCAAAGGGCGATAACTCGATAGGTCTACTGGATTTTGCTTTAGGTCTGGTGCCAGTTTAAAGGTGACATATAATCCTTTATAAAAACGTATGTCATTTTGTCGTAGCATATATGTGACGAAAGTTATGAACCTACTTGCATTCATATTTGAACAGCCCTCGTATTTTAGATCACAATACCATGGCCCTAATAGTCGATTTACTGGAAAATTCAAAACTGCAAATAGCCTACTTCTATCACGGAAATTGTAAGAGTTATAAGCTGCTGAGTATGATGACCCTGATTTAAATGCTTTATAAGGTAAAGACCTTTTCATTAAAATTGAGCATATACTCATATTTGTAAGCCTTTAAAAACCATAATATCAGCTTTCTATTGATAGCAAAGCTCACATTACCCCGGCGGTAGCCATCAAAGGTTGTAACACTTTCAGAGAAAATGAAAAGAGTTAAGTGTTAAATATATGGCCACAGAATGTAAACTGTATTGATACACTGCTCTAAGACGAAAATTTCCATATTCATTATATTGGAGAGAGAAAGAAAAATGTACAAATAAAGGGACTGCTAAGCAATACGTAGTTGGTTCTTCAACTTGTCATATCTGATAGTTATGCAAAAATTCAAAATTCTTGGTCAAGTATTTACTGAGAAATCTTTGACGAAAACATCCATAATCATTACATGAGAGAGAGAGAGAGAGAGAGAGAGAGAGAGAGAGAGAGAGAGGGAATTAAAAAAGAAGGCAAAAATAATTCTCACCACCTTGGTTTTGTTTACAGCAATACATTTGATTGTCCTCTGCATGCATACAACCATCCTGATTTCTATAGTCTAGTGATGAAATTCAACATCTTGGGCCTTTCAAAGTAAGTAAGGGTGCAAAAATCAGGAATCGATACAATCAAGTACCACACCTGACCTGATTCGATTTTTTACGTCCGGTTTTGTTGGAAGAGGCTAAGGGCATATACAAATGACAGATTATGCATAATATACGCTTGTATCACGTGTCTTTTGTATTGTGCAAGCGACGTTCACGTAAATTTTTATGACGTTCTCGATCACATGACAGCAGATCTCCTGCCATGATTTACTCAAAACGTCTTCCCCGCATGATTCTTAGTGTATGTAGTCAATATCAGTGTACAAAAATGTAACTTATGGAGATGTCTCTAAAAAGGAGCTGTAAATTGCTGTTCAAATTTGATTATTTTTTTCGAAATATTACTTTTAATTGGAAAAAGTCTATAAACTCTGTTGCTGATATGGTATCATACACGCCACAGTTTAAACACAAAAATAATAAAAAATCTTCAACTTACTATGCAGAAATGTGTTGGATACTGTATGTACCCATGTGACGCCATCAACAACGTCGCATGATAGTGCAGTCAAATTAACGACTGATTCATACAAATTCTGGGTTGCACATTAAAACATGCGGGTAACTTTTCAATCGCATATACGGTTTGCAAGATAAGTGCAAAAGTATGGTGATGCGTTTTAAAAGTCCTCTAGTATAGATGCTGAGCTGATATGATGGAAAAATTACTGGAAAGGAAGAAAAATGAAATGTCCACATGTGTTATATAGGAGTGACAGAAAGAAAAATTGAAAAAGAAGGCAAAATGAGGATTTGCATCTTAATTTTCATTTACACAATACACTTTGCCTGTTTGAAGGTGTACACAAAATTTCATAATCCTAAAGCCAGTAGTTGCTGAGAAAACTGACGAAAATGTACATATGCGTTATAAAAGAGTGACAGGAGGAAAATTTGAAAAAGAAGGAAAAATGAGCTTTTTCATCTACACAGTACACACAATTTGAAAACACTGGCTCCAATAGGAGCTGAGAAATCTGCGACAGAAAAATTCATTGGAAAGAAAGAAAAATGAGCAAATAAAGGGACTGATAAGCAATATTTGATTGTTTTTCTGCTACACAATACAACTCATCACTATCGATCTTTGTACACAATTTCAAAACACTGGCTCTAATAGGAGCTGAGAAATCTGCGACAGAAATTTTCATTGGAGAGAAAGTTAAATGAACCAATAAAGGGACTGATAAGCAATATGCGGCTGTTTTTGTTACACAGTACAACTCATCCCTATCAATCTTTGTACCAAATTTCAGAATCCTAAGTCAAGTAGTTGCTGAGAAATCTTTGACAGAAAAAATGTTCACAAACAAAGACAAACAAACAAACAGACAAATATAGTTACAGAAAAGGCAAAAAATATATACCCTCTTTTTACTTCGTATACCGAGGGTACCAAGAAAGAGTAAGTTGATATTTAAAAAAAATTCTTGTGTAAATTATCATCTTGTTGTTCGTTTTATTATATGTAACGTATATTGCTAACTATAATACATTCTATTTATTGCCTAGTTTTTGCTTTAAATTATACACCATAGGGTGTTTAAATTCATTTTAAACCTATTGTTTTGCATTAAATTGATATATAGTTGCCCTTTTGTCTAAAATAGAACCTAATAATTATTATTAAAAGACATTATCAATGCACATTTAGTTTTGCAAAATATATTTTTTTAGAACAAAATAATAATTTTATTGATTTGGCCAAGGTTATGGGTTTTAAAATTAATAAATAAAGAGAATATGATAGAATTCAAATAACAGATGAATAAAGACAATTCCCATGTTCTGTCAAACTTGTTAAGGTAACATATATAACCATATACGAGGGTCATTCAAAAATAACTGAGCCCTACCTCATAACATTTTAGTTTTGTATTGTAGACAACAAATGTGATTATTTTCTATAAGTATGATATGTCATCGATGTTTTGACCCTGAAGAATTATCCTAGTGAAGTTTCTATTATGGTTGCTAGGCAACTGAAGATCGTCAGTCAGATAGATGCGTTCACGATCTCAGCCACCATGAAAAAAACAGTATGTCTTTAAATAGCTTGAGTGCTTGATAGGTTTTTTGAAAGATATATTTGACATTTATTTGAATAACATATATCATATTGTCTTTTCATTACACTTAGTTCTTTAATGTCTATGCGAACATTGATTGAATGCGTTGCCTAGCAACAAAAAACGCCAAAATTTCACAATTTTTCAAATACACGAGAATTGTGCTGCCATGGAAACAAAATTTAAAATTTAAATCAAGGAGCTTAATATGTCTGAGGGTTGGTTTGTGTATGCAGTACTGTTAAAGCATTGTTAGCCTAATATTTTATGTTTTCTATTAAAATTGTGTAAATTTGATTTTGGGTGGGATACATTATAGGACGTCAGGCATGTTAAAATTTGATAAATTCTGAAATAAAACTACCACAGCATCTATTATTTTGGGTCATTTGGTTTCTGTTCTGTGACACTGAATAGGTACATGCTAAAGATATCAGACGGCAGTGAATAAAACGTTGCTTTAACATTACTGTTTCCATAACAACGCCTGGAATAAGATGTATCACAGCGTGAACGCACCCGTTTGACAGGTCATATTTTGTTGCCTAGCAACCGTTACACAAAGCCTACCAACAGAAATAAATTAGGTGATTAAATAGATGACATATAACTTCAATGAAATATTATCTAATTATATTTCCATTTTCCTAGATTCAAATGTTATGAAGTAGGGCTCAGTTATTTTTGACTAACCCTCGTAGAATATATCAGATGGTACTATTGTTGTCCTAAATGTTGTCAAAGATGATATTTTATTGCGCCTGGAAAGCTAAGATACGGTGGATTTAGATTGTTTAAATATTTATTTGAATTTGATTTGTTGAGTTAAGGTTAAACTTCCAAGTCAACGATATTTCAGTCAAGTCGGGGCTCCTCCCAGAAAAGAAGAATAGGATTGCCTTAAAGGCCCCAAGCCCAACCTTAAATTTGCCTCAAGTGAAGCAAATTTCATTCTGCCAACAAGCCAAATATGACTGGGCCATCTCTCTGAAGCCTGCAGCAGAGATCGCACATACTTACCACCCTAAGTATTTACCGGAAGGAAACTAAGTTTGGTTCAATACGTTATTTAAAACTTTTAAAAACAAATGAATAGTTTTGTGTACCCAGTTAATGTACAAACATAGTCAGTGACATAATGCAGGCTTTCCTTGCAAATTTGTAACTATTTTAAGAGACTGTCTCCATATCAAATTTTATACCCATATTTGCGAAAACAGATGGGGACACATTGATTTATATTTAGCTTTAAAATGCTTTTAGTTTATCTTTAGCATAACTTTCATTGTTTAATAAATAAAACTGGTGTCAAATCAAATTCAGTCTTCTGATCTTTTGCTTGTCAATGAATAATGTGAACTTTATAAATAAATGATTCATTCAGAACAAAACATTTCTATAAACAATGGGGAAAACCAGTTAGAATGGTGGGCTTAACATCGCAATGATCACATGTGATATGATCATATCAAGGGAAACAGGCCAATCACTTATGATAGCAATTTAAAATAAGGCCTTTTCAGCCAAATATATGTAAGACAAAACTTGACCAGATTGCATTAGAGTTAATTTAAAATTTAGAATGGTGTATGGAAAAGTATCGACATTTTCACGGGTACCAAAGGGTGCAGGAACTTGATAAATACCTATGCATATGTAATTTGCCAAATGACCTCCAAAAGAATTAATTTCTTTCATATTGTAGTGGATATTGTTACAAATTTCAGATATTGATAAAGCAGTGCATCTCCTGCCAGTTGTTCTATGTGTTGTACCTGATTGTATCGATTCCTGATCTTTGCACCCTTACTTACTCTGATATAGTATACCAAATACTGATTATCTTATCACTGACTCAACAAAAGCAAAAGCACCAGTTTCATTTTCATATAGGATGCAAAAAAATTGAACTTCTTTATCATAATATATAAATGCTCAAATGAAGATTTAGACAAGCATATGAACACATACGAGCCAGTGCTGACAAAGATGGGCCAAATTCTGGTCCGAGCATTAATATATATATGTTATTTGTGTATGAGAGCAGCGATGACTCTGGCAAATCTTCACATTTGCACTAGCTCGACTGAGCCTAAATTGTGTCACACTGTGTTTAGTACCAAAATCAAATATGCGTGCTTATTTGATTTATTCTTTACGTTAAATCAAGCCAAACTGGAAATGCTTTAGACACAATATGATGATAACTATAGGAATAGGCATGAAGATTGTCATGTGTGGACTAAATAATTACAATTTGGATAAACAATATCATTTAACCTTTTAAGAAATAATTTGAACATTAAAAGCGGATTGCATATTTAATAAAAAAAAATAATGTATGATTTTTATGTGCTTTATGTTCAAGTATCTTCCTCTTCATCCCCCACGTTCAATCAGTTTTTTCAGTAATATGCTTTATATAAATTAAGACAATATTTATCATTTTTCTCATCAATGAGCCCTTAAATAGCAGCAATTTATATCCAAGAGTATTTTAAACTCATATATAGCTTTTGTTACACTTAAATTATAAATATTTAAGAAAATAACATATATGAAATGTGTGTTTTTATAAGTTACAAATATACTGTTAGTCATTTACTTTCAACTGAAAAAATACATGTAAGAATAAGAATTATTTTGATATTATCACTATAGGAATTCCTATTTCACGATAGAAGTTCCTATTTTTTAGGCTAACGTAGTAATTTTGTTGTTAAATAATATTATATGATTTTGTTGCTTAATGATTGGGCTGTATAGAAACGATAAAATTTAATTCGCGCAACAAATTTTGAGAGTTTAATTATTCAGGAAAGGCTCCCTATACTTGTGTATAGTTGGCTTGACATAAATACAATTATTGGTCACACTTAAAACTTATAACAAGGTTAGCTTTTAAAAAAGATTAGAACCATCGCATGGCGTTATACAGTCATTAAAGAAGAACTTTTATAGTGTTTTAATATTGCATTTGCTGAAACCACTCTTTTCGGTATTTCATGTGTTTCAAGCTCTGGGTGTTTTGGTTTTAGTTAACGAATTGTACATAGGTGCTTCATTGGAAGCAAATAAAACACAGGAAATATGCGTATTCCAGTAAGACTCTGCTCATGAACACACTGAATAGTGGTAGAATTAACCCCCTCCCCGGCAGTAGGTATAGGTCATACAACCGTATTCAGTGGCAGATCCAGGACCACTAATGCTGGGGGTGCTTGAGAAGTGGACACCGACACTTAATGTATTACAGACACTAATAGCACAAATCAGTTTCCACATAGAACTGTATCCCATAGAAGCAAGAGACTCAATTAGCCTATATACCACTCACCTGAGCATTTGGCCTTCTGGTTTCAGAGATTTTTTCATTTTATTTTGTTTAAAAAAGCCAATGTCCCCGGCGAATTTGGATCCCAGGTGCGTGGTTGGGTTAACGTGTAGAAAACACAAAACACTAAACTTTGCTACATATTAAAAGTATTGCCATTATAATCTCTAGGGTGCTGACTTACCGGGCTTACGGAACACGCAAAAAAGTACCTACCGTACATTGAGAAGAAAAAGGTAGGTTAAGATTTTTTTACCATGGACTCAGCTGGGGTGCTGAAGCACCCAAAGCACCCCTCTAAATCCGCCACTGGTATTCATCAATCGAAGTCAATGCACGAATTGCCTAGGGGGCATATTGTAACTGACCATCTACATTTAGTTATTTCGTCACACTTAGTCTAGAAAATCCGAAGGCTCCACTCATCTTGATTCTAGTTCAGTGGTAGGGTCTCTAATTGGCTTTCTCGTTTTTAGAAGCAATTCGGTATCCAAAGTGTATCAACATCGCTCAAGCAATGGTGGAATTTTGGAAGTAGCTTGGTCGAAGGGGTGTGAGAATTAAAGAACAGTCAAAGACACTGCTGCTGGGGAGTTAGCAACTTGTTAATGGAACAGGCCCGAATCGAACACGCGCCCATGGAAGATCACTAACATACAGAGTATGTGAACTTTGTAATTCAGTTAAATTGGGTGATGAATACCATTACATCTTTGAGTAAGAACTGAAAGACATAAATTTATACCTAAAAAATCAGGAAAAGACCTAATGTTCACATGTTTTTTTAAACTTTTTACACATTCTGATAAGCAGGTTATTTTTAGGTTAGCAAAATTTTGTAAATTTATTTTGGCACTGTTCTCATAAGTATTATCACAGGTTTAGATAAACATAATTTTTCAGCGTAAAATTGTATATATTTTCTTACCCATCAATTTTAACATGTGTTTTGGGTTCTCAAAAGAACCGTCTCATTGAGACGGTTCTTTTGAGTACCCAAAATATATGTTTTAGTTGAGAAATAATAAAATTAAATTTTCGTTACACACTCTTAACTAATGTCCTGATTATATTTTAGTCAGTTGACCTTTTTTTCAATATTTTAGTATAAACAATTCTTACCCATCAATTTAGACTTGTGTTTTGGGTTCTCGGGGGAGATGTCTCATTGGCACGGTTCTTTTGAGCACCCTCAATATAGGTTTGTTTTGAGTGTCCAAAGGAGTCGTCTCATTGGGCACCCAAGACTTATGTTATTAGTGTGAGATGGAAGAAAATTTTTAAGTTTTGTGTGTTGGAGGCGGCCGTCTCATTGAGACGGTTCTGTTGTGAACTTTTTACATCTTCTGATAAGCAGGTTTACATTCTAGTTAGTTGACATTCCTTTCAATATTTTAATATAACAACTTGCTTTATTATGTAAAAGCATAAAATCAAATTATGCAGTAAAGACATAGGTCTAGGGTTCGTTTATTTATCTGAAATTGCATTTATTTTCTTACCCATCAATTTAAGCTTGTGTTTAGGGTGTTCAGGGGCGGCGTCTCATTGAGACGGTTCTTTTGGGCACCCTCAAGATAGGTTTGTTTTGGGTGCTGAAGGGAGTCGTCTCATTGAGACGGTTCTTTTGAGCACCAAGGACTTATGTTATTATTGAGAGATGGGAAAAATAATTTTAAATACAAACTTGTGTGTTAGGTGTTAGAGAGAGCAGTCTCATTGAGCGGTTCTGTTGGGAACATTTTACATCTTCCGATAAGCAGCTTATTTTTAGGTTAGAAAAATTGTGAACTTGTTTTGGCACTGTTCTCATAAAATATTACATTTTAGTCAGTTGACCTTCCTTTTAATATTTTATTATAACAATTTGCTCTATTATGTTGAAGCATAAAATCAAGTACCGCAGTTATAACATTGGTCTAGGGCAAGGGATCGTTTATTTATCTGAAATTGCATTCGTTTTCTTACCCATCAATTTAAACTTGTGTTTTGGGTGTTCGGGGGAGCCGTCTCATTGGGACGGTTCTTTTGAGCACCCTCAATATAGGTTTGTTTTGGGTGTCCAAAGGAGTCGTCTCATTGAGGCGGTTCTTTTGGGCACCCAAGACTTATGTTGTATTTGAGAGATGGGGAAAATAATACATTGAGACGGTTCTGTTGGAAAAAATTTACATCTTCTGATAAGCAGGCTATTTTTTAGGTTAGAAAAATTGTGTAAACTTATTTTGGCACTGTTCTCATAGAATATTACATTTTAGTCAGTTGACCTTCCTTTCAATGTTTTAATATAAAAAACTTGCTTTATTATGTTAAAGCATAAAACCAATTTATGCCGTAATGACATAGGTCTAGGGTTTGTTTATTTATCTGAAATTGCATTTATTTTCTTACCCATCAATTTAAGCTTGTGTTTTGGGTGTTCGAGGGAGGCGTCTCATTGAAACGGTTCTTTTGAGCACACTCATAGTAGCTTTTGAACCATTACGGTATTTGCTTTTGATCTGAAACATTTAAATGCTTACTATTACTGTTTTCCTTTCAACTCATTTCTTTTGCTGTTATATATGTTTTGTTCATTTTATTGTATGTTGAATTCTCATACCCCGGTTAGGGGTCCAGAATAAAATTTTGACTTGACTTATATCACCATCGCTGACGCGATGGTGAATGATACCCATCACCAAAGTATTACGCACATACATTTATATCAGTTAACAACGCAGTAAAATGACTTCTTTTGGCTTTTCTTGATAGCATTGATAGGAATCTTATAATGTGTGCCCACAATTAATATTTTTCTCGCCACTCGCAACCATCTTCCCCCACCCCAGCATTATTCGAGGTTTTGATATTTATTAAGGTCTACAGATAAGAGCGCGTATTGGAAATCTGTTTTCTTTATTTCTCATCCAAAACATATGTTGTGGGTACTTAAAAGAACCGTCTCAATGAGACGGTTCTTTTGAGCACCCAAAACATATGTTTACATTGATCGGTAAGAAAATAATTGCAATTTAATGCTCTTAAAATTTATTTCTCTGTATCTATGCAATTTATTAGATAGCACAAGCGTTTTCCATATAGCTTTCCCATGACGTGACCAACGTATCTATTAAGTTTGTATGTAATCTTGTTACTCTAAGGGGTATATATGTATGGCCATTCTGGCATTGAGGTCTCACGAATAATACAGTATCTCCAGTAGCAATTGTAGAAGAATAACCTTCGACATAAAGCACAAACTGTATCTGCTAACGACACAGGTCCTGGTGGGCGACCAAATCCCCGACCTGAAAAAATAAAAGTAAAACAATAACAACACAAAATTCATTTGCTACAGCTGTCTCTATGAGTGGCAGATCCTAATTATACAGAGAGAAAATGCATGTTTTAAACAAGGTAGTCCCATATCTGACTTGTCATTTAAAAAGCAAGCATTTTTAAAGAGCGGACCACTATTGGCCGACCAGCGAAACGCCATTTAAATGGCGTTTCGCTGGTGGGCCGATAGTGTATGCTGGCTGGGAGCTGTGGGCCTAATGTGGTCCGAGATTGTATTCTGGCTGTGGAGCTGCAGAAACAGATGAAATGCCGCGTCACACGCCATTTCATCTGGGGCTTTCCATGCATTCTCATTTAGGAGTCTCCAGGAAAGAAAGGGTTAACAACTTAACACCCCCTCATCTTCGCAAGCAAAGGATACTAAGCCCACTTCGTTTCATACTCACGTATGAAACGAGGTAAACTTAGTACCCTTGGCTTGCGAAGATGAGCCAATGATCAATTGATAAGATATGATCTTTCAATGTGATTAAAACCATCCGCAATTTCCACATTAATATACATACGGTTTATCTCCAGTATGTACATTGTAACTGTTTACCAACGGTTTAGATAAACAATTTTGCTAGCGTAAAATTGTAAATATTATCTTATCTTAAGTTTTAACATAATTTTAGAATGCTCAAAAGAACCATCTCAATGGGACTGTTCTTTTGAGTATCAATATGTTTTGGTTGAGAACTAAGATTTTTACGCACTCTTAACTAAAGGCCTGCCAAAGGGTAGTCAAACACTAGGGCTATTAAACGCATGGTAACCGCGTATGTCAAATATTAGGTAGAAAACGTAATATTTTGAGTGCTCCAAATAATCATTTTATTGAGGCGGGACTTTTGAGTACTCACAATCGATATGTTTTGGTTGAGAAATACAAAAAATATTTTTACGCACGGCCTGAATGGCATAAAAAGTTAGCAATGTTCAGGCCTCCAGGTAAGAGTGCGTATTGGAAACCTATTTTCTTTATTTCTCATTCAAACATATGTTGTTGGTACTCTCAAGAACAGTCTCAATGAGACGGTTCTTTTGAGCACCCAAAACACATGTTTAATGGCTAGTGACGAGAAAAAATGGGCCAGTACAAACATGAGATTTTTGGAACTTATCGTTGAGGCAAAGAGCAAACGCTCAGCCTGACGAGTCTGTGCATCTGCGCTGTCTCGTCAGAGCCTTCGCCACACGGATAACCAAAGTTTGGAAGTTAATGAAGGCTTATCTGATGTCACAAGTAACTATGTATGTGTGCATGTTAAAAAACATGGCACTACACATATGCCATCTCCAGCTAGCATACTATCTCGGGCCACTCTAGGCCCACCAGTGAAACGCCATTTGGATGGCGTTTCACTGATGGGCCGATATTGGTCCGTTTCCATAGCCTATGCTTACTGGGTATTTGCCAAATCTCATGAACAGACTCAAACAGATTTTATTTTTACCTCTGGAGCCAAGACTGCTCCTGTAAGAACGATGACGGGAACGACCACGCCTGGAACGCCCCCAAATATCAGTTCCGTAGCAATTATAATCATATATGCAGAATTCGTAGTTCAGCGAGAGACAGCACTCGCACACGATATCTTCTGGGTACCTGTTGTAGTAATCATAAATTGAAGTCCTACACGTTCCACCAGGTGCGGCGGATGCAGGTCGGTATCGTGCATGAGCCGTTCTGCGATATAAACCCCGTACGGAGCTATGACCATACGAGCCTAGCCTGTGTGGATAGAAGTGCCCATGGGAACCCGGTCTATAGCTAGAATGATACGGTACATGCCGTCGACTGTGAATCCGTAGTCCATGGCGGTGACCTCCTGTACGCCGACGAAACGGGTAAGACCTTCGTCCACCAGGGCCTGCAAAAAAACAGTAATACACTTTCCTTGCAACGTATGACCTAAAATGGTTTAAGGTCAAGCATGACACAGTAACCAGACATTTTACAAATATGGGGTGGGTGGAGGCGATAGAAATGCGAATGATATGACTCTCGTTATCAAGTAGATGCCACCAATAAGTTTAACTGGCGTAGGACATCAAGAATGGAAACGCATGCGCAAGCAAAATAATTCCATATCAGACTGCTCCTAGTGCCGCCAAAAGATCACATGGGACAAATTATCTACAATTAGTCCAAGGAGTTTGTCACTATTAATTTTCTACCTTTTTACAAGTAGAAATATTCTTTGAAAAAAAAATGCACAGAGTCGCCCACTGACTAGATTTGCCAAACTATTTTCATATCGACCTGGTGAAGTTTAGCAAGAGTATTTTTTGTTTATGTTTTTCTGTGCATTGGATAAACTTGCATCGCCGCGTGGCGGCCATTAGAATAATTAGGGCCTTTTGTTCCAATTTATTTTCAAATCGACCAGTTGTTTTTCGCAAAAAGATTCTTTTAAAAAACGTTCTCTCAATATATGACATATATGCATAGGAAAAGCTGGCTTCGCCCTCTGGCAACCAAGTTTTTCGACGGATGAAATAATTTGAACGATCTTGGACAAGGGTCACCGAAGGGTTAAACCAAAGACATTATTTTACCCAAGTAAAATAATACATGTAATTCCTTATGGTGGGAATACACAAAATATACAAATACACAAATCCGCGGGAAATACACAAAATATGAAAACCTGTGCAAAGTTGCGAAAGGTTTCATATTTCATATTGTGTACATTTCACGCGGTTGTGCGCCTTTAAATCGAATCTGTTGTTTTCTTATATTGTAGGTTCTCTTTATTTCCAACGCTTTTGCTTGATTTTAAATTTTACGTCCAAGTCAAAAGATATGGTCATGTCATGAGGTTTAGTTTGCCTAACCACACATTTTCCAGGGCAAGCTTGACAGTACTTCGTGTAATATATATTTTCGCTTGTAACTGACGATGTTCAGCCCTTTTTGAATCAGCACACGGAGGAATTATTTCATGATCAATCTGCACGAAAGTAAGGGACCAGGCCACGATCGAACTCGCAATGCCTGGATCTGCAGTCGGACTCGCTACCGACTGTGCAACGGGATCAAGTTTATTTCCAATGCATCCGATCTTTTTTAAGTTTTTATAATAAAACATATGATTACCTCGGCTAGATGTTCTCTGGCCGTCTATAAGAAGAGTGGTCACACACAATCCCAAGATTAAATGCAACTTCAAATGCATATTTTGCAGAAATAAACAACAAGCTTACGTTGACTTAGCCACGTATTATTGAATCTCGATGTATTACACTATTTTACATGGTCTTCAATCACTTTCAAGGTTTCGTACACTTTAACTTATATCGATAGGTATACGTGCCTCTCAGACATAGACATTTCCGAACCTCCCAGAGTGTCACTCAGAGTCAACTGATAGTGTATAACTGACCAATGGAACCACAGCTTGGCACATGACAAAGTCCAACAAATAGAGGCCCACTTCGAATCGAACTATATAATTTATCGCATATGCACATACATGTTACCATTTTTAACATGCGGACGCAACTCTACAGTGGGATTCAGTTCTAAATTTTGGTGTATACATGTTGTGTGCGCACGCGGTTGAAGGCGATTATGAGAATGTGTGGATGGTCAAACTCATTTGAGTCTTCACTGGTTAAACTATAAACTCTTTGCATGCTGGGTAATTTTCATGCTTCTGCTGGCCTCTGCTGGCTTTTTTTCTTCAAAATTGACTTTTTTAAGTCCGTCCGGATCTGGGTCAAAACTGCTTGCATAGGTTATCAGCAGAAGACTGTAGGTGTCGTCTCTAGTAAGGAAAGAGTTGAACGTATTTGCACCACTATCCAGTGGGGCTAGGGTCTAGATTTTGATTTATACCTTCATCTGCTACCATACTTTTGGTATGCAAGCACTGTAGGCGCTGGAGAAAATGGGTGACTGTATAGATTCGTAACGGTATTAGCCCTCGTTGTATTTCTTAAAATCTATGAGTTGACTCATTACAGCTGACAATGAAGATTTTTCACAGGTTATTACAGTAAAAGTGATTTTCTCTTCATTTTAGTTCTGGAAGGTCAAGTTTACTATGAGGAGCCAAACGAGATGAGGTCGTTACATGTAAGCGAACTACAAGGCAATATATAAGACAGCAGAGAAACGCATACTTCTACGTTTTAATGTTGTAAGAGATGCGCATACTTCTCCTGAGTTTTAATGTTGCAAGAGAAACGCATACTTATCCTGAGTTTTAATGTTTCAAGTGAAATGCATACTTCTCCTGAGTTTAAATGATGCAAGAGAAAAGCATACTTCTCCTAAGTTTTAATGTTGCAAGAGAAGAGCTTACTTCTCCTAAGTTTTAATGTTGCAAGAGAAAGCATACTTCTCCTGAGTTTTAATGTTGCAAAAGAAGCGCATACTACTCCTAAGTTTTAATGTTGCAAGAAAATCGCTTACTTCTCCTAAGTTTTAAAGTTCCAAGAGAAGCGCATACTTCTCCTAAGTTTTAATGTTGCAAGAGAAACGCATTCTCCTGAGTTTTAATGTTGCAAGAGAAACGCATACTTCTCTTAAGTTTTAATGTTGCAAAGGAAGCGCATACTTCTCCTGAGTTTTAATAATGCAAGAGAAGCGCATATTTCTCCTAAGTTTTAATGTTGCAAGAGAAACGCATACTTCTCCTGAGTTTTGATGTTGCAAGAGAATCGCTTACTTCTCCTAAGTTTTAATGTTGCAAGGGAAACGCATACTGCTCCTAAGTTTTAATGTTGCAAGAGAAGCGCATATTTCTCCTGAGTTTTAATGTTGCAAGAGAAACGAATACTTCTCCTGAGTTTTAATGTTGCAAGAGAAAAGCATACTTCTCCTGAGTTTTGATGTTGCAAGAGAATCGCTTACTTCTCCGGAGTTTTGATGTTGCAAAGGAAACGCATACTTCTAAGTTTTAATGTTGCAAGAGAAACGCATACTTCTCCTGAGTTTTAATGTTGCAGGGAAACGCATACTTATCCTGAGTTTTAATGTTGCAAGGGAAACGCATACTTCTCCTGAGTTTTAATGTTGCAAAGGAAGCGCATACTTCTCCTGAGTTTTAATGTTGCAAGAAAAAGCGCTTACTTCTGCTAAGTTTTAATGTTGCAAGAGAAACGCATACTTCTCCTGAGTTTAATGTTGCAAGAGAATTGCATACTTCTCCTAAGTTTTAATGTTGCAAGAGAATCGCTTACTTTGCCTAAGTTTTAATGTTGCAAGAGAAACGCATACTTCTCCTGAGTTTAAATGTTGCAAGAGAAGGGCATACTTCTTTTAAGTTTTTATGTTACAAGAGAAGCGCGTACTTCTCCTGAGTTTTAATGGTGCAATGGAAATGCTTACTTCTCCTGAGTTTCAATGTTGCAAGAGAAATGCATACTTCTCCTAAGTTTTAATTATGCAAGGGAAACGCTTACTTCTTCTCAGTTTTAATGTTGCATTAGAAACGCATACTTCTGCTAAGTTTTTATGTTGCAAGAGAAACGCATACTTCTCCTGAGTTTTAATGTCGCAACAGAAGCGCATACTTCTCCTTAGTTTTAATGTTGCAAGGGAAACGCATAGTTCTCCGCAGTTTTAATGTTGCAAGGGAAGCGCATATTTCTCCTGAGTTTTAATGTTGCAAGAAAAAGCGCTTACTTCTGCTAAGTTTTAATGTTGCATTAGAAACGCGTACTTCTGCTAAGTTTTTATGTTGCAAGAGAAACGCATACTTCTCCTAAGTTTTAATGTTGCAAGAGAAGCGCATACTTTTCCTGAGTTTTAATGTCGCAACAGAAGCGCATACTTCTCCTTAGTTTTAATGTTGCAAGGGAAACGCATAGTTCTCCGGAGTTTTAATGTTGCAAGGGAAACGCATACTTCTCAGAGAAACGCATACTTCTCCTAAGATTTAATGTTGCAAGGGAAACGCTTACTTCTCCTGAGTTTTTATGTTGCAAGAGAAGCTCATACTTCTCCTGAGTTTTAATGTTGCAAGAGAAGTGCTTACTTCTCCTGAGTTTTAATGTTGCAAGGGAAACGCATAGTTCTCCGGAGTTTTTATGTTGCAAGAAAAAGTGCTTACTTCTGCTAAGTTTCAATGTTGCAAGAGAAACGCATACTTCTCCTAAGTTTTAATGTTGCAAGAGATGTGCGTACTTCTCCTGATTTTAATGGTGCAATGGAAATGCTTACTTCTCCTGAGTTTCAATGTTGCAAGAGAAACGCATACTTCTCCTTAGTTTTAATGTTGCAAGAGAAGCGCATACTTCTCTTTAGTTTTAATGTTGCAAGAGAAGCGCATACTTCTCCTAAGTTTTAATGTTGCAAGGGAAACGCATAGTTCTCCGGAGTTTTAATGTTGCAAGGAAAACGCATACACTCCTGAGTTTTAATGTTGCAAGAGAAACGCATACTTCTCCTAAGATTTAATGTTGCAAGGGAAACGCTTACTTCTCCTGAGTTTTAATGTTGCAAGGGAAACGCATTCTTCTCTAGAGTTTTAATGTTGCAAGAGAAGCGCTTACTTCTCTTGAGTTTTGAATATTGCAGGGAAACGCATACTTCTCCTGAGTTTTAATGTTGCTAGAGAAGCGCTTATTTTTCCGGAGTTTTAATGTTGCAAGAGAAGTGCATACTTCTCCTTAGTTTTAATGTTGCAAGAGAAGCGCACACTTCTCCTAAGTTTTAATGTTGCAATGTTCACAAAGCATTTTTGTCTGTCGTGTGTTATTCCAAGGTCATGCTACCTAGATTCATATATGGGCCAGTTTATGAGACTTTCGTACTTATTGTACGCTAAAAAAGATGTAGATGAAGGTTCAGGCCAACCTTTATTGGACAGTTCATGAGACTTTTGTATTTATCGCATATGTGAGCAGCAAAGGCTCAGATGACCCTGCACATTTGCATAGTATCACCACAGCCTTTGCTGCTCGCACTGAAAGAATGAAGCGATGTAGAAGAAAGGTTCAGGCCAATCTCTGTCCCTTCTAAGGCCGCGGTGGTTCTGTTGTTGTTGATTCATTCTTTAATGTTCCTCCCATTGGATTGTTGGGGCTCCTGTTTGGTCCTTGCTTAGTAATGCATTACTTGGCGTTCTTTCTAGTTTTACAATCATCTTCACGAGGAAGAGAGGGCATTATTTCTTACTTTAACTGGCTTCATACAATTAATGTTCTGTGACTACTCCTCGTGGTGCCGTGGGTTGGTCTGAAGTGTGAAATTGTGGTATTTCCTGATCATACTCACTTACTGTTTATAGGCCAGTTCATGAGAGTTTGGTACTTATCGCAGAAACGAACATCAAAAGATCAGACGAGACTTCACATTGGCGCAGTCTTGCCAGAGCCTTTGCAAATCACAGTAAAAAGAAGGGATGTAGATGAAGGCTCAGGCCAAATTTTATAGGCCAGTTCAAGAAAGTTTGGTACTTGTCACATATGCGAACAGTGGCGAATCAGGCGAGTATGTACATTTGCGCAGTATCGCCAGGGCCTTTGCAAATCGCACTAAAAAGAAGGGATGTAGATTAAGGCTCAGTCCAATTGTATAAGCCAGTTCAAGAAAGTGTGTTACTAAAAGTATATGCGAGCAGCGAGGGCCCAGACGAGCGTGCACATTCATTCAATATAAGGTACCTAAAACAACATGGAGACAAGAGTAGCAGACGGCAACTTCGTGGCTGACCAGTAGGTAAAGGGTTGTACTTTTTGCATGCTGAATACTTGTTCAGACTTTTTTCGCATGCTGTTGTTTTACTCAAAATAAACTCATTTCAAATGTCTTTGATGGATACCTTCAGAATGAATGACAAATAGTTCGCAACCAGATTAGGCCCGACTTCTTGTCAAGCCTGATCTGGGTCCAAACTGTTTGCAATTGGTATCAACAGACGACAAAATTCGTCCCTATGAGGACACATTTATTGCAAACCACGCACGTGCAAGAAACGAGCAGAGATCATTCCAAGTTATGGCACATGAAATGTGCATGTTCTTTTGTCATCAGGTGTCCGTGCACAATCACTGCAATTTTTGTTGATGTAAACTGGCTGATTTGAGCCATCAGCATCTATATTCAGATAAATGTTTGAATATTTCTCTTCCTGTGAGTGACAAGATTTGTTATACAGCTTCAAGAATCTGCCTTGATGACTTTGTCAAAAGTAAACCGGAAATCAGACCAGCGTCATACGTTACCATGGTAGTCAGCTCTATTTACTATGACAAAATAGTCCACACAAAGATGCATTTGCTTTCAACAACATGACAAACATGCATCAATGCATACTCCTGTGCAAGTTTAAAATCCAATAGAGCACTCATTAACTGAGTAGAGGGCACAGAAACTGTGAAATTAAAAATGTTAAAAGGTACTATTTTCGTGGGCAACCAAAATAGGAATTTCCCTTCATGTGCCGAACTCCCCAACAGTACCCACCTTTGGTTCAGTCAAAATTGGTATCAATGCAAGTTAATAACGCAGATATAACGATACATCGACGTTCTTTCATCATTGCTGTTCCTACCAGGTAATTCCATTAATTTGATTAGGATAAATGCAGTCATTCTTATTCGACTGCATCTATGCACAGGCTCATTACAGCCTTCGCTTTTTGCCTATGCTAGCAGGCATCTGACGAGCTGTCCTTTATAGTCTGCTAGAAGATAGGTATCCAGTGAAAATGCAGGATACTAATTCATATGGTCACAATAAGGAACCTTGGTGAACGCCTTATACTGTGTACTTTAATTATCAAACCAATGAAGAAGAAAATCATTTTAGATAAAGAATTACTGTATTATGTACTTTTCTAAAGACGGTCGAATCGTATATAATATGAATAACATTTGGAGAAAGAGACGACTCAAATCAGATTGAGGTCTCATTAACCTGAATCTAACACTTTTTAACATATCTTTTAAGCTATCAGTATATAAATGTAGCAATTCTGTACGAAGCAGTATAAACATTAAAGCTGTCTTCCATGAAATTGTAAATGCCAAAAATAAGGTTTGAAAAGGCATATGATGATCTGTATGTTAGAATCTCTGTTATCATATAGAAAAGGCCATCTACTGGTTTGTTTACCCGATCAATACTCATCTCCCATTGAGTACCAGTACTACCTGATATTAACCAACGGAGTTCCACCACCCCAATATAAAATGTCAAGACCAACCCAAGACCCGCCGAAAAAAAAGAAAAGAAAGAAAAAAAAAAGAAAATTAAAAAAAATGGGAGGGAGCTATCTTTGCGAATCCTCCCTCGGAGGATCCGCTTGTTGACGAGCCTTCATAGGAAAAAGGCTCGTAAGGCGTGGCCTACAGCAAAAAACATACTGGGATGCTCAAATTCAGTGAAAATTAAGTATGCCAGAAATATTAAATAAATAGTGTTAGTGTTTGTAAATATAGCATTCTGTGTTATTTGCTTCATTAATTTGAAGACAGGAATGAAATACAGCTTGAAATTTCAACGTTGTGAAATTTCTATAGGCATATTAGTTGTATTGTTTTGTTTTTTGCTAAATTTGGGATTAATTGCTTAAACATTAAGAGTGATGTCCCTGTAAACAATACAAATCACCTACTTAAAGATATGTTAATCCTTTACATTAATAGGCCCAGATAGCTCAGGGGTATAATATACTTTCTCCAAAGCCAACTGTAGCTCCTAAACATCCAAGGTATGGGTTCGAATCCCACAAAATCCAGATGGCCAAAAAATATAAAAATGTATATTTTTTTTACTTTTTTATATAAATAGATAAAACATAAAAACAATTCATATCCGATTTTTTGTATAACCTTTGAGATTGCGAAATCAGGATACTATATGATGAGATTTGAAATAAGCAGTAAACGTGTACATATCTTAGTTTTAAAACAGTGACATACGACAATGGCTATTGAGCATATGCGAAGACCAAATAAACTTACTTACCAGCCTCAAATGAAATATTTGACCATCTCTGTGGAAGTATGCAAGCTAATGCGAATCTTTGTTTTACGCATATGCTAACTATCACATTTTCTGTATTGGGTTTACACGAGAGAGAGACCATTAGAAAATGGTACCTATCTCATATATGCATACAGTTATTCATTAAACGAGCATGCGTAGTTATCCAGTGAGGCTGGTTCTAGTTTTATGGTGTACCTTCATATACCACCATACTTTGTGTTTCCTGAATTTGGTGGCCTTGTTAAGTATGTGCAGATTCGCATGCTCGTTCAAACACTTCCTTGGCGTCCATGTACAAAAAGCCTACTGCAAACTGGGCGTTCAGCATAGGCACTGGCAAGCTTGTTCTCTTTTGAAAATGTCGCCCATGAGCAATGAGCCATTCTGTGAGGTATAAGTGCTTATCTTATGTGTATCCAGTATCGGCTCAAACCAGCCTGTGCATATGTGCAGTCTTGCAAGAGCATTTATTGCTTGGACAAAGTATATTTAACGCATATGCACATACATGTTACCATTTTTAACATACAGACGCAACTATCAAGTAGGCTTCAGTTCTAAATTTTGGTGTATACATGTTGTGTGCGCACGCATTGATGACGATTATGAGAATGTGTAGATGGTCAAACTCATTTGAGTCTTCACTGGTTACACTATTAACTCTTTGCACGCTGGGTAATTTTCATGCTTTTGCTGGCGTCTGCTGGCTTTTATTTCAAAATTAACTTTTTCAGTCCGTCCTGATCTGGGTCAAAACTGCTTGCGTAGGTTATCAGCAGAAGACAGTAGGTGTCGCCTCAAGTAAGGAAAGAGTTGAACGTATTTGCACCACTATCCATTGGGGCGATGGTCCAGATTTTGATGTATACCTTCATCTACTACCATACGTTTGGTATGCAAGGACTGTAGACGCTGGAGAAAATGGACGACTGTATAGTAGCCCTCGTTGTATTTCTTAAAATCTATGAGTTGGCTCATTACAGCTGACAATGAAGATTTTTCACAGGTGATTACAGAAAAAGTATTTTTCTCTTCATTTTGGTTCTCGAAGGACAAGTTTACTATGAGGAGCCAAACGAGATGAGGTCGTTACCTGTAAGCGAACTACAAGGCAATATATAAGACTGCAGAGAAGCGCATCCTTCTCCTAAGTTTTAATGTTGCAATGGTCACACAGTTTGTTAGTCTGTCGTGTGTCATTCCAAGGTCATGCTAGTAGATTCATATATGGGCCAGTTCATGAGTCGCACGTTAAAAAAGATGTAGATGAAGGTTCAGTCCAAACTTTATGGGACAGTTCATAAGACGTTTGTATTTATCGCATATACGAGCAGCAAAGGCTCAGATGAGCCTGCACATTTGCGCAGTATCACCACAGCCTTTACTGCTCGCACTGAAAGAATGAAGCGATGTAGATGAAGGTTCAGGCCAAACTCTTTCCCTTTTAAGGCGGTAGTTCTGTTTTTGATTCATTCTTTTCGGTTCCTCCCATCGGATTGTGGGGGCTCCGTGTTTGGCCCTTGCTTAGTTATGCATTACTTGGTGTTCTCTCTAGTTTTGCAATCACCTTTGATGAGAAAGAGAGAGCATTATGTCTTACTTTAACTGTCTTCCTACTATTTAAGATTATGCGACTGCTTCTCACGGTGCCGTGGGTTGGTCTGTGTTGTTATTGTGGTACTTCCTGATCATACTCACTTAGGCTACTGTGTAATGGCCAGTTCACGAGAGTTTGGTACTTATCGCATAAACGAACATCAAAGGATCAGACGAGACTTCACATTGGCGCAGTCTCGCCAGAGCCTTTGCAAATCGCAGTAAAAAGAAGGGATGTAGATGAAGGCTCAGGCAAAATGTATAGGCCAGTTCAAGAAAGTTTGGTCCTTGAAACATATGCGAACAGCAGCGAATCAGGCGAGACTGCACATTTGCGCAGTCTCGCCAGAGCCTTTGCAAATCGCACTAAAAGAAGGGATGTAGATGACTGCTCAGGCCAAATTTTATAGGCCAGTTCAAGCAAGTTTGGTACTTAACGCATATGCGAGCAGCGGCGAATCAGGCGAATATGTACAATTGCGCAGTATCGCCAGGGCCTTTGCAAATCGCACTAAAAAGAAGGGATGTAGATGAAGGCTCAGTCAAATTGTATAAGCCAGTTCAAGAAAGTTTGTTACTAAAAGCATATGCAAGCAGAGAGGGCCAGACGAGCTAGCACATTCACTCAAATAAGGTACCTAAAACAACATGGAGACAAGAGTAGCAGACGGCAACTTCGTGGCTGACCAGTAGGTAAAGGGTTGTACTTTTTGCATGCTGAATACTTGTACAGACTTTTTTCGCATGCTGTTGTTTTACTTAAAATAAACTCCTTTCAAATGTCTTTGAGGGATACCATCAGAATGAATGTCAAACAGTTCGGATCCAGATCAGGCCCGACTTTTTGTCAGGCCTGATCTGGGTCCAAACTGTTTGCAATGGGTATCAACAGACGACAAAAATCGTCCTATCAGGACACATTTATTGCAAACCGCGCACATGCAAGAAACGAGCAGAGAACATTCCAAGTTATGGCACATGAAATGTACATGTTCTTTTGTCATCAGGTGTCCGTGCACAATCACTGCAATTTTTGTTGGTGTAAACTGGCTGATTTGAGCCATCAGCATCTTTATTCAGATAAATGTTTGAATATTTCTCTTCCTGTGAGTGACAAGATTTGTTATCCAGCTTCAAGAATCTGCGTTGATGACTTTGACAAAAGTAAACCGGAAATCAGACCAGCGTCATACGTTACCATGGTAGTCGGCTCTATTTACTGTGACAAAATAGTCCATACAAAGATGCATTTGCTTTCAACAACATGACAAACATGCATCAATGCATACTCCTATGCAAGTTTAAAATCCAATAGGGCACTCATTAACCGAGTAGAGGGCACAGAAAATGTGAAATTTAAAATTTTAAAAGGTACTATTTTCGTGGGCAACCAAAAAGGAATTTCCCTTCATGTGCCAAACTCCCCAACAGTAGCCACCTTCGGCTCAGTCAAAATTGGTATCAATGCAAGTTAATGACGCCGATATAACGATGCATCGCCGTTCTTTCACCATTGCTGTTCTTACCAGGTAATTCCATTTATTTGATAAGGATAAATGAAGTCATTCTTATTCGACTGCATCGATGCACAGGCTCATTACAGCCTTCGCTTTTTGCCTATGCTAGCAGGCATCTGACGAGCTGCCCTTTATAGTCTGCTAGAAGATAGGTATCCAGTGAAAATGCAGGATACTAATTCATATGGTCACAATAAGGAACCTTGGTGAACGCCTTATACTGTTTACTTTAATTATTAAACCAATGAAGAAGGAAATCATTATAAATAAAGAATTGCTGTATTATGTCCTTTTTTTTAAAAGGCGGTCGAATGGTATATAATATGAATAACATTTGGTGAAAGAGACGACTCAAATCAGATTGAGGTCTCCTTAACCTGAATCTAAAACTTTTTAACATATCTTTTAAGCCATCAGTATATAAATGTACCAATTCTGTACGAAGCAGTATTAACATTAAAGCTGTCTTCCATGAAATTGTAAATGCCAAAATTAAAGTTTGAAAAGGCATATGATGATCTGTATGTTAGAATCTCTGTTATTATATAGAAAAGGCCATTTACTGGTTTGTTTCCCCGATAATTACTCATCTCCCATTGAGCACCAGTACTACCTGGTATTAACCCAGGGAGTCCCACCACCCAAATATAAAATGTCAAGACCAACCCAAGACCCACCGAAAAAAAAAGAAAAAAGGAAAAGTAAAAAAAATTGGGAGGGAGCTATCTTTGCGAATCCTCCCTCGGAAGATCCGCTTGTTGACGAGCCTTCATAGGAAAAAGGCTCGTAAGGCGTGGCCTACAGCCAAAAAACATACTGGTATGCTCAAATTCAGTGAAAATTAATTATGCCAGAAATATTAAATAGATAGTGTTAGTGTTTTGTAAATGTAGCATTCTGTGTTATTTGCTTCATTAATTTGAAGACAGGAATGAAATACAGCTTTAAATTTCAACGTTGTGAAATTTCTATAGGCATATTAGTTATATTGTTTTGTATTTTGCTAAATCTTGGATTAATTGCTTTAACATCAAGAGTGATGTCCCTGTAAACAACACAAATCACCTACTTAAAGATGTGTTAATCCTTTACATTAATAGGCCCAGATAGCTCAGGGGTATAATATGCTTTCTCCAAAGCCAACTGTAGCTCTTAAACATCCAAGTTATGGGTTCGAATCCCACAAAATCCAGATGGCCAAAAAATATAAAAATGTATATATATTTTTTTTTTTTACTTTTTTATATAAATAGATAAAACATAACAACAATTCATACCCGAATTTTTTTGTATAACCTTTGAAATTGCGAAATTAGGATACTATATGATAAAATTTGAAATAAGCAGTAAACGTGTACATATCTTAGTTTTAAACCGTGACATACGACAATGGCTTTTGAGCAAATGCGAAGACCAAATAAACTTACTTACCAGCCTCAAATGAACTATTTGACCATCTCTGTGGAAGTATGTAAGCTAATGCGAATCTTTTGTTTTACGCATATGCTAACTATCACATTTTCTGCATTGGGTTTACACGAGAGAGAGAGAGAGACCATTAGAAAATGGTACCTATCTCATATATGCATACAGTTATTCATTGAATGAGCATGCGTAGTTATCCAATGAGGCTGGTTCTAGTTTTATGGTGTACCTTCATATACCACCATACTTTGTGTTTCCTGATATTGGTGGCCTTGTTAAGTAAGTATGTGCAGATTTGCATGCTCGTTCAAACACTTCCTTGGCGTCCATGTACAAAAAGCCTACTGCAAACTGGGCGTTCAGCATAGGCACTGGCAAGCTTGTTCTCTTTTGAAACTGTCGCCCATGAGCAATAGGCCATTTTGAGAGGTATAAGTGCTTATCTCATGTGTATCCAGTATCGGCTCAAACCAGCCTGTGCATATGTGCAGTCTTGCAAGAGCTTTTATTACTTGGACACAGTATATTTATCGCATATGCACATACGAGGGCTGTTCAAATATGAATGCAAGTAGCTTCATAACTTTCGTCACATATATGCTACGACAAAATGGTAAACGTTTCTATAAAGGAATATATGTCACCTTTAAACTGCCACCAGACTTAAAGAAAAATAGGGTGTAATTATCGAGCTATAGCCCTTCCAATGAGGGTCACGTTAGTATACTAACAAACTGCATGCTTCAACATATACAGTGATATAGACGAGCGTATTATTCTTCGATAAACAGGTGAAATTTCTTGAAAATTTTAAGGACGTATCTCCATATTGTTATATAATGATTCTGTGAAAGTTGCGAAAATCCGACATGCTTTTGTTAAATTACAACAAATTGTTTTCACTAAAGTCTCCTTATGTTTGCAAATAAATGGTAAGCAAAACACCATCTTTCAGCTTTCAGTTAAACTTACCGCTAACAAAATGCACGAAGCAACATTTAAACTAGTTTTAACTCAAAGATAATGTGTTGATCGCTCATACTGAGTTGTTGCTATAAATCATTGACGGATAGTGGGTAATTTTTAAACGCTAAAACATTTTTATTCAGTCATAAATGCCTTAATAGTTGGCAATCTGAATCGAAAAAAGATGCATATTTTTGGTTTTGTTGGCATTTTTGAGTACATTTGTTAGACCACTTTTAACATAATATTTAGCATGTGTACAAAGCCATAGGGGTGGATGCCAAGTCTGAATTTGCATATGAAGGCCAGAAATTAGGTCAAAGGTCATTGAGTGCAAAAATGAGAAAATATGTACAACTGTAAAACAACTTTATCTTTTTATATGTAAACATATTTCATTGCGAGCCAAATTTTGTATGCTTATAGTTTTAAGTCTGAAAAACGTTGAAAAACTGTTTTTTATAACTAAATTATCATATGTCGACATAAAAATGGGGTCAAAGGTCATCAAGTGCAATAATCGGAGCATTTTTACAAACTGTGTTTCTTTTTTTTCTTTGGTCCAACAAAAAGATGCTTTTTAAACTCTAAAAAGGGTTGTAGCCTTTCAGAAGGAAATTAACATGTTTGTTATTAAAGGAACCCCTTTTGAAGCATCCTTTTATGGATTTTACAAAGACAAACATCGTAAGTTTTGTGCAGTTCCGACGGAAATTCTCTCTCAATTGGGCTAAACTGAGATATATGGGCTACTTTGAGATTTTGCTGCACATCTCAGAAAGTAAAACTATTTTCAGTTTGGGACATGTCTTTGGGCCTTAGAAACCCATAATTTAATAACTTTTCTGTGGTCATTGCTCTATAAATCACCTGTAATCAACGTTACCCTACTGGCATTGAAAATAACAGTACACACAGTACAAGGCTAATGTTGATTTATTTTAATAGTACTAGTGAAACAGTTTAAGCATTAAATGTTTAAACTAGACATAAAAATCAATTCCATAGATCTGTGATATGTATTTCTGCTCGTCAGCGATACGTTTGTTACATTTTATACCAAATTGCAGATAATGACTTTACAAATTACATGTATTAGAATAAACCATGATACCTGACCAGAAATATACATGATATTAATCTATATTCTATTTGAAAATGTTCATTTTCATATATTTGAAGTTGTTTATAACTTTTAACTTGCAATGAAGTGAAATAAAGTAAATATTTAAATATGCAAATTAGTATGTAATTTGTACTGGCTCCAGCATGTAACGCATAGCTGCTTACAGATTCATTTATCTATTATTTACATTGCATTGGAATTGGCAAAATATCTTTCATAATGAAATCAAATTATAACTATATTAACAATAATGGATCTCAAATTGCTGCACATATATTAATGAGGTAACGTAGGTAACAAAGGGTGCCTTATATACATTGATAAGGTAGTAATTGTTGTTAGGCTTATATAAAATTTGGGTCTGCTCTCCACAATTCGCTTGAATGTACTACACACATTTTATTCTATATAAGACTTAATTTAAAAGAGTGCTATGGGTTGGTCTGCAATATGTGAATGTGCCATTTCCTGGTCTTACTCAATTACTTTTTGTAAATTTGCTTGGTTCTTTTACATTCATATTGCAGTTTTCAGATTTCTACTAATGGTACATAAAGATAATCGTGCAATCTACATCATGATTTAAATATCGACTTAATATCAATAATTTACTTAAAATAGCATAGCAATATTTCATACATCTAGTGGCAAGGCAGGAATTAAGGCAGGGGTAGTGCTGAGTGTCTTCTATAGCAGGTATAGGGTTTTGAAGATTGCAAATAAAACATCGTAGTACAGAACCAGCATGGTTTATGACCAAATATAGGATGTTACATAGATCTAGTATTAAAGATTTTCCTTGTATGCTGAATTCTTTTAATTTTCACTTTTCACTGTTGACAATTACATTATAAAATTTATTTATCATCTGTCCCCATTAAAATCTTCTATGTTTTGTTGAACTATATTTCATATCATATTGTAATGATGATAATCTTATTATATTCTGCAGCAATTCTGATAGAAACTATTCTGCTTGTTAATTATCTTAGACTAAGGTTGGTTTAGGTAAGGTTACCTGAGCCATATAGCAGTCTTGTAAAACATCTGAACATATTTCATGGTAACATGATGAACAACAAATCATTCGATTATTTTAAAGATCAGTTAACTGTTTTATTCTTAAGCATAAAACAAAAACATGACTCCCAAAATTCACTAGTATGGTTTGCATCTCTGAAACTCACAGATTAAACTGAATATTGAAAAAGTAGTGTCACACGCAGCTGATTTCTTTGCTTTTCTTATTCACAAGGTAGTTTGTTTTTAGTTTTGTTTATGCACTATTTGATTTTGTTGAGCTATTTGTAACCCAAGTACATGTTTATATATGTTATATGAAAAGTGAGTTATGGTCTATTTGTTGGTTTTAAAAGGTTTACTAAATTAGGCTTATTGCAATACCACCGAAAATGTGAACAACATTGCTGACAACAGCTTGCAGAAAGGATTTTAAGCATAAACTTACTCATTCTTGTACCTATATCCTTGTAGATATTTGTGAAGACTAACTCTGATTGAGGACTGTCTTGTATATAGTGAAAGGAAAGTAGTTCAGTTTTATTTCAAGTGTAATGCCATATTAAAACTACACATTTCGAGTATGTTACCAGTTATAAGTGCTATCCAATCTGATATATTGCACTTGAATCTACGAGCAGTAGATGTATACATTAATGTAAGTCACCTACCCTATATGCAATCAATCCCTGACTTAGCAAATTGTCATGGTTAACGGATAGATTCTACACTAGAACAGGCGAGTTAACTACCTTAGGATCTTATATACATCAAGCAAATCGGAGATGTTAAACCAATGGATTATGCTAGTTAAAATGTACATATTAGATAACCATTTCAGGACACATTTACTCTAAATACTAAGTAATGACCCAAACTGATGGAAAACTATAAACGCAATCAAATCATCAGGTGCTCCAATATGGTGAATGCCTGTGTTCCCAAGAAGTCACCAGACATCTGTTTTGGGGAAATTTAATTTGGAATAAAACTTGCATTGCCATTATACAGTTAAAAAGAATAGCATAAAGAAACACATGCCAATAACCTCATAGCATTTGATCTCTACCATCATTGCAAAACATAATAAGCATAATATGTTTAATAATGATACTTAGAATTGAATTTATTCACACTGAAACAACTACAGTGTATAAAAATTTGCGCTGTGAAAGACAAATATACATATTTTATGATATCTTAAAATTGGAGGTTACCTTTAATATCATATCTATACTGCTTCTATATATGCGTGAATACGTTTGCACAAGCAGCCTGATTTAAAAATTGCTGCTTTTGAATCCACATCATTTCATTAATATGTGCCAATGAAAGGACACCCCTACAATTAAATGTTTAAAGTTATATGGAGGATTATTCTAATGTCAGGCGTATTTCCATGATATACCCCACGAAAAGTTAACAATGTTTTCACTGGATGGTCATTATTAGGAATGTACCTGTATATTAGCTTTATGTTATGTATGTTACCATCTGCTAATAGGCCGATGAGAAGACCAATGTGAAGATATATTCCTTCCAGTATATGGTATTACCATATTCTATCATAGTTTCAATACGCCTGATGTTTTATGAAAGGAGGCTTGGTCTTTGTGTTTTCATGAAGCTATGCTTAGTATATGCAATTAACAGGTAATGGCCTTGTAAAAAGTGTTTTACAATTACTCATAGAAAAGAATTATATATTTAAGTCCTATTAGCATGATATCATGGCCAAGTCCTTCATGAAAGCTGATTCTAGGAACATATACCTTTGAGAAATGACTCAATTTCAGATGGTAAAATGTAACGTAAATAACAACTTAAACACATCTTATGTATAAAAGGATAGATAATCGCATGAAATGACGTATTCATACAAAGCATTAAACAAAAAAAATATTTCTTTAAAATGAAATGGTTATTCTTAGTTGTATTACATTTTGATTGATTTTATACAGTAACGTACTTTACATGCCTATTATAAATATTTGACCGCGGGAAACATGATAAATCATTGCTTTCCAAACATGATAGACACACACCTAGTAGGATAGCAATAAACAAGTTCTTCCATAAGAATAAAAGGGAACTTAAAATTTGAATTTTGCCCCTATATAAAAAAATAATTGCTACAATTTTCACCGATTTTGCACTTAAATGACCTTTGATCCAAACATACATCATGCCTTGATGATGCTGTTTGTTTATATAGCATGGTTGTAGTATCCAAAAGAGATTTTGCATTACTTTAAATCATAATATTGGATAGCTTATTGATAAAAACGCTAAAATATGACGTATATACAAGAATTTGCACTCAGTTGACCTTTGACCTAATTCTGGGACTATGGGGCATTTCCAGACTTGGCATCCGCCCCTATCCTTCTTAAAACACATCAAGATACACTTTGAGCATGGATGCCAAAATGTACTCAAAAATGCCAACAGATTTTTTTTTCAGGCTCTGGATGGCCAACTATAAGTGAAAGTGTATATATAGAATTTATACTTAATTTTTTGTCATAACATCGCGACTTTATTCTAAATTTGAACGTAAACCTTAAGTTTGACCACTATAGGCATTATTTACAATAAAATTACTCACCTGGTCTTGAGGACTAGACAGATTGAACATATTCTAATGAATTTAAATACGCCATTAAGAAGCAGAAAAATGCTTGAAAAATGATATAAAATGTAATCACTCTGTAAATAGAGGATGGCGCGTTTTGAAAACTTCCTCATGACATATTTAGCATGTTTTCAGCAAAACACAAAGAAAACGACACAGCGATGTTCATTATTACATTACCAGTAGATAACTCAAAAATGACGTTTATCATAAAATTAATTACGTCACAAACGTGCCTGTTAACTCTAGAATGAAACAGGATTATATAAACTTTTTCCTGCAAGCAACTTTAGGATTGTTACTTAAACTTGCATCTAAAATTTGGTGCAATTTTGTCAAAAACTTACAAAGATATGACACTATATCCGCACATGTACCAAAACGTGCATTGCAATTTGCTTAGGAAAAACTTCAGTATACAGGAATGGCCTTTATAAAAGGGTCTGTAACTCGAGAACTATAGTGAGTGTTTCTTTATGCTTTGTGCCATTTTAAAGGCGACAAATAGTTCTTTCCAGAAAGGTATAACATTTTGTCCTAGCATATATGTGAAGAAAGTTATGAAGCTACTTGCATTCATATTTGAACAGCCCTCGTACATGTAACCATTTTTAACATGTGGACGCAACTATCCAGTAGGCTTCAGTTCCCAATGTTGGTGTATACATGTTGTGTGCGCACGCATTGAATGCGATTATGAGATTGTGTAGATGGTCAAACTCATTTGAGTCTTCACTGGTTATACTATTAACTCTTTGCACGCTGGGTAATTTTCATGCTTTTGCTGACGTCTGCTGGCTTTTTTTTTTCAAAATTAACTTTTTTCAGTCCGTCCTGATCTGGGTCAAAACTGCTTGCATAGGTTATCAGCAGAAGACAGTAGGTGTCGCCTCTAGTAAGGAATGAGTTGACCGTATTTGCTCCACTATCCATTGGGGCTAGGGTCTAGATTTTGGTGTATACTTTCATCTACTACCATACTTTTGGTATGCAAGGGCTGTAGACGCTGGAGAAAATGGATGACTGTACAGACTCGTAACGGTATTATCCCTCGTTGTATTTCTTAAAATCTATGAGTTGGCTCATTACAGCTGACAATGAAGATTTTTCACAGTTTATTACAGAAAAAGTGACTTTCTCTTCATTTTGGTCCTCAAAGCACAAGTTTACTACACATGTATGAGGAGTCAAACGAGATGAAATCGTTACCTGTAAGCGAACTACAAGGCAATATATATGACTGCAGAGAAGCGCATACTTCTCCTAAGTTTCAATGATGCAAGAGAAGCGCATACTTCTCCTAAGTTTTGATGTTGCAAGAGAAGCGCATACTTCTCTTAAGTTTTAATGTTGCAAGAGAAGCGCATACTTCTCCTAAGTTTTAATGTTGCAAGAGAAGTGAATACTTCTCCTAGGTTTTAATGTTGCAAGAGAAGCGAATACTTCTCCTAAGTTTTAATGTTGCAAGAAAAGCGCATACTTCTCCTAAGTTTTAATGTTGCAAGAGAAGCACATACTTCTCCTAAGTTTTAATGTTGCAAGAGAAGCGAATACTTCTCCTAAGTTTTAATGTTGCAAGAGAAGCGCATACTTCTCCTAAGTTTTAATGTTGCAAGAGAAGCGCATACTTCTCCTAAGTTTTAATGTTGCAAGAGAAGCGAATACTTCTCCTAGGTTTTAATGTTGCAAGAGAAGCGAATACTTCTCCTAAGTTTTAATGTTGCAAGAAAAGCGCATACTTCTCCTAAGTTTTCATGTTGCAAGAGAAGCACATACTTCTCCTAAGTTTAAATGTTGCAAGAGAAGCGAATACTTCTCCTAAGTTTTAATGTTGCAAGAGAAGCGCATACTTCTCCTAAGTTTTAATGTTGCAAGAGAAGCACATACTTCTCCTAAGTTTTAAGGTTGCAAGAGAAGTGAATACTTCTCCTAGGTTTTAATGTGGCAAGAGAAGCGAATACTTCTCCTAAGTTTTAATGTTGCAAGAAAAGCGCATACTTCTCCTAAGTTTTAATGTTGCAAGAGAAGCACATACTTTTCCTAAGTTTTAATGTTGCAAGAAAAGCGCATACTTCTCCTAAGTTTTAATGTTGCAAGAGAAGCACATACTTCTCCTAAGTTTTAATGTTGCAAGAGAAGCGAATACTTCTCCTAAGTTTTAATGTTGCAAGAGAAGCACATACTTCTCCTAAGTTTAAATGTTGCAAGAGAAGCATATACTTCTCCTAAGTTTTAATGTTGCAAGAGAAGCGAATACTTCTCCTAAGTTTTAATGTTGCAAGAAAAGCACATACTTCTCCTAAGTTTTAATGTTGCAAGAGAAGCGAATACTTCTCCTAAGTTTTAATGTTGCAAGAGAAGCGAATACTTCTCCTAAGTTTTACTGTTGCAAGGTTCACAGAGCTTGTTTGTCTGTCTTGTGTTTATCCAAGGTCATGCTACCTAGATTCATATATGGGCCAGTTCATGAGACTTTGGTACTTATTGTACGCTAAAAAAGATGTAGATGAAGGTTCAGGTCAAACTTTATGGGACAGGTCATGAGACTTTTGTATTTATCGCATATGTGAGCAGCGAAGGCTCAGATGAGCCTGCACATTTGCGCAGTATCACCACAACCTTCGCTGCTCGCACTGAAAGAATGAAGCGATGTAGATAAAGGTTCAGGTCAAACTTTATGGGACAGTCCATGAGACGTTTGTATTTTATCGCATATGTGAGCAGCAAAGGCTCAGATGAGCCTGCACATTTGCGCAGTATCACCAAAGCCTTTACTGCTCGCACTGAAAAAATGAAGCGATGTAGATGATGATTCAGGCAAAACTCTGTTCCTTCTAAGGCGATGGTTCTGTTGTTGTTGATTCATTCTTTAAAGTTCCTCCCATTGGATTGTGGGGGCACGTGTTTGGTCCTTGTTTGTTATGCATTACTTGGTGTTCTTTCTAGTTTCGCAATCATCTTGACTAGGGAGAGAGAGCATTATGTCTTACTTTAACTGTCTTCCTACTATTTAAGTTTCTGTGTCTGCTCCTCATGGTGCCGTGGGTTGGTCTGAAGTGTGAAATTGTGGTACTGCCTGATCATACTCACTTACTGTTCATAGGCCAGTTCATGAGAGTTTGGTACCTATTGCATAAACGAACATCAAAAGATCAAACGAGACCAGAAATGCATTTTTTTTTACTTCAGAAAAACCTAAGAAATATCATGCATGGTCGTGTCAAAATGTATGTGATGCGATGACCTTTTTGTTGGACAACATTTTTATTCGATTTGGCACCAAGCTCTATAGACAAGTAGTTGGGATTCCTATGGGCACTAATTGTGCTCCCCTGGTTGCAGATTTATTCCTGTTTTGTTATGAGAGGGACTTTATGATGTCTCTTTCTGATGATAAGCAGGCTGATGTAATTGATGCGTTTAACACTACTTCCAGATATTTGGACGATATTTTAAATATTAATAATGTTTATTTTGATAATATGGTTAGTCAAATATACCCTTCAGAGCTCCAACTTATTAAGCCAATGCCTCTGATACCGAAGCCGCATTTTTAGACTTGCATTTGTCAATTTCTAATGATATTGTTTCTACCAAAATTTATGATAAACGTGACGACTTTGATTTTGAAATTGTCAATTTCCCATTTTTAGATGGTGATGTTCCTCGTTCTACATCCTATGGAGTCTATATCTCTCAACTCATTCGTTTTGCTAGAGCATCTAGCTATGTTGCTGACTTCAACACTCGCAATTAATTGTTAACTCAGAAACTTCTTAAACAAGGCTATCGGTATCATAAACTTCGCAAAACATTTTCTAAATTTTATAGACGATACTATGATTTGATTTCTAAATTCCAAGTTGGACTTAAATCTCTCTTGCGCCAAGGACTTTCGGAACCTGATTTCTATGGTGACTTGGTGTATAAATTGAAGAAGATTGTTGGCTCTAATAATTTTTCAGCGCAGTTCATTAAAATAATTTCTCATTATAAAAAGATTGGCTATAACATTAATGTATTGCAACAGACTGCATGCTTGGTAGTCAACCCAATCACGGTTGGCAACTTTGCTTTCCTCTTTAATTGCACGCCGGTGGGTCGGACTTCAGACTCTATGATGGTTCCGACTTAAAGACTTATCTATTGATGAGATGGTAGGGGCCTGATGCTTTGGCTGTTTGTCGGGCCCACCGGGGTTTACCTGTTGGATTTCTTTTGCTCCGGTATTCAGTTTAATTTACTGTTGAGTCCTTATCCTTGCTTTATCTCCTTGTTAAATCTTGATTTATATGTTTTAGGAGATGATGCATTGATAAGTTAGGGGTCTTTCATGCAAACCAAATATCTATGTGTCTTGATCCACATCTGAATTAAGGGTGAGGTTGGCGCCGTTAAACCGGTTTAAGCCCTCCAGTAAAATATTTTACTGACCGTTCCAAGGCGGTACTTCTTTTGTGGATCCTTTATGTTTTTGTTCTGTCTTGTGTTTGCTATGTCTGTGCGCGTCTGTTTATATGTGCTTTGTGGTCACCTGCTGGGAAAGGTCTGACCTCTTGGCTCTCGTTTGTGTTGTCTTCTGTGAGTTTGTCACTTTCCCATTGGTATCCTGGGTCAGGTGTGGTACTTGATTGTATCGATTCCTGATCTTTGCACCTTTACTTACTTTTACATTGGCGCAGTCTCGCCAGAGCCTTTGCAAATCACAGTAAAAAGAAAGGATGTAGATGAAGGCTCAAGCCAAATTTTATAGGCCAGTTCAAGAAAGTTTGGTACTTAACGCATATGCGAGCAGCCAATCCTTAAAAGGGAAGGCATGTAGATGAAGGCTCGGACCAAAAGTTTAGGGCCAGTTCGTGAAAGTTTGGTACAAGTCACATATGCGAACAGCGAGGGCCCAGACGAGCTTGCACATTCATTCAATATAAGGTACCTAAAAACATGGAGACAAGAGTAGCAGACGGCAACTTCGTGGCTGGTAGGTAAAAGGTTGTACTTTTTGCATGCTGAATAATTGAACAGGCTTTTTTTCGCATGCTATTGTTTTACTTAAAATAAATCTCCTTTCAAAATGTCTTTGAGGGAAGCCATCAGAATGAATGACAAACAGTTCAGATCCAGATCAGGCCCGACTTTTTGTCAGACATAATCTGGGTCCAAACTGTTTGCAAAGGGTATCAACTGACGACAAAAACGTCCCTATCAGGTCACATGTAAAATTTTGCAAACCGGGCTCATGCAAGAAACGAGCAGAGAACATTCCAAGTTATCGCACATGAAATGTGCATGTTCTTTTGTCATCAGGTGTCCATGCACAATCACTGACATTTAAGTTGATGTAAACTGGCTGATTTGAGCCATCAGCATCTTTATTCAGATAAATGTTTGAATATTTCTCTTCCTGTGAGTGACAAGATTTGTTATCGAGCTTCATGAATCTGCCTTGATGACTTTGACAAAAGTAAACCGGAAATCAGACCAGCATCATACGTTACCATGGCAGTCGGCTCTATTTACTGTGACAAAATGGTTCACACAAAGATGCATTTGCTTTCAACAACATGACAAACATGCATCAATGCATACTCCAATGCAAGTTTAAAGTCCAATAGAGCACTCATTAACCAAGTAGAGGGCACAGAAACTGTGAATTTTAAATTATTAAAAGTTACTTTTTTCGTGGGCAACCAAAATGGGAATTTCCTTTTATGTGCCGAACTCCCCAACAGTAGCAACCTCCGGTTCAGACAAAATTGATATCAATGCGAGTTAATGACGCCGATATAACGATACATCGACGTTCTTTCATCATTGCTGTTTTTACCAAGTAATTCTATTGATTTAATTAGGATAAATGCAGTAATTCTTATTCGACTGCATCGATGCACACACTCATTAGAGCCTTCGCTTTTGTCTATGCTAGCAGGCATCTGACAAGCTGTCCTATATAGTCTGCTAGAAGATAGGTGTCCAGTGAAAATGCAAGGTACTAATTTATATGGTAAAAATAAGGAACCTTGGTGAACGCCGTATACTGTATACTTTAATTATTAAGCAAATGAAAAAGAAACTCATTTTAAATAAAGAAATACTGCCTGTACTATGTACTTTTCTAAAGACGGTCCAATCTTATATCATATGAATAACATTTGATGAAAGAGACAACTCAAATCAGATTGAGGCCTCATTAACCTGCATCTAAAACTTTTTAACATATCTTTTAAGCTATCAGTATATAAATGTACCAATTCTGTACGAAGCACTATAGATATTAAAGCTGTCCTCCATGAAATTGTAAATACCAACATCAAAGCTTGAAAAGGCATATGATGATCTGGATGTTAGATTCTCTGCTGTTATATAGAAAGGGTCATACTGGTTTTCCCCCATAATTACCCATCACCCATTTAGTACCAGTATTACTTGGTAGTAACCCAGGCAGTTCCTCCATTCCAATGTAAAAATGTTTAGACCAACCCATGACCCATTAAAAAAAGAAAAAAAAAGAAATTAAAAAAAAAAATGGAATGAGGGAGCTATCTTTGCGAATCCTCCCTCGTAGGATCCGCTTGTTGACGAGCCTTCATAGGAAAAGGCTCGTAAGGCGTGGCCTACAGCAACAAAACAAACCGGGATGCACAAATTCAGTGAAAATGAAGTATGCCAGAAATATTAAATAAGTAGTGTTAGTGTTTGTAAATAACATAATGAATAAAGCATTCTGTGATATTTCCTTCATTAATTTGAAGACAGGAATGAAATACAGCTTGAAATTTCAACATTGTGAAATTTCTATGGGGCAAAATGGTCATATTGTTTTGTTTTTGCTAAATTTGTGATTAATTGCTTAAACATCAAGAGTGATGTCCCTGTAAACAAATCTACACAAATCACCTTCTTAAAGAAATGTTAATCCTTTACATTAATAAGCCCAGATAGCTCAGGGGTTTAATAGGCTTTCTCCAAATCCAAAGCAAAATGCAGCTCTTAAACATCCAAGTTATGGGTTCGAATCCCACAAAATCCAGCTGGCAAATATATATATATAAATGTATTTTTTTTTTACTTTTTTTATATGATCGATAAAACATAAAACAATTAATATCAGAATTTGATGATACTCACTTACTATTTTTGTGTATAACCTTTAAAATTTCGAAATCAGGATACTGAATGATGAGCTATCTTCAAATATACAATAACAATTTGGAAACAATGCATTAAGCTAAAACCTCCTTAAACAGCAACAGGTATTTAACATAACTTTTAAGAACTGGAGCGTTCGCCCCTGGACTCTGTGGCTGTGCTATGTTAACCCTCGCACGGACGCAGAGCCGAGGAGTGATATATTGACATGCTGTTTGCTTTCATTTTGTATTTGCAGTCGGACCCCTGAGGGACCCACTCTTATGAGTGGGAAACAAAGGGCCCCGATTAACCAGTCTTAAAATATACTCAACAAAAAAAGTTAAGGAAATCTCAGAAAACCATGTAACATAAGAACACCAAAGCGAACAATTATTCAATTTTCATTTATTTGTTTAGATACATGTCATTGGTTGAGAAAAATGTTTACTTTAGTTTGCTAGCATCAATACCTTTGTTATGGCACAGTGTCAAGTAACCCAGGGGTCAAAGTCATTTTTCGCAAAAATGACTACAGAGTGTTCCCTCATAAACACATGAAAAACATGTAACTTTTCAAAACTTGAAATGCAATTTCTTTGGATGACACATGAAATTAACTTGTTAGCCTTAAACATCAAATTTCGAAGATGAGAATGCCTTCATCAGTAACGAGTGTGTCCTAAGTCAGCAGCAAATTAGGACTAGCACCGGTTTCGCATGTTCTGGATACTGGCGATTTGGCACTGAGGGACCAGCATCAATATCTCCTGCAACACTGCATCGAGAGGCAGGGGGTTGCTTGTTGACATTATTATGCCTTGGACCCTCTGTCCAAAAATGTCATAGACATGTTAAAATTGAAGACATGTCTGAAGAGCGAACTGACCAGTCAGTGCGCTCAATATTGTTTTGCTGATTCTAGTGAGGTGTGTTCTGGCATTGTCATCCTAGGCCTGGTACAGTCACTGGTTTTCGCACAAAAAGGCAGGACAACAGACCTCAACACCCCATCAATGTACACTTGACCAATCAAGTGGCCCTCTATAACCACCAGACCTGTCGTCCTAGGTTTTAGACATCTCCAACTCCCAAGGGACCTGGCGAACGTTAATGTATGAAAACCTATGTTTGCTCCGTAAATTGAATTTTTGCGAAAAATGGAGTGCAGATCAGTCAACTTTGACATCGATTTACCAAGCTGCTTAGGGCGCTACAGACCCAGATAAAGCGTCATTATAAAGAAAAATGGTCGCATTATACTATTGTGAAATTCAAAAGTCTTTAAATGTTTTAAAGTTTTTGTCATAGCCCCTCAAACACAATTTCCTTAACTTTTTTTGTTGAGTATAAATAAAGTATCATAGCAAAAGACTGGGGCGCAGCTTGCCTTGGGATTGATTCATATCAACTCTTGGGGTAGGAAGCGTCACAAATATGATACTGAATGATGAGATTTGAAACAAGCAGTTAACATGTACATATCCTAGTATTAAAACTGTGACATACGACAATGGCTATTTTAGCAAATGCGAATACCAAATAAACACACTAACAAGCCTAAAATGAAATATTTGACCATCTCTATGGAACTATGCAAGCTAATGCGCATCTTTGTTTTACGCATATGCTAACTATCACATTTTCTGCATTGGGTTTACACGAGAGAGACCATTAGAAAATGGTACCTATCTCATATACCCATACAGTTATTCATTAAACGAGCATGCGTAGTTATTCAGTGAGGCTTGTTCTAGTTTTAAGGTGTACCGTCATATACCACAATACTTTGTGTTTGCTGATATTGTTAGCCTTGTTAAGTATGTGCAGATTCGCTGGCTCATTCAAACACTTCCTTGGCGTCCATGTACAAAAAGCCTACTGCAAACTGGGCGTTCAGCATAGGCACTGGCCAGCTTGTTCTCATTTGAAAATGTCGCCCGTGAGCAATGAGCCATTTTGTGAGGTATTAGTACTTATCTCATGTGTATCCAGTATCGACTCAACCCAGCCTGCGCATCTGTGCAGTCTTGCAAGAGCATTTATTGCTTGGACACAGTATATTTATCGCATATGCACATACATGTAACCATTTTTAACATGCGGACGCAACTATCCAGTAGGCTTCAGTTCTAAAATTTGGTGTTTACATGTTGTGTGCGTACGCATTGAAGGCGATTATGAGAATGTGTGGATGGTCAAACTCATTTGAGTCTTCACTGGTTACACCGTTAACTCTTTGCATGCTGGGTAATTTTCATGCTTTTGCTGACGTCTGCTGGCTTTTTTTTCAAAATTAACTTTTTTCAGTCCGTCCTGATCTGGGTCAAAACCGCTTGCATAGGTTATCAGCTAAAGACAGTAGGTATCGCCTCTAGAAAGGAAAGAGTTGAACGTATTTGCACCACTATCCGTTGGGGCGAGGGTCTAGATTTTGATGTATACCTTAATCTACTACCATACTTTTGGAATGCAAGCACTGTAGACGCTGGAGAAAATGTGTGACTGTATAGATTCGTAACGGTTATAGCCCTCGTTGTATTTCTTAAAATTATGAGTACAGACAATGAAGATTTTTCACAGGTTATTACAGAAAAAGGACTTTCTCTTCATTTTGGTTCTCGAAGGACAAGTTTACTACACATGTATGATGAGGTCGTTACCTGTAAGCAAAGTACAGAGGCCCTCCCAGGGGGTACATGTTCCCTTGTTCCCCTGAAATAAATTGGCTTGTTCCCCTGTTCCCCAAAAATCGATTTTTTTCTTACTTTCCCTGTTCCCCAATATTGCTTTTGTCCCCCTGTTCCCCTAAAGATTTGGCCTTTGTTCCCCTGTTCCCCTGAAATCAATACCCTTTTTCCACTGCTCCCAAACCCCTGGGAGGGCCTCAGTACAAGGCAATATATAAGACTGCAGAGACACGCATCCTTCTCCTAAGTTTTAACGTTGCAAGGTTCACAGAGCTTGTTTGTCTGTCGAGTGTTATTCCAAGGTCATGCTAGTAGATTTATATATGGGCACGTTCATGAGACTTTGTGGTATTTATCGTACGCTAAAAAAAGATGTAGATGAAGGTTCAGACCAAACTTTATGGGACAGTTCATGAGACGTTTGTATTTATCACATATGCGAGCAGCAAAAGCCCAGATGAGCCTGCACATTTGTGCAGTATTACCACAGCCTTTACTGCTCGCAGTGAAAGAATGAAGCGATGTAGATGAAGGTTCAGGCCAAACTCTGTCCCTTCTAAGGCGGTGGTTCTGTTGTTGTTGATTCATTCTTTAATGTTCCTCCCATTGGATTGTGAGGGCTCCTGTTTGGTCCTTGCTTAGTAATGCATTACTTAGCGTTCTTTCTAGTTTTACAATCATCTTCACGAGGAAGAGAGGGCATTTTGTCTTACTTTAACTGGCCTCCTACAATTAATGTTCTGTGACTACTCCTCGTGGTGCCGTTGGTTGGTCTGAAGTGTGAAATTGTGGTATTTCCTGATCATACTCACTTACTGTTTATAGGCCAGTTCATGAGAGTTTGGTACTTATCGCATAAACAAACATCAAAAGATCAGACGAGACTTCACATTGGCGCAGTCTCGCCAGAGCCTTTGCGAATCACAGTAAAAAGAAAGTATGTAGATGATAGCTCAGGCCAAATTTTATAGGCCGTTTCAAGAAAGTTTGGTACTTAACGCATATGGTGTTAGTACACAATTACAGTCTTCCGGTTTGGTAGCCCACGAAAATAGTACCTTTAGAAATTTAGCACTTGCCGTTTCTGGGCCCTTTATGGCGTAAATGGGTGCTTTATTCGACTTTAAATGTACATGTGATTCAACATTGATCTATGTTTGTCAGGCTGATGCAGAAAAATGCATCTTTGTGTAGACTATTTTGTCACAGACTCCCCAGCGCACTCCCCAGGTAATGTCTGACGCGGGTCGGATTTCAGCCCGGATTTTTTGACTGTTCCCCAAAGAACGGAGAATGCTGAGAAAACGAGATTATCAAGGTAGGTTGTCTTTTCACTTTTTTGATAGGTGAATGACAGATCTTGCCACTCACAGACAGAAAAAAGTCCAAGCAATGTCCTGGAAAAATTTGCAGATGCTCGAAGTTTGCCTTTTTACATGGAGTTGAATGGGACCGATTAATTGTGCACCGAACCCATATGCGAGCAGCGGCGAATCAGGCGAGTATATACATTTGCGCAGTATCGCCAGGGCCTTTGCAAATCGCACTAAAAAGAAGGGATGTAGATGAAGGCTCAGTCAAATTGTATAAGCCAGTTCGAGAAAGTGTGTTACTAAAAGTATATGCGAGCAGCGAGGGCCCAGACGAGCGTGCACATTCATTCAATATAAGGTACCTAAAACAACATGGAGACAAGAGTAGCAGACGGCAACTTCCTAAAACAACATGGAGACAAGAGTAGCAGACGGCAACTTCGTGGCTGACCAGTAGGTAAAGGGTTGTACTTTTTGCATGCTGAATACTTGTTCAGACTTTTTTCGCATGCTGTTGTTTTACTCAAAATAAACTCATTTCAAATGTCTTTGAGGGATACCATCAGAATGAATGTCAAACAGTTCGGATCCAGATCAGGCTCGACTTTTTGTCAGGCCTGTTCTGGGTCCAAACTGTTTGCAAAGGGTATCAACAGACGACAAAAATCGTCCCTATCAGGACACATTTTATGCAAACCGCGCACATGCAAGAAACGAGCAGAGAACATTCCAAGTTATGGCACATGAAATGTACATGTTCTTTTGTCATCAGGTGTCCGTGCACAATCATTGCAATTTTTGTTGATGTAAACTGGCTGATTTGAGCCATCAGTATCTTTATTCAGATAAATGTTTGAATATTTCTCTTCCTGTGAGTGACAAGATTTGTTATTCAGCTTCGAAAATCTACCTTGATGACTTTCACAAAAGTAAACCGGAAATCAGGCCAGCGTCATACGTTACCATGGTAGTCGGCTCTATTTACTATGACAGAGATGCATTTGCTTTCAACAAAATGACAAACATGCATCAATGCATACTCCAATCCAAGTTTAAAATCCAATAGAGCACTCATCAACCGAGTAGAGGGCACAGAAACTGTGAATTTTAAAATGTTAAAAGGTACTATTTTCGTGGGCTACAAATATGGGAATTTCCTTTTATGTGCCGAACTGCCCAACAGTAGCAACCTTCGGTTCAGACAAAATTGATATCAATCCAAGTTAATGACGGTGATATAATGATACATCGACATTCTTTCACCATTGCTGTTTTACCAAGTAATTCTATTGATTTGATAAGGATAAATGCAGTCATTCTTATTCGACTGCATCGATGCACAGACTCATTAGAGCCTTCGCTTTTGGCTATGCTAGCAGGCATCTGACGAGCTGTCCTATATAGTCTGCTAGAAGATAGGTGTCCAGTGAAAATGCAGGGTACTAATTTATATGGTAAAAATAAGGAACCTTGGTGATCGCCTTATACTGGAAACTTTAATTATTAAGCAAATGAAGAAGAAACTCATTTTAAATAAAGAAATGCTGCCTGTATTATGTACTTTTATGAAGATGGTCAAATCTTATATCATATGAATAACATTTGGTGAAAGAGACGACTCAAATTAGATTGATGCCTCATTAACCTGAATCTAAAACTTTTTAACATATCTTTTAAGGTATCAGTATATAAATGTACCAATTCTGTACGAAGCACTATAAATATAAAGCTGTCCTCCAAGAAATTGTAAATGCCAAAATCAAAGTTTGAAAAGGCATATGATAATCTGGATGTTAGATTCTCTGTTGTTATACAAATAGGGCCATACTGGTTTGTTTCCCCATAATTACTCATCTCCCATTTAGTACCAGTATTACCTGGTAGTAACCCGGGGAGTTCAATCACCCAATGTAGAAATGTCTAGACCAACCCAAGACCCAGCGAAAAAACAGAAAATTTAAAAAAATGGAAAGAGGGAGCTATCTTTGCGAATCCTCCCTCGGAGGATCCGCTTGCTGACGAGTCTTCTTAGGGAAAAGGCTCGTAAGGCGTTGCCTACAGCAGCAAAACATACTGGAATGCTTAACTTCAGTAAAAATTAAGTATGCCAGAAATATTAAATAAGTAGTGTTAGTGTTTGTAAATAACAGAATGAATATAGCATTCTGTGATATTTGGTTCATTACTTTGAAGACAGGAATGAAATACAGCTTGAAATTTCAATATTGTGAAATTTCTATGGGGCAAATTGAATATATTGTTTTGTTTTTGCTAAATTTGGGATTAACTGCTTTAACATCAAGAGTGATGTCCCTGTAAACAAATCTACACAAATCACCTACTTAAAGATATGTTAATCCTTTACTTTAATAGGTACAGATAGCTCAGGGGTGTAATAGGCTTTCTCCAAAGCCAAATGCAATACTAAACATTCAAGCTATGGGTTCGAATCCCACAAAATCCAGATGGCCAAAAAAAAATATAAAAAAAAATGATTTTCTTTGTTTTTTAACTTTTTATATGCAACAGATTAAACATTAAAACATTAAAAACAATTAATATCCAAATTTTTGCATTACCTTTGGAATTGCGAAATCAGGATACAAATTGATGAAAGAAATGAGCAAACGTGTACATATCTTTGTTTTAAAAGCGTGACATTCGACAATGGCTATTGAGCAAATGCGAAGCGCAAATAAACACACTTACCAGCCTCAAATGAAATATTTGACCATCTCTGTGGCATTATGCAAGCAAATGCGAATCTATGCTAACTATCATATTTTCTGCATTGGGTTTACACGAGAGAGACCATTAGAAAATGGTACCTATCTCATTTATGCGTACAGTTATTCATTAAACGTCCAGTGAGACTGATTCTAGTTTTAAGGTGTTCCTTCATATTCCACCATACTTTGTGTTTGCTGATATTGGTGGCCTTGTTAAGTAAGTGTAGATTCGCTGGCTCGTTCAAACACTTCCTCGCGTCCATGTGCGAAAAGCCTACTGGAAATGTAATACTTACTTCTGGGCGTTCAGCAAAGGCACTGGCCAGCCTGTTCTCATTGAAAAATGTCGCCCATGAGCAATGAGCTATTTTGTGAGGTATTAGAGCTTATCTCATGTGTATCCAGTATCTGCTCAAACCAGCCTGCGCATTTGTGCACGCATATGTGCAGTCTTGCAAGAGCATTTACTGCTTGGACACAGTAATTTATCGCATATGCACATACATGTTACCATTTTTAACATGCGGACGCAACTCTACAGTGGGATTCAGTTCTAAATTTTGGGGTATACATGTTGTGTGCGTACGCATTGAATGCGATTATGAGAATGTGTGGATGGTCAAACTCATTTGAGTCTTCACTGGTTACACCGTTAACTCTTTGCACGCTGGGTAATTTTTCATGCTTTTGCTGGCGTCTGCTGGCTTTATTTCAAAATTAACTTTTTCAGTCCGTCCTGATCTGGGTCAAAACTGCTTGAATAGGTTATCAGCAGAAGACTGTAGGTGTCGTCTCTAGTAAGGAAAGAGTTGAACGTATTTGCACCACTATCCATTGGGGCGATGGTCCAGATTTTGATGTATACCTTCATCTACTACCATACTTTTGGTATGCAAGCACTGCAGACGCTGGAGAAAATGGACGACTGTATAGTAGTCCTCGTTGTATTTCTTAAAATCTATGAGTTGGCTCATTACAGCTGACAATGAAGATTTTTCACAGGTGATTACAGAAAACGTGATTTTCTCTTCATTTTGGTTCTCGAAGGACAAGTTTACTACACATGTATGATGAGGTCGTTACCTATAAGCAAAGTACAGAGGCCCTCCCAGTTGGGTACCTGTTCCCTTGTTCCCCTGTTCTCCAAAAATCGAAATTTTGTTTTCTTATGTTCCCTGTTCCCCAATATTGTCTTTGTTCCCCTGTTCCCCTCAAAATTTGGCCTTTGTTCCCCTGTTCCCCTGAAATAAATACCCCTTTTCCCCTGTTCCCCAAAACCCCTGGGAGGGCCTCAGTACAAGGCAATATATAAGACTGCAGAGAAACGCATCCTTCTCCTAAGTTTTAACGTTGCAAGGTTCGCAGAGCTTGTTTGTCTGTCGTGTGTTATTCCAAGGTCATGCTAGTAGATTTATATATGGGTCCGTTCATGAGACTTTGTGGTATTTATCGTACGCTAAAAAAAGATGTAGATGAAGGTTCAGACCAAACTTTATGGGACAGTTCATGAGACGTTTGTATTTATCGCATATGCGAGCAGCAAAGGCTCAGATGAGCCTGCACATTTGCGCAGTATCACCACAGCCTTTACTGCTCGCAGTGAAAGAATGAAGCGATGTAGATGAAGGTTCAGGCCAAACTCTGTCCCTTCTAAGGCGGTGGTTCTGTTGTTGTTGATTCATTCTTTAATGTTCCTCCCATTGGATTGTTGGGGCTCCTGTTTGGTCCTTGCTTAGTAATGCATTACTTGGCGTTCTTTCTAGTTTTACAATCATCTTCACGAGGAAGAGAGGGCATTATGCCTTACTTTAACTGGCTTCCTACAATTAATGTTCTGTGACTACTCCTCGTGGTGCCGTGGGTTGGTCTGAAGTGTGAAATTGTGGCTATTTCCTGATCATACTCACTAACTGTTTATAGGCCAGTTCATGAGAGTTTGGTACTTATCGCATAAACGAACATCAAAGGATCAGACGAGACTTCACATTTGCGCAGTCTCGCCAGAGCCTTTGCAAATCGCAGTAAAAATAAGGGATGTAGATGAAGGCTCAGGTCAAATTTTATAGGCCAGTTCAAGAAAGTTTGGTACTTGTCACATATGCGAGCAGCGCGGAATCAGGCGAGACTGCACATTTGCGCAGTATCGCCAGGGCATTTGGTATCGCACTAAAAAGAAGGGATGTAGATGAAGGTTCAGTCAAATTGTATAAGCCAGTTCAAGAAAGTTTGGTACTTAAAGCTTATGCGAGCAGCTTATCACTTAAAGTAAGCATATGCGAGCAGCTTATCACTAAAAGGGAAGGGATGTCGATGAAGGCTCAGACCAAAGGTTGAGGGTCAGTGTGAGAGTTTGGTACAGGTCACATATGCGAGCAGCGTGGGCCCAGACGAGCGTGCAAATTCATTCAATATAAGGTACCTAAAACAACAAGGAGACAAGAGTAGCAGACGGCAACTTCGTGGCTGGTATGTAAAGGGTTGTACTTTTTGCATGCTGAATAATTGTACAGGCATTTTTCGCATGCTGATGTTTGACTTAAAAAAGCTACTTTCAAAAAGTCTTTGAGGGATACCATCAGAATGAATGTCAAACAGTTCGGATCCAGATCAGGCCTGACTTTTTGTCAGGCCTGATCTGGGTCGAAACTAATTGCAAAGGGTATCAACAGACGACAAAAATCGACCCTTTCAGGACACATTTATTACAAACCGCGCACATGCAAAAAACAAGCAGAGAACATTCCAAGTCATCGCACATGAAATGTGCATGTTCTTTTGTCACCAGGTGTCCGTGCACAATAACTGTCATTTAAGTTGATGTAACTGGCTGATTTGAGCCATCAGCAACTTCATTCAGATAAATGTTCGAACGTTTCAAGCTCTTCCTGTGAGTGACAAGATTTGTTATCCACCTTCAATAACCAGCCTTGGTGACTTTGACAAAAGTAAACCGGAAATCAGACCAGCGTCATACGTTACCATGGTAGTCAGCTCTATTTACTGTGAAAAAATAGTCCTCATAAAGATGAATTTGCTTTCAAGAACATGACAAACATGCATCAATGCATACGCCTATGCAAGCTCAAAATCCAATAGAGCACTCATAAATCGAGTAGAGGGCACAGAAGCTGTGAGTTTTAAAATCTTAAAAGGTACTATTTTCGTGGGCAACCAAAATAGGAATTTCCTTTCATGTGCTGAACTCCCCAACAGTAGCACCTTCGGTTCAGTTTAAATTGGAATCAATACAAGATAATGATGCCAATATAACGATACATCGACGTTCTTTTATCATTGCTGTCTTTACCAGGTAATTCTATTAATTTGTTTTGGATAAATTCAGTCATTCTTATTCGACTGCATTGATGCACAGGCTCATTAGAGCCTTCGCTTTTGCCTTTGCTAGCAGGCATCTGACGAGTTGTCCTATATAGTCTGCTAGAAGAAAGGTGTCCAGTAAAACTGCAGATTACTAATTCATATGGTCACAATAAGGAACCTTGGTGAACGCCTTATACTGTAAACTTTAATTATTAAACAAATGAAGAAGAAACCCATTTTAAATAAAGAAACACTGCCTGCATTATTTACTGTCGAATCATATATAATATGAATAACATTTGGAGAAAGAGATGACTCAAATCAGATTGAGGTCTCATTAACCTGAATCTTAAACTTTTTAACATCTCTTTTAAGCTATCAGTATATAAATGTACCAATTCTGTACGAAGCACTATAAATATGAAAGCTGTCCTCCATGAAATTGTAAATGCCAAAAATAAAGTTTGAAAAGGCATATGATGATCTGTATGTTAGAATCTCTGTTATTATATAGAAAAGGCCATCTACTGGTTTGTTTCCCCGATAAATACTCATCTCACATTGAGTACCAGTACTACCTGGTATTAACCCAGAGAGTTCCACCACCCCAATATAAAATGTCAAGACCAACCCAAGACCCACCGAAAAAAAAGAAAAGAAAAAAAAAGAAAATTGAAAAAAATGGGAGGGAGCTATCTTTGCGAATCCTCCCTCGGAGGATCCGCTTGTTGACGAGCCTTCATAGGAAAAAGGCTCGTAAGGCGTGGCCTACAGCAAAAACATACTGGGATGCTCAAATTCAGTGAAAATTAAGTATGCCAGAAATATTAAATAAATAGTGTTAGTGTTTGTAAATATAGCATTCTGTGTTATTTGCTTCATTAATTTGAAGACAGGAATGAAATACAGCTTGAAATTTCAAAGTTGTGAAATTTCTATAGGCATATCAGTTATCTTGTTTTGTTTTTTGCTAAATTTGGGATTAATTGCTTAAACATCAAGAGTGATGTCCCTGTAAACAACACAAATCACCTACTTAAAGATATGTTAATCCTTTACATTAATAGGCCCAGATAGCTCAGGGGTATAATATGCTTTCTCCAAAGCCAACTGTAGCTCTTAAACATCCAAGTTATGGGTTCGAATCCCACAAAATCCAGATGGCCAAAAAATATAAAAATGTATTTTTTTTTTTACTTTTTTATATAAATAGATAAAACATAAAAACAATTCATATCCAAATTTTTTGTATAACCTTTGAAATTGTGAAATTAGGATACTATATGATGAGATTTGAAATAAGCAGTAAACGTGTAAATATCTTAGTTTTTAAACCGTGACATACGACAATGGCTATTGAGCAAATGCGAAGACCAATTAAACTTACTTACCAGCCTCAAATGAAATATTTGACCATCTCTGTGGAAGTATGCAAGCTAATGCGAATCTTTGTTTTACGCATATGCTAACTATCACATTTTCTCATTGGGTTTACACGAGAGAGAGAGACCATTAGAAAATGGTACCTATCTCATATATGCATACAGTTATTCATTTAACGAGCATGCGTAGTTATCCAGTGAGGCTGGTTCTAGTTTTATGGTGTACCTTCATATACCACCATACTTTGTGTTTCCTGATATTGGTGGCCTTCTTAAGGAAGTATGTGCAGATTCGCATGCTCGTTCAAACACTTCCTTGGCGTCCATGTTCAAAAAGCCTACTGCAAACTGGGCGTTCAGCATAGGCACTGGCAAGCTTGTTCTCTTTTGAAACTGTCGCCCATGAGCAATGAGCCATTCTGTGAGGTATAAGTGCTTATCTCATGTGTATCCAGTATCGGCTCAAACTAGCCTGTGCATATGTGCAGTCTTGCAATAGCATTTATTACTTGGACACAGTATATTTATCGCATATGCACATACATGTTACCATTTTTAACATGCGGACGCAACTCTACAGTGGGATTCAGTTCTAAAGTTTGGTGTATAAATGATGTGTGCGCACGCATTAAAGCCGATTATTAGAATGTGTAGATGGTCAAACTCATTTGAGTCTTCACTGGTTACACTATTAACTCTTTGCATGCTGGGTAATTTTTCATGCTTTTGCTGGCGTCTGCTGGCGTCTGCTGGCTTTTTTTTGTCAAAATAAACTTTTTTCAGTCCGTCCTGATCTGGGTCAAAACTGCTTGCATAGGTTATCAGCATAAGACAGTAAGTGCCGCCTCTAGTAAGGAAAGAGTTGAACGTATTTGCACCACTATCCATTGGGGCGATGGTCCAGATTTTGATGTATACCTTCATCTACTACCATACGTTTGGTATGCAAGGACTGTAGACGCTGGAGAAAATGGACGACTGTATAGTAGCCCTCGTTGTATTTCTTAAAATCTATGAGTTGGCTCATTACAGCTGACAATGAAGATTTTTCACAGGTTGTTACAGATAAAGTGACTTTCTCTTCATTTTGGTTCTCGAACGACAAGTTTACTACACATGTATGATGAGGTCGTAACCTGTAAGCAAAGTACAGAGGCCTTCCCAGGGGGCACCTGTTCCCTGAAATAAATTGGCTTGTTCCCCTGTTCCCCAAAAATCGAAAATTTGTTTTCTTATCTTCCCTGTTCCCCAATATTGTCTTTGTTCCCCTGTTCCCCTCAAAATTTGGCCTTTGTTCCCCTGTTCCCTGAAAAAATACCCTTTTTCCCCTTTTCCCCAAAAGTGCCGGGAGGGCCTCAGTACAAAGCAATATATAAGACTGCAGAGAAACGCATCCTTCTCCTAAGTTTTAACGTTGCAAGGTTCACAGAGCTTGTTTGTCTGTCGTGTGTTATTTCAAGGTCATGCTAGTAGATTCATATATGGGCCCTTTCATGAGATTTTGTGGTATTTATTGTATGCTAAAAAAGATGTAGATGAAGGTTCAGGCCAAACGTTAATAGACAGTTCATGTGACGTTTGTATTAATCGCATATGCGAGCAGCAAAGGCTCAGATGAGCCTGCACATTTGCGCAGTATCACCACAGCCTTTACTGCTCGCAGTGAAAGAATGAAGCGATGTAGATGAAGGTTCAGGTTAAACTCTGTCCCTTCTAAGACGGTGGTTCTGTCGTTGTTGATTCATTATTTTATGTTGGTGGTTCTGTCGTTGTTGATTCATTATTTTATGTTCCTCCCATCGGATTGTGGGGGCTCAGTGTTTGGTCCTTGCTTAGCTATGCATTACTTGGTGTTCTTGACGAGGAAGAGGGAGCATTTTGTCTTCTTTAACTGTCTTCCTGCTATTTCAGATTCTGTAACTGCTCCTCACAGTGCCGTGGGTTGGTCTGAAGTGTTATTGTGGTACTTCCTGATCATACTCACTTAGGCTACTGTTTATAGGCCAGTTCACGAGAGATTGGTACTTATCGCATAAACGAACATCAAAGGATCAGACGAGACTGCACATTGGCGCAGTGTCGCCAGAGCCTTTTCAAATCGCACTAAAAAGAGGGGATGTAGATGAAGGCTCAGGCAAATTTTATAGGCCAGTTCAAGAAAGTTTGGTACTTGTCACATATGTAAACAGCGGCGAATCAGGCGAGACTGTACATTTGCGCAGTCAAGCCAGAGCCTTTGCAAATCGCACTAAAAGAAGGGATGTAGATGAAGGCTCAGGCAAATTTTATAGGTCAGTTCAAGAAAGGTTGGTACTTAACGCATATGCGAGCAGCGGCGAATCAGGCGAGACTCCACATTTACGCAGTCTCGCCAGAGGCTTTGCAAATCGCACTAAAAAGAAGGGATGTAGACGAAGGCTCAGTCAAATTGTATAAGCCAGGTACTTAACGCATTTGTGAGCAGCGAATCCTTAAAAGGGAAGGAATGTAGATGAAGGCTCAGACCAACAAGTTTAGGCACAGTTCGTGAAAGTTTGGTACAAGCGTGCACATTCATCCAAAATAAGGTTCCTAAACAACATAGAGACAAGAGTAGCAGACGGCAACTTCGTGGCTGGTGTGTAAAGGGTTGTACTTTTTGCATGCTGAATACTTGTACAGACTTTTTTCGCATGCTGTTGTTTTACTTAAAATAAACTCCTTTCAAATGTCTTTGAGGGATAACATCAGAGTTAATGTCAAACAGTTCGGATCCAGATCAGGCCCGACTTTTTGTCAGGCCTGATCTGGGTCCAAACTGTTTGCAAAGGGTATCAACAGACGACAAAAACCGTCCCTATCAGGACACATTTATTGCAAACCGCGCACATGCAAGAAACGAGCAGAGAACATTCCAAGTTATGGCACATGAAATGTATACTTAAGGAATAAAGAAACGCAACAAACACTTCGAGTCATTGTAAGCATACAATATGATGCAAGTTTTTCGTGCAAATGATATTTATCCATAGGAGCAGAATGTGGCCGTCAAATTACAGCGGGTTCAACGTAATTATCGATTACGTAATCATTTTGGTATGCGCGTAACCAGTCTGACCCCCCTCCCCCGTAGCAAAACTGCTGAAACGGGGTCAATATGAGCAAGGTTTGAATCAGCCATCGGTTTATTGTTTTAAAAAGTCTTGGCATAGATTGCGGATCAAGGAAGTGATCAAATGGCGACGTTTCTGTAGGATTCTGAAACGGCTTAACGTCATTAGCGTCAACTCTGAATACTGCGTGAAACGCGTAAACTTTCTTTTCTGCTTGAGATTTATTCATTACAAGGTCGTCTTGTCCAAAAATTATGACTTGAGATCTTCAGACGTCAAAAAAAAAACCTCAATTTTGACGTCAAGATTCGATAGTCTACGTTTTAATGGTTTCCATGATGTTCATGTGTTTTTCTAATGATAAAATGGTCCAGTGACAAAGTTTAGGTTACAGTTAACAAGTTTAGGTTACAGTTAACAAGTTCACTCTTGGCCTGTAAGCAGATGTTTTCTCTTCCATTATGCCGTGTTTTGTTTGGCTAACGTCAATATAAACACCTTACCAGCGTATTTTTCTTCGGTATCTGAAAAGTCAGTTTTTTCCAAGAAAGCATGTTCTGGTGTCTCTAGGTTTATCTTATCCCGTATATTCACCAGCGATCCAAACCCGGCAGCTCTAAGTGACGTTAATCGTTTATCGCTACAATTCAAGTAGCGTGTTTTGACGCAATATTTGACTGCATCATGAATATGATAGGACGTTTGTTTAATTTGCACATTGTCAAGTCGACGCCAAATAATCAAACATGGAAAAGAAGGGGTTTCTTGATCTTTATTCTGACGTTAACGTCACATTTTACGTTTTCATATGTTTTCATCTTGTAGCGTAAAATGTAGCGTTAAAATGACGTTTTGGTATTTTATCACATGCTTCAAATACTCAATAAGAATTTTTCAAAAGAGATTTTACAAAACCGTCATTTAAACACGCAAAAATTAAATTTTTGCCTGTTGCGTTTCTTTATTCCTTAAGTATACATGTTCTTTTGTCATCAGGTGTCCGTGCACAATCACTGCAATTTTTGTTGATGTAAACTGGCTGATTTGAGCCATCAGCATCTTTATTCAGATAAATATTTGAATATTTCTCTTCCTGTGAGTGACAAGATTTGTTATCCAGCTTCAAGAATCTGCCTTGATGACTTTAACAAAAGTAAACCGGAAATCAGACCAGAGTCATACGTTACCATGGTAGTTGGCTCTATTTACTGTGACAAAATAGTCCATACAAAGATGCATTTGCTTTTAACAACATGACAAACATGCATCAATGCATACTCCTATGCAAGTTTAAAATCCAATAGGGCACTCATTAACCGAGTACAGGGCACAGAAACTGTGAAATTTAAAATTTTAAAAGGTACTATTTTCGTGGGCAACCAAAATAGGAATTTCCCTTCATGTGCCGAACTCCCCAACAGTAGCAACCTTCGGCTCAGTCAAAATTGGTATCAATGCAAGTTAATGACGCCGATATAACGATACATCGACGTTCTTTCATCATTGCTGTTCTTACCAGGTAATTCCATTAATTTGATTAGGATAAATGCAGTCATTCTTATTCGACTGCATCGATGCACAGGCTCATTACAGCCTTCGCTTTTTGCCTGTGCTAGCAGGCATCTGACGAGCTGTCCTTTATAGTCTGCTAGAAGATAGGTTTCCAGTGAAAATGCAGGATACTAATTCATATGGTCACAATAAGGAACCTTGGTGAACGCTTTATACTGTTTACTATAATTATTAAACCAATGAAGAAGAAAATCATTTTAAATAAAGAATTACTGTATTATGTACTTTTCTAAAGACGGTCGAATCGTATATAATATGAATAACATTTGGTGAAAGAGACGACTCAAATCAGATTGAGGTCTCATTAACCTGAATCTAAAACTTTTTAACATATCTTTTAAGCTATCAGTATATAAATGTACCAATTCTGTACGAATCAGTATAAACATTAAAGCTGTCTTCTATGAAATTGTAAATGCCAAAATTAAAGTTTGAAAAGGCATATGATGATCTGTATGTTAGATTCTCTGTTATTATATAGAAAGGGCCATCTTGGTTTGTTTCCCCGACAATTACTCATCTCCCATAGAGTACCAGTACTACCTGGTATTAACCCAGGGAGTTCCACCACCGCAATATTAAATGTCAAGACCAACCCAAGACTCACCGAAAAAAAGAAAAGAAAAAAAAGAAAATTAAAAAAAATATGGGAGGGCGCTATCTTTGCGAAACCTCCCTAGGAGGATCTGCTTGTTGACCAGCCTTCATAGGAAAAAGGCTCGTAAGGCGTGGCCTACAGCAAAAACATACCAGGATGCTCAAATTCAGTGAAAATTAAGTATGCCAGAAATATTAAATAAATATTGTTAGTGTTTGTAAATATAGCATTCTGTGTTATTTGCTTCATTAATTTGAAGACAGGAATGAAATACAGCTTGAAATTTCAACGTTGTGAAATTTCTATAGGCATATTAGTTATATTGTTTTGTTTTTTGCTAAATTTGGGATTAATTGCTTAAACATCAAGAGTGATGTCCCTGTAAACAACACAAATCACCTACTTAAAGATATGTTAATCCTTTACATTAATAGGCCCAGATAGCTCAGGGGTATAATATACTTTCTCCAAAGCCAACTGTAGCTCCTAAACATACAAGTTATGGGTTCGAATCCCACAAAATCCAGATGGCAAAAAAGTATAAAAATGTATTTTTTTTTTACTTTTTTATATAAATAGATAAAACATAAAAAACAATTCATATCCGAATTTTTGTATAACCTTTGAGATTGCGAAATCAGGATACTATATGATGAGATTTGAAATAAGCAGTAAACGTGTACATATCTTAGTTTTAAAACAGTGACATACGACAATGGCTATTGAGCAAATGCGAAGACCAAATAAACTAACTTACCAGCCTCAAATGAAATATTTGACCATCTCTGTGGAAGTATGCAAGCTAATGCGAATCTTTGTTTTACGCATATGCTAACTATCACATTTTCTGCATTGGGTTTACACGAGAGAGAGACCATTAGAAAATGGTACCTATCTCATATATGCATACAGTTATTCATTAAACGAGCATGCGTAGTTATCCAGTAAGGCTGGTTCTAGTTTTATGGCGTACCTTCATATACCACCATACTTTGTGTTTCCTGAAATTGGTGGCCTTGTTAAGTATGTGTAGATTCGCATGCTCGTTCAAACACTTCCTTGGCGTCCATGTACAAAAAGCCTACTGCAAACTGGGCGTTCAGCATAGGCACTGGCAAGCTTGTTCTCTTTTGAAAATGTCGCCCATGAGCAATGAGCCATTCTGTGAGGTATAAGTGCTTATCTTATGTGTATCCAGTATCGGCTCAAACCAGCCTGTGCATATGTGCAGTCTTGCAAGAGCATTTATTGCTTGGACACAGTATATTTATCGCATATGCACATACATGTTACCATTTTTAACATGCGGACGCAACTCTACAGTGGGATTCAGTTCTAAATTTTGGTGTATACATGTTGTGTGCGTACGCATTGAATGCGATTATTAGAATGTGTAGATGGTCAAACTCATTTGAGTCTTCACTGGTTACACTAATAACTCTTTGCACGCTGGGTAATTTTCATGCTTTTGCTGGCGTCTGCTGGCTTTTTTTTCAAAATTAACTTTTTTCAGTCCGTCCTGATCTGGGTCAAAACTGCTTGGATAGGTTACCAGCAGAAGACAGTAGGTGTCGTCCTAGTAAGGAAAGAGTTGAACGTATTTGCACCACTATCTATTGAGGCGATGGTCTAAATTTTGATGAAAACCTTCATCTACTACCATACTTTTGGTATGCAAGGACTGTAGGCGTTCGAGAAAATGGACAACTGTATAGTAGCCCTCGTTGTATTTCTTAAAATCTATGAGTTGGCTCATTACAGCTGACAATGAAGATTTTTCACAGTTAATTACAGAAAACATGATTTTCTTTTCATTTTGGTTCTCGAAGGACAAGTTTACTACACATGTATGATAATGTCGTTACCTGTAAGCAAAGTACAGAGGCCCTCCCAGGGGGGTAACTGTTCCCTTGTTCCCCAAAAATCGAAATTTTGTTTTCTTATGTTCCCTGTTCCCCAATATTGTCTTTGTTCCCCTGTTCCCCTGAAATAAATACCCTTTTTCCCCTGTTCCCCAAAACCTCCTTGGAGGGCCTCAGTACAAGGCAATATATAAAACTGAAGAGAAACGCATCCTTCTCCTAAGTTTTAAGGTTGCAAGGCTCACAGAGCTTGTTTGTCTGTCGTGTGTTATTCCAAGGTCATGCTAGTAGATTTATATATGGGCCCGTTCATGAGACTTTGTGGTATTTATTGTACGCTAAAAAAAGATGTAGATGAAGGTTCAGGCCAAACTCTATGGGACAGTTCATGAGACGTTTGTATTAATCGCATATGCGAGCAGCAAAGGCTCAGATGAGCCTGCACATTTGCGCAGTATCACCACAGCTTTACTGCTCGCAGTGAAAGAATGAAGCGATGTAGATGAAGGTTCAGGCCAAACTCTGTCCCTTCTAAGGCGGTGGTTCTGTTGTTGTTGATTCATTCTTTAATGTTCCTCCCATTGGATTGTGGGGGTTCCTGTTTGGTCCTTGCTTAGTAATGTATTACTTGTTGTTGATTCATTCTTTAATGTTCCTCCCATTGGATTGTAGGGGCTCCTGTTTGGTCCTTGCTTAGTAATGCATTACTTGGCGTTCTTTCTAGTTTTACAATCATCTTCACGAGGAAGAGAGGGCATTATGTCTTACTTAAACTGGCTTCCTACAGTTAATGTTCTGTGACTGCTCCTCACGGTGCCGTGGGTTGGTCTGAAGTGTGAAATTGTGGTATTTCCTGATCATACTCACTAACTGTTTATAGGCCAGTTCATGAGAGTTTGGTACTTATCGCATAAACGAACATCAAAAGATCAGACGAGACTTCACATTGGCGCAGTCTCGTCAGAGCCTTTGCTAATTGCAGTAAAAAGAAGGGGATGTAGATGAAGGCTCAGGCCAAATTTTATAGGCCAGTTCAAAAAAGTTTGGTACTTGTCACATATGCGAGCAGCGGTGAATCAGGCGAGTATGTACATTTGCGCAGTATCGCCAGGGCCTTTGCAAATCGCACTATAAAGAAGGGATGTAGATGAAGGCTCAGTCAAATTGTATAAGCCAGTTCAAGAAAGTTTGTTACTCAAAGCATATGCGAGCAGCGAGGGCTCAGACGAGCGTGCACATTCATTCAATATAAGGTACCTAAAACAACATGGAGACAAGAGTAGCAGACGGCAACTTCGTGGCTGACCAGTAGGTAAAGTGTTGTACTTTTTGCATGCTGAACACTTGTACAGACTTTTTCCCTATGATGTTGTTTTTCTTTAAATAAACTCCTTTCAAATGTCTTTGAGGGATACCATCAGAATGAATGGCAAACAGTTTGGATCCAGATCAGGCCCGACTTTTTTGTCAGGCCTGATCTGGGTCCAAACTGTTTGCAAAGGGTATCAACAGAAAACAAAAATCGTCCCTATCAGGACACATTTATTGCAAACCGCGCACATGCAAGAAACAAGCAGAGAACATTCCAAGTTATGGCACATGAAATGTGCATGTTCTTTTGTCATCAGGTGTCCGTGCACAATCACTGCAATTTTTGTTGATGTAAACTGGCTGATTTGAGCCATCAGCATCTTTATTCAGATAAATGTTTGAATATTTCTCTTCCTGTGAGTGACAAGATTTGTTATCCAGCTTCAAGAATCTGCCTTGATGATTTTATCAAAAGTAAACCGGAAATCAGACCAGCGTCACACTTTACCATGGTAGTCGGCTCTATTTACTGTGACAAAATAGTCCACACAAAGATGCATTTGCTTTCAACAACATGACAAACATGCATCAATGCATACTCCAATGCAAGTTTAAAATCCAATAGAGCACTCATTAACCGAGTAGAGGGCACAGAAACGGTGAAATTTAAAATGATAAAAGGTACTATTTTCGTGGGCGACCAAAATAGGAATTTCCCTTCATGTGCCGAACTCCCCAACAGTAGCCATCTTCAGTTCAGTCAAAATTGGTATCAATGTAAGTTAATGACGCCGATATAACGATACATCGACGTTCTTTCATCATTGCTGTTCTTACCAGGTAATTCCATTAATTTGATCAGGATAAATGAAGTCATTCTTATTCGACTGCATCGATGCACAGACTCATTAGAGCCTTCGCTTTTGGCTATGCTAGCAGGCATCTGACGAGCTGTCCTATATAGTCTGCTAGAAGATAGGTATCCAGTAAAAATGCAGGATACTAATTCATATGGTCACAATAAGGAACCTTGGTGAACAGTAGTAGGGAAGGATTCTTTATAAGCTAGTTGTTCCTGTTGTTCCAAGATGGCGGCCTCCATGAAGCGATTGCACAACCTGGTGGAATGGTAAAAAATGGCGGAGTACCCATTTCCGGTTCCTGTTATTGCACCACATTGCGTCAGACGGTAAAACAATAGATCTAAGATGGCCGCCGATTTCACAACATTGCGCGAGATCGAAAAAAACAATTAATATCAGTAGCGCAACTGATCAGATTTTATGATTTATAAGTATTATATATATGATCATCGTCACAAAAAATCCAGTTTAATGTCATTGCAAAGAATTAAGAATAAAGGCGCTGATCAGCTTGCGAATTTTAGCACCTTGATCGTTTGCTACTTAGATAGTATAATACCTATGGTTTCTCTTTTTAATGTAAACCATGTGTTATATTCAGCAGGCTGGTTTGAGTCTTTAATCAGTCCGAAACACTCGAGACGGTTTTCTTGCTACACTGCTGTCATTGTTGTTGAAATACTGTACACCTGAATGAACTTTAACTCATTTTAACCTTGTCTCGGATGTCATGATAATTGAGGCAATCAACGAGATTGTATTTTTATCGAAAAGCTTCATGTTTTGACAGTGGGGACTCTGATCAGGCTAAATATTATTATACACTGAAGAACCATTTTAAGCCCCCTTAACCATATTGCAGGCTAGCAGAGCGGGTTACAAGAGTATTTTACTATAAAAGAAAGAAAGAGGGGCAAAAATTTGTCTTGTTTGTCTATATACAGTGACTGATACTTTTCCTTTCATCAGCATATCAATTACACAGGGTAGATACCATTGCACTATGGTTTATGACTCTTTCAACAATATTTGAGTTGTATTGGGGTGGTGATGCATGTGTATATTTGGCTGATTATGTTGGTCAGACTGCATTTTAGTGAAAATTTTTGTACAAACTCTTACGAGCCTTCGCTGCTCGCTGACACAAAGTATGGATGTAGATAAAGACTCGGTCAAAAAGTCAGACCTATAGCCCCACTAGATAGCTTCGCGTAGCATGACTATACGGATACGTGATAAGTACCGTGGTTCTTTCATGATCTGGTCCCAGAAATGCTTAGGCGAGCCTACGCAAATGCGCTATCGCCCTCAGACCGTTCGCTGCTGGCATACACAAAAAATGTATGTGGATTAGATAGCTGCGCATACACGTTTTTGTTATCGGGTTTGAAATACTGCCAACTATTGTATTGAAAGTTTATTTATATCGTTGTGCAATATTTCAATTGAAAAAAAAAATGTCTTGTGTCAATAATAGGGCTCTCAAGTAACATGATATGGCTGTTTTGTTACTAAATATAGAATGACTCATCAAAATGGCCGCCAAAAGACAAAAGATCTAAGCATGACATAGGATATCCGTTTTTTTACAAATATAAAGCAAATGAAAACGCTTTCATACTAATTTCAGTAACGCAACTGTAAACACTACGAAAAATCATCCGCTTTATTATGGATAGAAAGGATAGCTGTGCCACACTTCTTAGACTGCCGTTCGCGCAGAATAATAAAAGAAAAATAGCAGACGTTGATGAAAACGCCAGCGATGGATACGACCAGCCTGGTCGTCTTGTGATAGACACTAGTAACAACTGTTCGGAAAACATGCCTGCTAATGACTGTTCAGAACACTGGATGAAAACTGTGTGTGGCCGAATAGGAGACCAACGAGAACAATTGTGCCAAATAGATCTCGGGAATCAGTGTTATGTTGTTGGTAAATTGTTTAAGGGGCAAATGTTCATACATGTAAGAAGGTATGACAGAAGAGACGATGGGACATTATTTCCAACTAAAAAGGGGATCGCTTTAAATCTTGAAAAGTGGAAGAAACTTCAATATTGTTTCTTAGAAAATGTTGACAGTGCTGTTGGCCAATACCAGGATTCTAAACCGGTGGACTTGTTTATACACTTGGGGGGAAATTATCACGTTTCTGTGAAAAGTGGATATCCCCTGGTAAACATCAGACGCTGGTTTGTTCCAGAGGGCCAGGAGACACTAACCCCAACGAAAGCTGGCATAGCCCTAACGTTTCTACAGTGGGAGAAACTAAAATCGGCTATGCTGTTAGTAGAAGAACTTTTGAACGGTGAACTGGACAATGTAAATTTCTGTGAGGAATCTCATCAGAATCAAATAGGGGCTCTGGCATGTTCAAACTGCAACCCCAATGACTTTATGAACCATTGAGAAAGAGTGACAATATATCAGCATTTACAAACATATGTCTGTTTTTCATATGTTTTAACCCATATAAGCATTGCGTCCTTTTGGCGGACATAGACAAACAGTGCAGACTCAAATCAGACACTACAGAAAGTGGCGTCTGATCAGGGTCTCATATGGTTGCTTTCAGAAGGTTCTATTAATATTTGGATAAAATTAAAACTACCTACTGGAAAACCCATAAAATGAAAACGGACTAGTCCAAAAATGTGGAGAGTATGAAATTCTATTTTGGCTTAAATGAGTTAGAATGATGATCAATTTAACCTGTATTTTATTGTCGTATATATGCTTACAAAAGTTACATGTAAATTGTATATATGCAAAATTGAATTAATGATATCTTATATTTTTGTTGATGTCTTATTTAGCTTGCAATAATGTAACAAGAACACGAGCTCTCGAAAAGAAAATACGAATATGCGCGTTTTAATTAGTTATGACACTCACGATTTTAATGCGCAGTAAGATTCTTTTCGATATATCATGTTTTTGTTACAAAATATCCCCCACCCCCAAGAAATCGCTGGTCTGGCCATCACACATCACAAAATCATACTGATTATTTAACACAACAAAAACACCTTGAATAGCTTAACTCTTGGTATCAGATTGGGAACATGTATATCCGAAATAATGATGAGAGGTCATAGAATGCATTCAGACCATCTCAATCTTTTAGTCAAATATTATGCATACATCACTTTCCCAATGTAACTGAAAAAACTGTTGAAATGGTCATAAAACCACATTGAAAGAAAAAAGTCACTGCATACTGTTGAAAGGGCCATTAACATAAGAATGAAGTCCAGAAGATCCATAATTCTGGCCTGTAAATTTATTCAGTTATTCTCATTGGAACATTAGTAAATGGAATTTCATGTTGTGCGCTCTATAAGTTAAAAATCGTTAAAGCCATTTGAAAAAAACTTTGTATACTTGTAAACAACGATGAGACCATGTGTCATGCATAAGAAACATATCTCTGGCTTATATATTTTAGATTTATACCCCTTTGATTATTTTAATACAATTCTATGTCTACACAGAAGATATTTGATGAAATTTGATAATTTGTAAAGAATTATGAGAAGACATGTCATGCAAAAGAATTATAACTCTGACTTGTATCTTTTTTCGAGTTATTTCCCTTTGATCAGTTTAAACGCAATTTTGCGTCTTGTCTATAATTTGAAAATCGTTCAACGATACTTTGGTGAAACTCAATACATTTTATAGGCGCGGGAGTCAACTGGTCATGCACAAGATCTATAACCCTGGTTTGTACATTTTGGGTTATGTCCCATTGATCATTTTAATTGCAATTCAATGTCCTCTCTAAAATTTGAAAACAGTTGCTGTGCAGATATGTTGATGAAACTTCATCCATATTGGAAGCATTATGTGATGATATATGATGTAGAAGAACTATTACTCTGCCTAAGATATTTCTATCCTTACAAAAACAAAATGGAGAAACATCTTATTTTCTTAATTTGGAGGAAAAAAGCAAGTTCTAATTTCACTTACATCTGGTATATACCTCATGTTCTGTTTTTAACGGCCATCTCAAGAGCATTACATTTTTATGAGGGAATCTGGCTGCAATATATTGTTTTAGGTTCTTTTAAACGTATTTTGATTACCTTTTCAGCCCTCTCAACAGTGTTTTAGTTGAATGGCACTAGTACTGGGCACGTTCATGTTATGATTAGAGGTGGTGGAGGCTATGCTGTAGTGCTTACAGCCAAACATCACTATGTTTTGTCCTTGAGCAAGACATTTATCGGCTACATAATACTTATTCAACCCAGGAAGACAAGAAACCGTCCAGACATGACTGAAAAATTGTTAAATAGGACGTAAATAAACATAAAAAACGAAAATATAATACATATCAAGATTTTTATCAAAACTAAAATATTATTTTTCCAGAATGAAAAATACTTCTTTAAAAAGCGAAATTAGTTACTTTACATATGAAAGTTATTTTCTTCAAAAATAAATACTTTTTATTTTGACAATGAAAAACAACAAAATCGTTTGTTTGAAACGAACTGCCATATGATAAAAACATGCAAAATTAAATTGCATGCAAAGAGTTAACCCTTTAAGCCAAGACTGTTTAAGTATTTTACACCAGGGAAAGGGGCAAATACTGTAAAGCTTCTGCACTGGCTGGAGTGGACAGCGCACAGACATGGAACAGGCTGCTTCTAGTAGGTGCGCTTGAATATTAACGCAATATGTTTGTTTATCTTCGAAAAAGCTATCATTTGCCAAGTTGGGCACATGATATATGGTAAGTGTGATTACAGAATGGCTATAAAGGTTGTTTTCCCATTGTGCAGCTCTTTCTTTACACTTCTTTTGTATAATTTAGATCAAGTTGAGACATGTTTTGCTAAATATACCAATTACAACACTTTCTCACCTATAAAAGTAATATATTTTTTCAATACTTGAATCCAAAGCAGACGAATTTTCTTTCTATACAGGTAAATCTTTGGTACCCTGTTCTCTAACGTCGCACAGGTATTATCATAAAAGATGGGGTATCAAAGTCAAAGAAACAGTTTCGCTTTCCCCTATTGAATATAACATTTAACAGAAAAAATAGTTTTTTTTCTTGGATCAGACAGCTTTAGAATGTGTAAAATAGATTTGCCTGCAAAATTTTGTTAATTTTATACAATAAACGTGTTGCTTGAACTCTTAGCGTCGCCTGCTGATAATGTTTGCAAACAGTTTGGATCCAGATCAGACTGAACAGAATGTCAAGCCTGATCTAGACCCGAACTGTTTGACACTTGAAAAAACATCAGCAGAAGACAAAAAGGCTTGAAACATTTCCTAGGGCCAATCGTTTAAGTGGGGGAATCCCAATATTCTAAAAATAAAACATTTGTAAAAAGAGAATTTACATTTGTGAAAAAACTAATCTTCATTTGTAAAAAAAGTATTTTCGTTTGTAAAAAAACATTTTTATTTGTAAAAAAAGAATTTTTATTTGTGAAAAAACTAATTTTTATTTGTAAAAAAGTATTTTCATTTGTGAAAAATTAATTTTAATTTGTAAAAAAAAGTATTTTCGTTTGTAAAAAAGTATTTTTATTTGTAAAAAAAGAATTTTTATTTGTGAAAAAACTAATTTTTATTTGTAAAAAAAGTATTTTCGTTTGTAAAAAAAGTATTTTCATTTGTGAAAAAGCTATTTCAAGCATATCCGGAGTATATCTCCTATATTATATGTATTATATTTAATGGATACCACAAGATGAAATGGATTGGTTTGACCATAGTTATGTGACAGAATCGAGCTTCTACCCCATCTACTACTAAAAACATCATTTTAAAAGGGTTATAAGCATCACCTGATTGGCTGAAAACAAAAGGAAGTGGGCGGGGCAAATGCATATGCTTTTTTTCTTAGGATCTGATTTGCTGAAAACAAAAGTGGAAGGGTCATGGGTTTAATCCATATAATATGTGTAATAATTCGCTGTGTGCCTATGCATTTAAGTGTCTTATCTATTTAGAGCAAAGCAAGCGAAAGCTTTGACTTCTCAACAGTGTAGGCAGATTTGAGTAATTTCTGTTAACATATGCTCCATAATATAGGAACTGACGTTCGTTGATTAAAGTGCAGTTATGTTATAAATGTTGAAACACTGTAGCAGATTGTTTGGCTAAACCTCATCCATATTATAACCATTATATGTGCAGAAGAACTATATCTCTGGCTAAAATGCGATCTTTCTGACAACACAAAATTGGGAGGACATGTTCATTTTATGACCAGAGGTGGTGGTGGCTATGCTCTGATGCTTATAACCCTTTTAAAATGATGTTTTTAGTAGTAGATGGGGTAGAAGCTCGATTCTGTCACATAACTATGGTCAAACCAATCCATTTCATCTTGTGGTATCCATTAAATATAATACATATAATATAGGAGATATACTCCGGATATGCTTGAAATAGCTTTTTCACAAATGAAAATACTTTTTTTACAAACGAAAATACTTTTTTTACAAATAAAAATTAGTTTTTTCACAAATAAAAATTCTTTTTTTACAAATAAAAATACTTTTTTACAAACGAAAATACTTTTTTTTACAAATTAAAATTAATTTTTCACAAATGAAAATACTTTTTTACAAATAAAAATTAGTTTTTTCACAAATAAAAATTCTTTTTTTACAAATAAAAATGTTTTTTTACAAACGAAAATACTTTTTTTACAAATGAAGATTAGTTTTTTCACAAATGTAAATTCTCTTTTTACAAATGTTTTATTTTTAGAATATTGGGATTCCCCCACTTAAACGATTGGCCCTAGGAAATGTTTCAAGCCTTTTTGTCTTCTGCTGATGTTTTTTCAAGTGTCAAACAGTTCGGGTCTAGATCAGGCTTGACATTCTGTTCAGTCTGATCTGGATCCAAACTGTTTGCAAACATTATCAGCAGGCGACGCTAAGAGTTCAAGCAACACGTTTATTGTATAAAATTAACAAAATTTTGCAGGCAAATCTATTTTACACATTCTAAAGCTGTCTGATCCAAGAAAAAAAACTATTTTTTCTGTTAAATGTTATATTCAATAGGGGAAAGCGAAACTGTTTCTTTGACTTTGATACCCCATCTTTTATGATAATACCTGTGCGACGTTAGAGAACAGGGTACCAAAGATTTACCTGTATAGAAAGAAAATTCGTCTGCTTTGGATTCAAGTATTGAAAAAATATATTACTTTTATAGGTGAGAAAGTGTTGTAATTGGTATATTTAGCAAAACATGTCTCAACTTGATCTAAATTATACAAAAGAAGTGTAAAGAAAGAGCTGCACAATGGGAAAACAACCTTTATAGCCATTCTGTAATCACACTTACCATATATCATGTGCCCAACTTGGCAAATGATAGCTTTTTCGAAGATAAACAAACATATTGCGTTAATATTCAAGCGCACCTACTAGAAGCAGCCTGTTCCATGTCTGTGCGCTGTCCACTCCAGCCAGTGCAGAAGCTTTACAGTATTTGCCCCTTTCCCTGGTGTAAAATACTTAAACAGTCTTGGCTTAAAGGGTTAACTCTTTGCATGCAATTTAATTTTGCATGTTTTTATCATATGGCAGTTCGTTTCAAACAAACGATTTTGTTGTTTTTCATTGTCAAAATAAAAAGTATTTATTTTTGAAGAAAATAACTTTCATATGTAAAGTAACTAATTTCGCTTTTTAAAGAAGTATTTTTCATTCTGGAAAAATAATATTTTAGTTTTGATAAAAATCTTGATATGTATTATATTTTCGTTTTTTATGTTTATTTACGTCCTATTTAACAATTTTTCAGTCATGTCTGGACGGTTTCTTGTCTTCCTGGGTTGAATAAGTATTATGTAGCCGATAAATGTCTTGCTCAAGGACAAAACATAGTGATGTTTGGCTGTAAGCACTACAGCATAGCCTCCACCACCTCTAATCATAACATGAACGTGCCCAGTACTAGTGCCATTCAACTAAAACACTGTTGAGAGGGCTGAAAAGGTAATCAAAATACGTTTAAAAGAACCTAAAACAATATATTGCAGCCAGATTCCCTCATAAAAATGTAATGCTCTTGAGATGGCCGTTAAAAACAGAACATGAGGTATATACCAGATGTAAGTGAAATTAGAACTTGCTTTTTTCCTCCAAATTAAGAAAATAAGATGTTTCTCCATTTTGTTTTTGTAAGGATAGAAATATCTTAGGCAGAGTAATAGTTCTTCTACATCATATATCATCACATAATGCTTCCAATATGGATGAAGTTTCATCAACATATCTGCACAGCAACTGTTTTCAAATTTTAGAGAGGACATTGAATTGCAATTAAAATGATCAATGGGACATAACCCAAAATGTACAAACCAGGGTTATAGATCTTGTGCATGACCAGTTGACTCCCGCGCCTATAAAATGTATTGAGTTTCACCAAAGTATCGTTGAACGATTTTCAAATTATAGACAAGACGCAAAATTGCGTTTAAACTGATCAAAGGGAAATAACTCGAAAAAAGATACAAGTCAGAGTTATAATTCTTTTGCATGACATGTCTTCTCATAATTCTTTACAAATTATCAAATTTCATCAAATATCTTCTGTGTAGACATAGAATTGTATTAAAATAATCAAAGGGGTATAAATCTAAAATATATAAGCCAGAGATATGTTTCTTATGCATGACACATGGTCTCATCGTTGTTTACAAGTATACAAAGTTTTTTTCAAATGGCTTTAACGATTTTTAACTTATAGAGCGCACAACATGAAATTCCATTTACTAATGTTCCAATGAGAATAACTGAATAAATTTACAGGCCAGAATTATGGATCTTCTGGACTTCATTCTTATGTTAATGGCCCTTTCAACAGTATGCAGTGACTTTTTTCTTTCAATGTGGTTTTATGACCATTTCAACAGTTTTTTCAGTTACATTGGGAAAGTGATGTATGCATAATATTTGACTAAAAGATTGAGATGGTCTGAATGCATTCTATGACCTCTCATCATTATTTCGGATATACATGTTCCCAATCTGATACCAAGAGTTAAGCTATTCAAGGTGTTTTTGTTGTGTTAAATAATCAGTATGATTTTGTGATGTGTGATGGCCAGACCAGCGATTTCTTGGGGGTGGGGGATATTTTGTAACAAAAACATGATATATCGAAAAGAATCTTACTGCGCATTAAAATCGTGAGTGTCATAACTAATTAAAACGCGCATATTCGTATTTTCTTTTCGAGAGCTCGTGTTCTTGTTACATTATTGCAAGCTAAATAAGACATCAACAAAAATATAAGATATCATTAATTCAATTTTGCATATATACAATTTACATGTAACTTTTGTAAGCATATATACGACAATAAAATACAGGTTAAATTGATCATCATTCTAACTCATTTAAGCCAAAATAGAATTTCATACTCTTCACATTTTTGGACTAGTCCGTTTTCATTTTATGGGTTTTCCAGTAGGTAGTTTTAATTTTATCCAAATATTAATAGAACCTTCTGAAAGCAACCATATGAGACCCTGATCAGACGCCACTTTCTGTAGTGTCTGATTTGAGTCTGCACTGTTTGTCTATGTCCGCCAAAAGGACGCAATGCTTATATGGGTTAAAACATATGAAAAACAGACATATGTTTGTAAATGCTGATATATTGTCACTCTTTCTCAATGGTTCATAAAGTCATTGGGGTTGCAGTTTGAACATGCCAGAGCCCCTATTTGATTCTGATGAGATTCCTCACAGAAATTTACATTGTCCAGTTCACCGTTCAAAAGTTCTTCTACTAACAGCATAGCCGATTTTAGTTTCTCCCACTGTAGAAACGTTAGGGCTATGCCAGCTTTCGTTGGGGTTAGTGTCTCCTGGCCCTCTGGAACAAACCAGCGTCTGATGTTTACCAGGGGATATCCACTTTTCACAGAAACGTGATAATTTCCCCCCAAGTGTATAAACAAGTCCACCGGTTTAGAATCCTGGTATTGGCCAACAGCACTGTCAACATTTTCTAAGAAACAATATTGAAGTTTCTTCCACTTTTCAAGATTTAAAGCGATCCCCTTTTTAGTTGGAAATAATGTCCCATCGTCTCTTCTGTCATACCTTCTTACATGTATGAACATTTGCCCCTTAAACAATTTACCAACAACATAACACTGATTCCCGAGATCTATTTGGCACAATTGTTCTTGTTGGTCTCCTATTCGGCCACACACAGTTTTCATCCAGTGTTCTGAACAGTCATTAGCAGGCATGTTTTCCGAACAGTTGTTACTAGTGTCTATCACAAGACGACCAGGCTGGTCGTATCCATCGCTGGCGTTTTCATCAACGTCTGCTATTTTTCTTTTATTATTCTGCGCGAACGGCAGTCTAAGAAGTGTGGCACAGCTATCCTTTCTATCCATAATAAAGCGGATGATTTTTCGTAGTGTTTACAGTTGCGTTACTGAAATTAGTATGAAAGCGTTTTCATTTGCTTTATATTTGTAAAAAAACGGATATCCTATGTCATGCTTAGATCTTTTGTCTTTTGGCGGCCATTTTGATGAGTCATTCTATATTTAGTAACAAAACAGCCATATCATGTTACTTGAGAGCCCTATTATTGACACAAGACATTTTTTTTTTCAATTGAAATATTGCACAACGATATAAATAAACTTTCAATACAATAGTTGGCAGTATTTCAAACCCGATAACAAAAACGTGTATGCGCAGCTATCTAGTGGGGACTAGTTTTCTGACTAGTCTTTATCCACATACATTTTTTGTGTATGCCAGCAGCGAACGGTCTGAGGGCGATAGCGCATTTGCGTAGGCTCGCCTAAGCATTTCTGGGACCAGATCATGAAAGAACCACGGTACTTATCACGTATCCGTATAGTCATGCTACGCGAAGCTATCTAGTGGGGCTATAGGTCTGACTTTTTGACCGAGTCTTTATCTACATCCATACTTTGTGTCAGCGAGCAGCGAAGGCTCGTAAGAGTTTGTACAAAAATTTTCACTAAAATGCAGTCTGACCAACATAATCAGCCAAATATACACATGCATCACCACCCCAATACAACTCAAATATTGTTGAAAGAGTCATAAACCATAGTGCAATGGTATCTACCCTGTGTAATTGATATGCTGATGAAAGGAAAAGTATCAGTCACTGTATATAGACAAACAAGACAAATTTTTGCCCCTCTTTCTTTCTTTTATAGTAAAATACTCTTGTAACCCGCTCTGCTAGCCTGCAATATGGTTAAGGGGGCTTAAAATGGTTCTTCAGTGTATAATAATATTTAGCCTGATCAGAGTCCCCACTGTCAAAACATGAAGCTTTTCGATAAAAATACAATCTCGTTGATTGCCTCAATTATCATGACATCCGAGACAAGGTTAAAATGAGTTAAAGTTCATTCAGGTGTACAGTATTTCAACAACAATGACAGCAGTGTAGCAAGAAAACCGTCTCGAGTGTTTCGGACTGATTAAAGACTCAAACCAGCCTGCTGAATATAACACATGGTTTACATTAAAAAGAGAAACCATAGGTATTATACTATCTAAGTAGCAAACGATCAAGGTGCTAAAATTCGCAAGCTGATCAGCGCCTTTATTCTTAATTCTTTGCAATGACATTAAACTGGATTTTTTGTGACGATGATCATATATATAATACTTATAAATCATAAAATCTGATCAGTTGCGCTACTGATATTAATTGTTTTTTTCGATCTCGCGCAATGTTGTGAAATCGGCGGCCATCTTAGATCTATTGTTTTACCGTCTGACGCAATGTGGTGCAATAACAGGAACCGGAAATGGGTACTCCGCCATTTTTTACCATTCCACCAGGTTGTGCAATCGCTTCATGGAGGCCGCCATCTTGGAACAACAGGAACAACTAGCTTATAAAGAATCCTTCCCTACTACTGTGAACGCCTTATACTGTTTACTTTAATTATTAAACCAATGAAGAAGAAAATCATTTTAAATAAAGAATTACTGTATTATGTACTTTTCTAAAGACGGTCGAATCGTATATAATATGAATAACATTTTGTGAAAGAGACGACTCAAATCAGATTGAGGTTTCATTAACCTGAATCTAAAATTTTTTAACTTATTTTTTAAGCTATCAGTATATAATGGTACCAATTCTGTACGAAGCAGTATGAATATTAAAGCTGTCCTCCATGAAATTGTAAATGCCAAAATAAAGTTTGAAAAGGCATATGATGATCTGTATGTTAGATTCTTTGTTATTATATAGAAAGGGCCATACCGGTTTGTTTCCCCCATAATTACTCATCTCACATTTAGTACCAGTATTACCTGGTAGTAACCCAGGGAGTTCCACCAACCCAATGTAAAAATGTCAAGACCAACACAAGACCCACCGAAAAAAAGAAAAGAAAAAAAAGAAAATTAAAAAAAAATGGGAGGGAGCTATCTTTGCGAATACTCCCTCGGAGGATCCGCTTGTTGACGAGCCTTCATAGGAAAAAGGCTCGTAAGGCGTGGCCTACAGCAAAAAAAAACATACTGGGATGCTCAAATTCAGTGAAAATTAAGTATGCCAGAAATATTAAATAAATAGTGTTAGTGTTTGTAAATATAGCATTCTGTGTTATTTGCTTCGTTAATTTGAAGACAGGAATGAAATGCAGCTTGAAATTTCAACGTTGTTAAATTTCTATAGGCATATTAGGGGTATAATATGCTTTCTCCAAAGCCAACTGTAGCTCTTAAACATCCAAGTTATGGGTTCAAATCCCACAAAATCCAGATGGCCAAAAACTATAAAAATGTATATTTTTTTTTACTTTTTTATATAAAAAGATAAAACATAAAACAATTCATATCCGAATTTTTGTATAACCTTTGAAATTGCGAAATCAGGATACTATATGATGAGATTTGAAATAAGCAGTAAACGTGTACATATCTTAGTTTTAAAACCGTGACATACGACAATGGCTATTGAGCAAATGCGAAGACCAAATAAACTTACTTACCAGCCTCAAATGAAATATTTGACCATTTCTGTGGAAGTATGCAAGCTAATGCGAATCTTTGTTTTACGCATATGCTAACTATCACATCTTCTGCATTGGGTTTACACGAGAGAGAGACCATTAGAAAATGGTACCTATCTCATATATGCATACAGTTATTCATTAAACGAGCATGCATAGTTATCCAGTGTGGATGGTTCTAGTTTTATGGTGTACCTTCATATACCACCATACTTTGCGTTTCCTGATATTGGTGGCCTTGTTAAGTATGTGCAGATTCGCATGCTCGTTCAAACATTTCCTTGGCGCCCATTTACAAAACGCCTACTGCAAACTGGGCGTTCAGCATAGGCACTGGCAAGCTTGTTCTCTTTTGAAAATGTCGCCCATGAGCAATGAGCCATTCTGTAAGTTATAAGTGCTTATCTCATGTGTATCCAGTATCGGCTCAAACCAGCCTGTGTATATGTGCAGTCTTGCAAGAGCACTTATTGCTTGGACACAGTATATTTATCGCATATGCACATACATGTTACCATTTTTAACATGTGGACGCAACTCTACAGTGGGATTCAGTTCTAAAGAACATCTAGCGATAAGGCGTATATTTTCCCTAGTTTACATGATTACAAACACGAAATTTTCAAATTGCCCCCATGTTTTTGAAATTGGTGTAGTTTAGCAGTAAAATATGCATAGTAGGCAGCAAAATACGTTTCAAAGCGATTCACCATTTACAATACCGTGAAAACGTGCACTTTCGACTCCCACCCCTCTTTTTAAGTCTTTATACTGGGTGCCGTTTAGGCCAAATTTTGAGTAAATGCATTGCTAGTTTTAAAAAAGTAAAAGTGCTAAAATGCTAAGGATAGGAGTGCTCTTCATTTCCCAAACCTTACCGTATTCCTTCTGCGCATGCGTACGAAATAAACCCAAAATTGTGACGTTTGTCATTGGAAATATGAAACTGGTGTCTTTCAGTTTATTTTTAGATGCTTTGCCCCCCTAGACCCAAGATGCCCTTTGGACAACGACATGTCGCTATAAACATTTACAACATATGTAAAGGGCATTTTGGGTCTAGGGGGGCAAAGCATCTAAAAACAAACTGAAAGACACCAGTTTCATCTTTCCAATGACAAACGCCACAGTTTAAGGTGTATTTCGTACGCATGCGCAGAAGGAATACGGTAAGGTTTTGGAAATGAAGAGCACTCCTATCCTTAACATTTTAGCACCTTTACTTTTTTAAAACTAGCGATGTATTTACTCAAAGTTTGGCCGAAATGGCACCCAGTATCAAGACGTAAAATGAGGGGTGGGAGTAGAAAGTGCACGTTTTCACGGTATTGTAAATGGTGAATCGCTTTGAAACGTATTTTGTTGCCTTCCATGCATAGTTTACTGCCAAACTACACCGATTTCAAAAACATTAGGGCAATTTGAAAATTTAATGTTATTAATCATATCAACTAGGGAAAATATACGCCTTATCGCTAGAAGTTCTTTTGGTGTATACATGTTGTGTGCGTACGCATTGAATGCGATTATTAGAATGTGTAGATGGTCAAACTCATTTGAGTCATCACTGGTTACACCATTAACTCTTTGCACGCGTGGTAATTTTGATGCTTTTGCTGGCGTCTGCTGGCTTTTTTTCAAAATTAACTTTTTTCAGTCCGTCCTGATCTGTGTCAAAACTGCTTGCATAGGTTATCAGGAGAAGACAGTAGTAGTCGCCTCTAGTAAGGAAAGAGTTGAACGTATTTGCATCACTATCCATTGGGGCTAGGGTCTAGATTTTGATTTATACCTTCATCTACTACCATACTTTTGGTATGCAAGCACTGTAGACGCTTGAGAAAATGGGTGACTGTACAGATTCGTAACGGTATTAGCCCTCGTTGTATTTCTTAAAATCTATGAGTTGGCTCATTACAGCTGAAAATGAAGATTTTATACAGGTTATTACAGAAGAAGTGACTTTCTCTTCATTTTGGTTCTCGAAGGACAAGTTTACTATGAGGAGACGAACGAGATGAGGTCGTTACCTGTAAGCGAACTACAAGGCAATAAATAAGACTGCAGAGAAGCGCATCATTCTCCTAAGTTTTAATGTTGCAATGGTCACAGAGCTTGTGAGTCTGTCCTGAATTATTCCAAGGTCAGGCTATGGGCCAGTTCCTGAGTCGCGCGCTAAAAAAAGATGTAGATGAAGTTTCAGGCCAAACTTGATGGGACAGTTCATGAGACGTTTGTAGTTATCGCATATGCGAGCAGCAAAGGCTCAGATAAGCCTGCACATTTGCGCAGTATCACCACAGCCTTTACTGCTCGCACTGAAAAATGAAGTGATGTAGATGATGGTTCAGGCTCAACTCTGTTCCTTCTAAGGCGATGGTTCTGTTGTTGTTGATTCATTCTTTAATATTCCTCCCATTGGATTGTGGGGGCTCCGTGTTTGGTCCTTGCTTAGTTATGCATTACTTGGTGTTCTTTCTAGTTTTGCAATCATCTTGACGAGGAAGAGAGAGCATTATGTCTTTCTTTAACTGTCTTCCTACTATTAATGTTCTGTGACTGCTCCTCATGGTGCCGTCGGTTGGTCTGAAGTGTAAAATTGTGGTACTTCCTGATCATACTCACTTACTGTTTATAGACCAATTCGTGAGAGTTTGGTACTAATCGCATAAACGAACATCAAAGGATCAGACGAGACTTCGAATTGGCGCAGTCTCGCCAGGGCCTTTGTAAATCGCAGTAAAAAGAAGGGATGTAGATGAAGGCTCAGGCCAAATTTTATAGGCCAGTTCAAGAAAGATTGATACTTATCGCATATGCGAGCAGCGGCGAATCAGGCGAGACTTCACATTTGCGCAGTATCGCCAGGGCCTTTGCAAATTGCACTAAAAAGAAGGGATGTAGATGAAGGCTCAGGCCAAATTTTATAGGCCAGTTCAAGAAAGATTGATACTTATCACATATGCGAGCAGCGGCGAATCAGGCGTGACTTCACATTTGCGCAGTATCGCCAGGGCCTTTGCAAATTGCACTAAAAAGAAGGGATGTAGATGAAGGCTCAGTCAAATTGTATAAGCCAGTTAAAGAAAGTGTGTTTCTTAACGCATATGCGAGCAGTGAGGGCCCAGACGAGCGTGCACATTCATTCAATATAAGGTACTTAAAACAACATGGAGGCAAGAGTAGCAGACGGCAACTTCGTGGCTGGTAGGTAAAGGGTTGTACTTTTTGAATGCTGAATAATTAAACATGTACAGACTATTTTTCACATGCTGTTGTGTTACTTAAAATAAACTCCTTTCAAATGTCTTTGAGGGATACCATCAGAATTAATATCAAACAGTTCGGATCCAGATCAGGTCCGACTTTTTGTCAGGCCTGATCTGGGTCCAAACTGTTTGCAAAGGGTATCAACAGACGACAAAAATCGCCCCTGTCAGGACACATTTATTGCAAACCGCGCACATGCAAGAAACGAGCAGAGAACATTCCAAGTTATGGCACTTGAAATGTGCATGTTCTTTTGTCATCAGGTATCCGTGCACAATCACTGCCATTTTTGTTGATGTAAACTGGCTGATTTGAGCCATCAGCATCTTTATTCAATAAATGTTTGAATGTTTCTCTTCCTGTGAGTGACAAGATTTGTTATCCACCTTCAAGAATCTGCCTTGATAACTTTGACAAAAGTAAACAGGAAATCAGACCAGCGTCATACGTTACCGAGGTAGTCTGCTCTATTTACTGTGACAAAATAGTCCACATAAAGATGCATTTGCTTTCAACAACATGACAAACATACATCAATGCATACTCCTATGCAAGTTTAAAATCCAATAGAGCACTCATTAACCGGGTTGAGGGCACAGAATCTGTGAAATTTAAAATGTTAAAAGGTACTATTTTCGTGGGCGACCAAAATAGGAATTTCCTTTCATGTGCCAAACTCCCCAACAGTAGCAACCTCCGATTTAGTCAAAATTGGTATCAATGCAAGTTAATGACGCCGATATATTGATACATCGACGTTCTTTCATCATTGCTGTTTTTACCAAGTAATTCAATTAATTTGATTAGGATAAATGCAGTCATTCTTATTCGACTGCATCGATGCACAGGCTCATTAGAGCATTCGCTTTTTGCCTATGCTTGCAGGCATCTGACGAGCTGTCCTATATAGTCTGATAGAAGATAGGTATCCAGTGAAAATGCAGGGTACTAATTCATTTAGTCACAATAAGGAACCTTGCTGAGCGCCTTATACTGTTTACTTTAATTATTAAACCAATGAAGAAGAAACTAATTTTAAATAAAGAAATACTGCCTGTACTATGTTCTTTTCTAAAGACGGTCCAATCTTATATCATATGAATAACGTTTGGTGAAAGAGACGACTTAAATTAGATTGATGCCTCATTAACCTGCATCTAAAACCTTTTAACATATCTTTTAAGCTATCAGTATATAAATGTACCAATTCTGTACGAAGCACTTTAAATATTAAAGCTGTCCTCTATGAAATTGTAAATGCCAAAATCAAAGTTTGAAAAGGCATATGTTGATATGGATTTAAGATTCTCTGTTGTTATACAGAAAGGGCCATACTGGTTTGTTTCCCCCATAATTACTCATCTCCCATTTAGTACCAGTATTACCTGGTAGTAACCCAGGGAGTTCCACCACCCCAATGTAAAAATGTCTAGACCAACCCAAGACCCAGCGAAAAAAAAAGAAAAAAAAAGAAAATTTAAAAAAAAAGTGGAAAGAGGGAGCTATCTTTGCGAATCCTCCCTCGGAGGATCCGCTTGTTGACGAGCCTTCTTAAGAAAAAGGCTCGTAAGGCGTAGCCTACAGCAACAAAACATAATGGAATGCTCAAATTCAGTGAAAATTAAGTATGCCAGAAATATTAGATAAATAGTGTTAGTGTTTGTAAATAACAGAATTAATATAGCATTCTGTGTTATTGCTTCATTACTTTGAAGACAGGAATGAAATACAGCTTGAAATTTCAAAATTGTGAAATTTCTATGGGGCAAATTGGTTATATTGTTTTGTTTTTGCTAAATTTGGGATTAATTGCTTTAACATCAAGAGTGATGTTCCTGTACACAAATCTACACAAACCACCTACTTAAAGAAATGTTAATCCTTTACTTTAATAGGTACAGAGAGCTCAGGGGTATAGTAGGCTTTCTTGAAAGCTAAATGCAATACTAAACACTCAAGCTATGGGTTCGAATCCCACAAAATCCAGATGGCCAAAAAAAAATATAAAAATGATTTTTTTTTTGTTTGCTAACTTTTGTATATGCAACAGGTAAAACATCAAAACATAAAAACAATTAATATCCAAATTTTTGCATTACCTTTGGAATTGCGAAATCAGGATACAAAATGATGAAATTTAAAATGAGCAAACGTGTACATATCTTTGTTTTAAAACCGTGACATTCGACAATGGCTGTTGAGCAAATTGAAGACCAAATAAACATACTTACCAGCCTCAAATGAAATATTTGACCATCTCTGTGGCATTATGCAAGTTTATGCGAATCTATGCTAACTATCACATTTTCTGCATTGCGTTTACACGAAAGAGACCATTAGAAAATGCTACCTATCTCATATATGCGTACAATTATTTATTAAACGAGCATGCGTAGTTATCCAGTGAGGCTGATTCTAGTTTTAAGGTGTACCTTCATATACCACCATACTTTGTGTTTGCTGATATTGGTGGCCTTGTTAAGTATGTGCAGATTCACTGGCTCGTTCAAACACTTCCTCGCGTCCATGTGCAAAAAACCAACTGCAAATGTAGTACTCAGCCTTGAGTTTGAGCCATTTTGTGAGCTATTAGTACTTATCTCATGTGTATCCAGTATCGGCTCAAACAAGCCTGCGCATATGTGTAGTCTTGCAAGAGCATTTACTGCTTGGACACAGTATCGCATATGCACATACATGTAGCCATTTTAATATGCACACGCAACTATCCAGTAGGCTTCAGTTCCAAATTTTGGTGTATACATGTTGTGTGCGTACGCATTGAATGCGATTATTAGAATGTGTAGATGGTCAAACTCATTTGAGTCTTCACTGGTTACACCATTAACTCTTTGCACGCGTGGTAATTTTGATGCTTTTGCTGGCGTCTGCTGGCTTTTTTTCAAAATTAACTTTTTTCAGTCGGTCCTGATCTGGGTCAAAACTGCTTGAATAGGTTATCAGCAGAAGACTGTAGGTGTCGTCTCTAGTAAGGAAAGAGTTGAACGTATTTGCACCACTATCCGTTGGGGCGAGGGTCTAGATTTTGATGTATACCTTCATCTACTACCATACTTTTGGTATGCAAGCACTGTACACACTGGTCAATGTAAACGCACCGGTTGTTGCTACAACGAGCTGGTGGGTGCATTTTTCAGCACCGGTGGTGGCGTAAAAGGTAAAAAAAAATCTATACTTGTTGACTTTATCATTTATTTATAAACTTGCATTTATTTTATTTGTGATGACACCTGGCGCACAGACCACCGATAACATTGCAGTTTCTGGTTCTGCCAAGCAATTGGTGATATAATTCATGGTTTGGACTGCAAATCCAACAAAGTTCTGGAGTTTTGCCATGACGGGTGCTTTTTTCTAGTGTAACTGCCTAAATTGAGTGAAATCTGCACGTCTAAGCGCAGATGTTGTCATATTCCCATGAAATAACATCCAAAAAACGATTACTACTTTGTTTTTTTTTTTTCTTGGTAAACTAGCAAATGTTTTATTGAGGATTTTTTATTACAACGCACTGGGAGCATTTTTTGACGCATTAATACAACGCACTGATGGTTGCACAGAAATCCTGTGGTTGCTGGTGCAGCCTCACCACAGCATTCACTGTTCTTATAAACGGTACATAAATCGTTATTTGAGCCAGCACATGATTTTTCAGTACCAGGACGAAGACTCAGGTGAGCCTGTGCAAATGTACAGACTCGCCAGAGCCTTCTCTGCATCGAAAAAATAGAGAGTAGCAATCGTTTTTGGATGTTATTTCATGGGACTATGATAACATAGCTGCAGCTGTGCTTAGACATGCAAATTTTCTGAAGCTTGGCAGTCACAATAGAAAAAAACACCTGTCACTGTCAAACTCCACAACTGTGTCGGATTTGTCGGTCAAACCATGAATTAAAACGCCAATTGCATGGCAGAGCCATAAACTGCAATGTTTCTGACGGTTTGAGCGCATTGGGTCATCAAAAGTAAAATAAATGCAAGCTTATAAAGAAATCATACAGTCGATAGGCATAGATTTTGTGGTTTTTGTACACTGATGAAGGCTCAAGCGTGACTCTGCAAATGTGTAGCCTCACCAGAGATGCTCCAGAGCTAGCCCTGTTCGCACTTTGAGAGTGTTTCCGCCTATTTTTCAGATTGGCACCAAAACTTTTAATTTAATGAGATTGTTTGTCCGTTATGATACATTACAATAGTCAATAAGCCTCCATGTGAGCTTAAAATTTTTGTGCTTCAACAACAGCAGATTCTAGGGCGAAGATTTGGTACCAGTAAAATGCAATTTTAGCATCCCAGAGATATAGGCTGCTGTCTGTTCTAAGGCGGTGATTCTGTTGTTGTTGATTCGTTGTTGAGTGTTACTCCTGTTACAGGATTCAGTAATTGTTCTGTATTTTGTTACTTTATGTCCATTCTTGCTTTACAATCATCTTGATGGAGAAGAGAGAGAGAGCTGGCTGCTTTGCTTATTTTGTCTTCCTGGTGTCTCGTGATTGTTGTGTGGCTATTCCTCTCAGTGCCATGGGTTTGTCTGCAGTTTGTGATTGTGATACTCACTATTTTTGGGTGTCATTCATGCGAACAGCGATGGCTTTGGCCACATTTGCTTGGTCTAGTCTGAGCCTTCGTCACAGTTTGAAATTGTCATGTGGTGACTCAAATGGTGATTGAATGCCATTTTGTGCGAGCAGCGAAGGATCTGGCGAGTCTGCACATTTGCACAGGCTTACCTTAGCCTTCGTCACTGTACAAAATCTCTTGTGCTGCCTTAAATGGCGATTTGTGTGCTATTCACGCCAGCAGCGAATACTCTGGTGAGTCTGCACATTTGCGCAGGCAGTCACTGGACAATGTAATAAATATCAAGATCTCTTGTGCTGGCAGCAAAGGCTCTTGGGAGTATGCACGTTTGCACAGGCTCGCCTGAGCCTTCTATACAGCATCGAAATATCATGTGCTGGTTGAAATAGCGATTTTTGCAACATTTATGTGAACAGCGAATGATGTGGTGAGTCTGCACCAGCAACCACAGGAATTCTGTGCAACCATCAGTGCGTTGTATCAATGCGTCAAAAATGATCCCAGTGCGTTGTAATAAAAATTCCTCAATAAAACATTTGCTAGTTTATCAAGAAAAAACAAAACAAAGTAGTAATCGTTTTTTGGATGTTATTTCATGGGAATATGACAACAGCTGCGCTTAGACATGCAGATTTCACTCAATTTAGGCAGTTAAACTAGAAAAAAGCACCTGTCAGGGCAAAACTCCAGAACTTTGTTGGACTGGAAGTCCAAACCATGAATTATATCACCAATTGCTTGGCAGAACCATAAACTGCAATGTTACCGGTGGTCTGTGCGCCAGGTGTCATCACAAATAAAATAAATGCAAGTTTATTAATACATAATAAAGTCAACAGGTATAGATTTTTTTACCTTTTACACCACTACCGGTGCTGAAAAAAGCAACCACCAGCTCGTTGTAGCAACCACCGGTGCGTTTACATTGACCAGTGTGCTGTAGACGCTGGAGAAAATGGACGACTGTATAGTAGCCCTCGTTGTATTTCTTAAAATCTATGAGTTGGCTCATTACAGCTGACAATGAAGATTTTTCACAGGTGATTACAGAAAACGTGCTTTTCTCTTCATTTTGGTTCTCGAAGGACAAGTTTACTACACATGTATGATGAGGTCGTTACCTGTAAGCAAAGTACAGAGGCCCTCCCAGGGGGGTACCTGCTCCCTTGTTCCCCTGTTCCCCCAAAATCGAAATTTTGTTTTCTTATGTTCCCTGTTCCCCAATATTGTCTTTGTTCCCCTGTTCCCCTCAAAATTTGGCCTTTGTTCCCCTGTTCCCCTGAAATAAATACCCTTTTTCCCCTGTTCCCCAAAACCCCTGGGAGGGCCTCAGTACAAGGCAATATATAAGACTGCATAGAAACGCATCCTTCTCCTAAGTTTTAACGTTGCAAGGTTCGCAGAGCTTGTTTGTCTGTCGTGTGTTATTCCAAGGTCATGCTAGTAGATTTATATATGGGCCCGTACATGAGACTTTGTGGTATTTATCGTACGCTAAAAAAAGATGTAGATGAAGGTTCAGACCAAACTTTATGGGACAGTTCATGAGACGTTTGTATTTATCGCATATGCGACCAGCAAAGGCTCAGATGAGCCTGCACATTTGCGCAGTATCACCACAGCCTTTACTGCTCGCAGTGAAAGAATGAAGCGATGTAGATGAAGGTTCAGGCCAAACTCTGTCCCTTCTAAGGCGGTGGTTCTGTTGTTGTTGATTCATTCTTTAATGTTCCTCCCATTGGATTGTGGGGGCTCCTGTTTGGTCCTTGCTTAGTAATGCATTATTTGGCGTTCTTTCTAGTTTTACAATCATCTTCACGAGGAAGAGAGGGCATTATGTCTTACTTTAACTGGCTTCCTACAATTAATGTTCTGTGACTGCTCCTCACGGTGCCGTGGGTTGGTCTGAAGTGTGAAATTGTGGTATTTCCTAATCATACTCACTAACTGTTTATAGGCCAGTTCATGAGAGTTTGGTACTTATTGCATAAACGAACATCAAAAGATCAGACGAGACTTCACATTGGCGCAGTCTCGCCAGAGCCTTTGCAAATCACAGTAAAAAGAAAGGATGTAGATGAAGGCTCAGGCCAAATTTTATAGGCCAGTTCAAGAGAGTTTGGTACTTAAAGCATATGCGAGCAGCGGCGAATCAGGCGAGTATGTACATTTGCGCAGTATCTCAAGGGCCTTTGCAAATCGCACTAAAAAGAAGGGATGTAGATGAAGGCTCAGTCAAATTGTATAAGCCAGTTCAAGAAAGTTTGTGACTTAAAGCATATGCGAGCAGCGAGGGCCAGACGAGCGTGCACATTCATTCAATATAAGGTACCTAAAACAACATGGAGACAAGAGTAGCAGACGGCAACTTCGTGGCTGACCAGTAGGTAAAGGGTTGTACTTTTTGCATGCTGAATACTTGTACAGACTTTTTTCGCATGCTGTTGTTTTACTTAAAATAAACTCCTTTCAATTGTCTTTGAGGGATAACATCAGAATGAATGTCAAACAGTTCGGATCCAGATCAGGCCTGACTTTTTGTCAGGCCTGATCTGGGTCCAAACTGTTTGCAAAGGGTATCAACAGACGACAAAAACCGTCCCTATCAGGACACATTTATTGCAAACCACGCACGTGCAAGAAACGAGCAGAGATCATTCCAAGTTATGGCACATGAAATGTGCATGTTCTTTTGTCATCAGGTGTCGGTGCACAATCACTGCAATTTTTGTTGATGTAAACTGGCTGATTTGAGCCATCAGCATCTTTATTCAGATAAATGTTTGAATATTTCTCTTCCTGTGAGGGACAAGATTTGTTATCCAGCTTCAAGAATCTGCCTTTATGACTTTGACAAAAGTAAACCGGAAATCAGACCAGCGTCATACGTTACCATGGTAGTCAGCTCTATTTCGTTGACAAAATAGTCCACACAAAGATGCATTTGCTTTCAACAACATGACAAACATGCATCAATGCATACTCCTGTGCAAGTTTAAAATCCAATAGAGCACTTATTAACTGAGTAGAGGGCACAGAAACTGTGAAATTTAAAATGTTAAAAGGTACTATTTTCGTGGGCAACCAAAATAAGAATTTCCCTTCATGTGCCGAACTCCCCAACAGAAGCCACCTTCGGTACAGTCAAAATTGGTATCAATGCAAGTTAATAACGCAGATATAACGATACATCGACGTTCTTTTATCATTGCTGTTCCTACCAGGTAATTCCATTAATTTGATTAGGATAAATGCAGTCATTCTTATTCGACTGCATCGATGCACAGGCTCATTACAGCCTTCGCTTTTTGCCTATGCTAGCAGGCATCTGACGAGCTGTCCTTTATAGTCTGCTAGAAGATAGGTATCCAGTGAAAATGCAGGATACTAATTCATATGGTCACAATAAGGAACCATAAGGAACCTTGGTGAACGCCTTATACTGTTTACTTTAATTATTAAACCAGTGAAGAAGAAAATCATTCTAAATAAAGAATTACTGTGTTATGTACTTTTCTAAAGGCGGTCGAGTCGTATATAATATGAATAACATTTAGAGAAAGAGATGACTCAAATCAGATTGAGGTCTCATTAACCTGAATCTAAAACTTTTTAACATATCTTTGAAGCTATCAGTATATAAATGTACCAATTCTGTACGAAGCAGTATAAACATTAAAGTGTAAATGCCAAAATTAAAGTTTGAAAAGGCATATGATGATCTGTATGTTAGATTCTCTGCTGTTATATAGACAGGGCGATACTGGATTGTTTCCCCATAATTTCTCATTTCCCATTGAGTACCAGTACATTACCTGGTAGTAACCCAGGGAGTTCCATCACCACAATGTAAAATGTCTAGACCAACCCAAGACCCAGGGGAAAAAAGAGAAAAAAAAAATTAAATGGAAAGAGGGAGCTATCTTTGCTAATCCTCCTTCGGAGGATCAGCTTGTTGACGAGCCTTCATAGTAAAAGGCTCGTAGGGCGTGGCCTACAGCAACAAAACATACTGGGATGCTCAAATTCAGTGAACATTAAGTATGTCATAAATATTAAATAAGTAGTGTTAGTGATTGTAAATAACATAATGAATATAGCTTTCTATGATATTTGCTTCATTAATTTGAAGAAGGGAATGAAATACAGCTGGAAATTTCAACATTGTGAAATTTCTATGGGGCAAGTTGGTTATATTGTTTTGTTTTTTTCTAATTTTGGGATTAATTGCTTAAACATCAAGAGTGATGTCCCTGTAAACAAATCTACACAAATCACCTACTTATAAGAAATGTAAATCCTTTACATTAATAGGCCCAGATAGCTCAGTGGTATAATAGGCTTTCTACAAACCCAACTGCACCTCTTAAACATCCAAGTTCTAAGCCCACAAAATCCAATTTGCCAAAAAAATTAAAATGTACTATTTTTTTTTTTTTTTACTTTTTATTAACCGATTAAACATAAAAACAATTAATATCCAATTTTTGTATAACCTTTGGAATTACGAAATCAGGATACTAAATGATACTAAATGATGAGATTTGAAATAAACAGCAAACGTGTACATATCTTAGTTTTAAAACTGTGACGTACTACAATGGCTATTGAGCAAATGCGAAAACCAAATAAAAAAATACACTTACCAACCTCAAAAGAAATATTTGACCATCTCTGCGGAACTATGCAAGCTAATGCAAATCTTTGTTTTACGCATATGCTAACTATCACATTTTCTGCATTGGGACCATTATAAAATGGTACCTATCTCATATATGCGTAAGGTTATTTATTAAACGAGCATGGGTAGTTATCCAGTGAGGCTGGTTCTAGTTTTAAGATGTACCTTCATATACCACCATACTTTGTGTTTGCTGATATTGGTGGCCTTGTTAAGTATGTGCAGATTCGCTGGCTCGTTCAAACACTTCCTCGCGTCCATGTGCAAAAAGCCTACTGTAAATGTAGTACTCATTTCTGGGCGTTCAGCAAAGGCCCTGGCCAGCCAATTCTCATTTGAAAATATCGCCCATGAGCAATGAGCCATTTTGTGAGGTATTAGTTAGCATTCTCCCTAAGAATCATGCAGATGGTGATAAGTGACTAGTCACAGAAATCAATAATTTTACCTCCATTTAATCAGACTTGTTGAAAAACTTTTACAAAACAAAGCATTCCCTTTTTCTGACAGTGGTTGCCATGGAAACCGGAAATTAAGATTTCTTGGAGATTGGCCGAGAGTTGCCCAAGGAAAACTGTGAAATTGACACTTTTCAGGCTGGCTTTTGTGATACTAGTTTTATTTTGATTACATTCACTGCTGGCTCCCTTTAGAGGACCACATTAGTTGTACAAAAAAATTTAGTTAAAAATGAAATATGCCGTTTGTATTGTGTTGCCTAGCAACAAATGTGACACCATGGAAACCAATTTTCAGAACACTAAAAATAGACCATTTTCAAATCCGATTATCTTTTTACAGCAAAGCTGTATATGAACGACATATATAGTGTCTAAATAACCCATGTCTGGTTTACAAATGCCATGAATAAAAAAACTCAAAATGTTTATAATTTTTGTTTCTATGGCAACGGAACTAACTGACCGTCAGAAATTTTACAAAATACTCCAATTTCAAAGCAAATTATTTTGCTTATGCAAACAGAAGTATGGATAATTTATACACATTCTGGCAAGTCCACATCTTATGAACAAAATCCAAAAACTGAAAATAATTATATTACTTAAATATAGGTTACCATGGCAACCAAACCATCAGATAGTCCGAGATTTTGCGAAAAACGAGCATTTTCAAAGCAAAATATCTCCCCTAAACAAAGGATTTGATTGTTTATTTATGTACACATTATGTAACTAGCACCTGATTTTCAATATCAAATTCAAATTTACAAATGAATTATCTCAATTCATGTTACCATGGCAACCAAAACATCATACCATCAGCGATTTCACAAAAATGGCATATTCAACAAAAAGGGCTTATTCAAAGTAAATTATCTCCTTCCAGCATGACATCATATGAATAATTTTCAACATATTTTATATAATCCACATCTGTTATACAAATACAAAAAATAATAGTTTTAAAAACTCCAGATTAGAGTTACCATGACAACAGGATAAATGTTTTACTCTATGGCTAAGAAATATAACAAAAACTGAGATTTGCCCTAGGAGAAATGAGAAATTGACACTTTTCAGACTGGCTTTTGTGATATGAAATTTATTTTCATTACATTTACTACTAGCTCTGTTTAGAGGACCACATTAGTTGTTTTCAAAATTTTATCTAAAAATGAAATATGCAATTTGTATTGTGTTGCCTAGCAACAAACCTGTCACTATGGAAACCAGTTTTCAGAAAACTGAACATTGACTATTTTCAAATCTAAATATCTCTTCGCAACAAAGGTGTATATGAACGATATATATAGTGACTAAATAAACCATGTCTGATTTACAAATGCCACAAATAAAAAAAACTCAAAATGATTATAATTTTTGTTTCCTTGGCAAGGGAACTACCTGCCCGTCAGAGATGTTACAAAAATACTGCAATTTTAAAGCAAATTTCTTGCTTCTGTAAACAAATATATGCATAATGTATACACATTCTGGCAGGTCCACATCTGTTGAATAACAAAAACCAAAAAATGAAAATAGTAAATAATGCAATTATTTGAACATAGGTTATTATGACAACCAAACCATCAGATAGTCAGTGATTTCACAAAAGGAGCAAATTCACAGCAAAATATCTCCCTTATACAAAGGATCAAATTGCTTTTTTATGCACATTTTATGTAACCAGCACTTAGTTATCACCACCAAAATCGAATTTACAATTGAATCATCACAATTCATGTTACCATGGCAACCAAAACATCATACCATTAGCGATTGCACAAAAATGACATATTTAAAAAAAGGCATATTCAAAGCAAATTATCTCCTTCCAGCATGACAGAATATGAATAATATTCAACATATTTTATATAATCCACATCTGTTATAAAAATACAAAAAATAATAGTTTTAAAAACTCCAGATAAGAGATACCATGGCAACAGGAAAAATGTTTTACTCTATGGCAAAGAAATATTACAAAAAATGAGTTTTACCCTAGGAAAAATGAGAAATTGACACTTTTCAGACCGGCTTTTGTGATATGAAATTTCTTTTGATTACATTTACTACTAGCTCTATTTAGAGGACCACATAAGTTGTAGGGATCTATTCAAAATTTTAACTAAAAATGAAATATGCCATCTGTATTGTGTTGCCTAGCAACAAACCTGTCACCATGGAAACCAATTTTCAGAACACTAAAATTGACCATTTTCAAATCTAAATATCTCTTTGCGGCAATCGTACATAAATGATATAGTGCCTAAATAACCCATGTTTGATTTACAAATGCCACGAAATAAAAAAAACTCAAAATGTTTACAATTTTGTGTTTCCAAGGCAACGGAACTACCTGACCATCAGAAATTTTACAAAAATACTGCAATTTCAAAGCAAATTATCTTGCAAGTGCAAACAGAAATATGCATAATGTTTACACACTCTGTTTAACAAAAACGATAAATTTGAAAATAATGCAATTATTTTAATATAGGTTACCATGTCAACCAAATCATCCATCGAGTTGTTGTTTTCAAAGTAAATTTTCCCTTATGCAAAGTAGTATTAAAAAATTCATATACGTTTTAGATTAACAAACATAAATTTTGCTTAAATCTTAAGGGTTCATCCACAATCACATAAAACAATTAATCTTTGTTCCGTTATCTCAGTTTATTGCTTGTTGCCATGGTAACCAACAAAGAAGAATTTGGCCTAAAATTGCCAAAAAAATATGTAAAACCCACACATATTTTTACAGTTTATAAAATCTGAAAGCTCCCATTAAGTTTTGGCATTCTGTAAATATGTCAAGATTGTCACCACTATTTGGAATACTTGCTAAAAGTAACTAAAATATTTTTTTTGTTATATATGTGGTTACCCCATCCACTTTAAAGATCTATAATTGTTACAAAATTAATACGAAACTTATTAAGTTTGCTTACAGGGTTTGCGCTAGGATTTATTTTTCTTTCGCCACCATTTTCGCCAATCAGATTTTTTTTGTGCCATTTTCTTGAACTTAGAGCCAGATTTTGACCATTTGCTGCCCAAAAAGAGCCAGGTTTGGGGCATTTTTCGCAAAAAATGTCTTCTGTCTTTAACCCCCTTAATTCTGGTGGATTATTGTATACGCATTGATAAAACAACTAAGGAAGAGTCCATTTTGTATTTAAAGCGGTTGACAGTCTTTAAATTTATGTATATTTGTACCTGGAGATTGTTGATTTTTCTTAACAAACAGAGCAAACACTGATGAAATGCTGTTTGGGTATTCACTGCTTGCCAAAGTACCTGTTTGCAAGTATTCAGAATAAATAGGATTAACCAACATTGTACGTTTAAGGTGTCAAGCAAAAAATAATACACAGGGATGATAATGATCAGACTTTCGATGTAATTGTCAATCTTTCCATAGAGTTTATATGGAAAACCTCCATTCAAGTGTGAACACCTGAACGTGAGACAGGTTATTTTTTAACATATCATTAGATTAAAATTAATTGCTAATAAATGTATGACGCCAATTTTAAAATAATATGACTTTTTTATAAGCCTTATCGGATTGATAATTTAGATATGTCTCAAATCAACTATTCTTGAAACACATTAAAATCTTATTTTAACTAGCTAACTTTGAAACGCAATTAATTTGATTTCCATTATGTTTGTTTGTTTGATTTGATTCTTTACGTCCCATCAACAATCTTTCAGTTATATAGGGACGGATCTTCCTGGGTTGAACCAGTACTAAGCTAGGATAAATGTGTTTTGCTCAAGGACCACAACGCAGTGACGCCGGTGAGACTCGAACCCACGGCCCTTCGGTCTTGAGTCAAGCACTCTACCACTGAGCCACTGCGCTCCCTATTTCCATTATGTGACAGTACTCTGAATGTTTCCATGGTTACAACAAGAAGGAGGTAAAACCTCACGCATGTTTTACAGTTTATGAAACAAGAAATCCCTATCAAGTATCAGCTGTGTACAAATATGTAATCATCTCCACCACTATTGGGAATACTAGCTTAAAATAACTAAAACGTTTGTTTGTTATATATCTGGTTACCCCACCCACTTTTAACGTCTATAATTGTTACCAAATAGAACATAACTTATTAATTTTCTTTAAATCATATTGGTAATGTTAATATGTTTCAACTCACTTATCTTTAATGCACATTAAAAATTGCATTATAACCATTCGTAAATTTTAAAAGCTTAAAGACGCAGTTTATTTAATATCCATTTTATAATATGTCTGCGCTTGTTTCCATGGTAACGGCAAGACGGAGGTAAACCTCACACATGTTTTTACAGTTTATAAAACCTGAAGGCCCTATTAAGTATTGCCAGTATGCTAATATGTCATCATCTCCACCACTATTGGGAATACTTGCTTAAAATCACTAAAATATTCTTGGTTATATATTATTGGTTACCCCACCCACTTTAAATGTCTATAAATGTTACTAAATAAAACTCAAAACTTATTGATTTTGCGTAAAACATATTGATAATGTTATTATGTCTCAACAAAACTACCTTTTATTTATATTGAAACTTGCATTATATCCATCTGGAAACTTTAACCACTTTAAGATGCAATTAATTTATTCTCCATTTTGCGACAGTACTCTGATTGTTTCCATGGTTACGACCAGATGGTGGAAAAACTCTACGCATGCTTTTGCGTTTTATGAAAGCTGAATACCATTTTGAACTTATCATTAACTGTATATATCTCTATGTATGCCAGGGAAATGGCTGTAGTAGTTCAAAAATGCCTAAGAATAGGCTTTTTTCATACCTGGTTACCCCACCCACTTTGGTTGCCATGGTTACAAGGAAAATCAAATATTTTGAGCATTTTTATTTTTTCATAAATGACTCATTGCATTAGTGGATATTCCTAAAATCAAATTCATCCCTTTTACTATTTCTTGTCTCAACAACTATCATTTAAAAATGAACAAAAAGTGCAATTTCGGACCAGTAGCAATATTCATGTTGCCATGGAAACCAAATTGAGACACAAAACCAAACTAGCGTGTGTTCAATGTTTCAAGTTTGTATCGATGCTTAGTATGCTATATAAACTTATATCTACACATTTGAGTTTGTTGGTCATTTTATTCAATAAATTAAGGCATTTTTCTAATTTTGCTATTATGTTGCTACTTTGGTTGCCATGGATACCGAATATAGAAACATTTTGACCTTTTTTATTCTTTCATTTAAGACACAAGGCATTAGAGTATGTTCCTTTTGCTGACACCTTTAATTTCACCTTTGCTGTAAAAAGATAATTTGGATAGAAGTTTGTCAATTTAAGCCTCCAAAAATATTATAGAGATAGCCCCTTTTCGTTGCCATAGAAACATGCTCTGCAAGTTTTTTTTTATCCTTTTCCATTTGTGATATTGAAAGTTAATACCTTTTTGATTTTTTTTCATACAGCATAAACCTTTAGACTTTAAAAGATAAATAGGCTGCATTGTCTTCAAAAAGTGTATTTTTTCATTTTTCCAAAACTAGAAAACATGCTTCTTGAGGCAAAATCTTAACTGGTCGTTGCCATGGTAACGGCATGACAATAACCGTTTCCCTTTGGCTATGTGACTTTTATGTTATAAGGAATCCATTGCGCCAACTTTTTTTGGCATTATGAAAAAGGCACTAATCAGCTTTTCTACTGTGCCTGCATGATTCTTAGGGAGAATGCTAATTAGTACTTATCTCATGTGTATCCAGTATCGGCTCAAACCAGCCTGCGCATATGTGCAGTCTTGCAAAAGCATTTACTGCTTGGACACAGTGTATTAAATAAGTTTCTACTATAGTAACTTTAGTTTGATTCGAACTACGATAGACGATCGTTACTATAGTGACGTCACGAACCTGCTAGAGATCATCGGTTGGTCAGTGCATATTCATGAACAGTAGGTGTGACATTGTGCAGACGGAATTGTCATGTCGACCCCTGCTGCATTGAAGCCTGTTTGAGAACCAGTGTCTGCGCAGACGCGATACTCAAAGAATTGACCTGTCTACTAAGGCAAATCACGACTGAGAAGTCGGGTTTGTGTCAATACACGGTACGTATTACCCAAAAACTATGTTAAAAAGAAGCAAGCACTGAATGGCTATAAATCATCAGTTTATGGAGACATCAAGTAACCTTTGGTAGCTAAACAATAACAATGATTAGTATTTAGCGATACAATGATAAGATTTTCTACACTAAAACATTTTTGGAAACATGGCCAGATCAAAAAAGCCGTTTCAGTGACGCATGATGACACAGATTGATAACAAACTCAAATCAACCAATGGGCAGATCACATGATTTGGTAGCATATCCGGTTAACAAGTATGTTGCATGCACCCACAATGCTCAAGTCAGATAGGTCAGTATGCGACAGTAATGCCACCTATTGTTAGATAATGGGTAGAGAACATTATCAAAATTCAAACTATGTATGCTCCACACTTTTATTAAATACGGCCAGGTGTAAGATTATTGCGGGCTACAGCCAGAATTCCTTTTTCAAAGCCTTATTGGATACATTAACCTGGGTGTGTCGCATGCGCTTTATATGCAATTTGCGAGGGGCCGTGGCACACCATCTTAATAACTGAAAAACGAAGACGACGAGCACCGTTACTCTAGTAGCTTATCTGGTTCCCTCCTCTAGACCATTCTAGCAAGACTGGTTTCCAGATCTGTTTGTAGCCTCAAAAGGTTATTCTTTTTTACAAAATAAATCCTTGCTGTGCTCTATTTGCGGTCCCACTTATTCGTAAAAGTTAATTAGAGTAGGCTGCGCAGTATATACACACACCCTTTTTGTCTACGGTGAAGAATTGAAAGGGGGCATACAGGGCTATTCACTTCGGTCATATTTGTTTAGATGACAACCAAATGAAGTTTCAATTGTAGCAGTTCGGATGTTAACGTATGTGCGCATCTATTACGTCAGAACTTAAGTAGGAACTATGGTTCGATTCGAAGTGGGCCAGAATCGCTGACGTTCAACCTCCCAGGATTAGTCCGAGGTTCACTTTACACTGAGTTGATTTAACTCTTTTCGTGCTGGGTAGTTTTCATACTTTTTGTCGTCTGCCGATTTTTTTCTTCAAAAATCATCTTTTTTTTAAAAAATTCTTTCAGGACTACCATCAGAGTGTCAAACAGTTTAGATCCATATCAGGCTCCGACAATATGACGGGCCTAATATGGATTCAAACTCTTTGTAAATGTTGTCAGCAGACGAAACCAGTAGACAAATATACTCAGCGTCAATGAAAAGTTACCAGTATCGAAATTTCTATATTTCGAAAAATATATAATACAGCTCTTTGGCTACTGTTACGTTTATGTTTCTAGTCAATGACAAGCTGGTTTGGAAAGATAAAACAGTTACACGAGCCCTGGAACTATTGTGCACGTGATGCACGTGCATTTTACGTTTTTCGCAGTTTATAAGAATTTGAAACCATCATTTGCAGAAAACAACATGCCAGGACATGCGCTAGACATTGGCATTGGAAACGCCACCAAAATGGTTTAGGTTATCCCATTAAACGCGAAAAATGAAACTTTAAGGTAGCACCAAAACTTTGCATTTTCCTATACAATGCAATGGAAACTACAGGGGCCCTTCAAGGAATGATTATAATGCATTCGGGTGTGATGGATACCGTTTTCCATAGTGGTGATGCATGGGACTCTATGCCATAAACTTGAGTGTTGAAGTATCCGCCGTTCTTCGTTCAGAATGGACTGAATATTGTCCTATGTTAAGTGTATGTGATTTACTGGTAACTTTTCACTGACGTTGAGTATAGTTTAAATAAAGTAGGCGTGCTTTTCGGAAAGGCGAATGGAATGTTGATTTTTTGCCATTTCATAAGGTTTCTCTCCAGTATGTAATCAAATTGTAAAGACAGTCCACGCCAGTGCTTACTGAAGAGCTGATTTGGGCCTCGTTGGTAGAAAACCTATGTCGGGATTTTCGACATGATACACATCAAACTATCTTGCTCAGCTACCGAGACTAGCTAGAATATTGAATATTTTCACGCAGCAAGGTTATCCAATATACTCTGCAGTTAGCGAATAAAAAGGCGCTGATCAGACTGTGCGGATGCGCAGGCTGGTCTGCACCTTTGTTGTTCGCATGCAACAAAGTAAGGTTTTGTTTTCTAGCGTCGATGCCCATGCATTTCGTCTTATGTTAACATCTATATTTTACTTATACTGGCTCAACAATCATGTTGAGATATTTGAAGAATGGTAAACAATATCGGGCCACCAGTGACCTGTCGCTGATGGACCGTTGGTGGTCCACTGCTATGTGCCAGCTGGGATGAGAAAAAAGCCTTGGAATCAAAGCATGATTATTTGACTAGCTTTAGGCTCATAGATCTTGGTCTCATTACTTCGTTTTATGCTGAAAGAGAGTGGTATTGCACACGCAATATTATGAGATTTTGGAATAACCCTCATATTGTTTGAAAACGGTTTTATCGAAAAAATTATTAACCGTTCGATTGAACCTTCCGATGAAATGTTAACAAAGTTTGAAGTACACAAACGGCTTACACTGGTAAAAAAGAATTATCTTACTGTATTTTTTTCGTGTATAATATAGCCTCCATATACTATACTGAGGGAAAAAAGTTTAGCAATTATTTATAATGTGGTTTCCCATAGGCGATCTTTAAAGCATTAGATCTTTTTAATTGGCAGGTTCGCAAACATGTCAGTTGTTTGAAAATAAACTAATGGCTATCCGCAAGTGGTCAAAAGAAACAAAATCCGACTTCATTGTGAGGGTTAGATCTGCTGAGCATTTTAATTTCGAATGTTATTCAATTGAAAGAAAGGTAATTCGGATAAAAGCGATTTTCGACTCAAAACTGTACGAAAAGGGTAAACATAACACACAGTTTTAAACCGTTTTTCACTTTCTTGCTTTTGGATCTAAACATTTGACAGAAAAATGAAACTTTTAGTCGAAAACTGTTTACACCATTGCCAGATAAGCTGTTTTAGCAAGGGGGGCACAAAATCAGACTTTACATTATGTGAAATTTCAACCTGTTAATGTCATCGCACTTGTGAACGTTTGTCAACATATATTTTTGACACTATGAAATTAAAAGTCCTATTTCTTCTAAACTGTAAATCCCCAAAGTAGATTGCTAAACTTTTTTCCCTCAGTATATATATAAGCCCTCTTCCCTATAATGAAAACCGATATAAATGTCACGTGTGGAAGATCAAGAGCTGTCCCAAAAATATCACAAACAGGTGTTATCTGTTCAGGTTGTGCGTCTTTCAAAGTCTGCTGTCTTCACTTGTATACAACAACAACAACAACAACAACAACAACAACAACAACAACAACAACAACAACAACAACAACAACAGATCAATTTTGAAGTGGATGTCTTTGACAACAGGTCATAAATTTTAGTGGCTAACATTGATGACAGACCAAAACTTTAGACAGTTTATTGAAATTAACAAATTACTACAGTTTTTGGTTTTGATTAAGGGCAAAAATAATCTTCCACCTTGCATCAGAATTACAATCATCTCATCAATTGGCTGACCGAAATTGGACATAAGCAAATAGTCTAGATCCAGATCAAACGCTGCATGACAGGATCCAAACTGTTTTCTTATAGGATTTAAATATCAAAATAAGCTGAAAATCTACGTCTAGACAAGATATCACTAAAATGACAAATGGACTTGTCCACTTATATGAATTAGAGAATCCACAAGGCTTAAATGGTTCGAATGTCATTTTAAGGTCACTTTGAGCCACACTGTTCATAGACAGTTTGAGGAATTTTCAGTGTTATATTGAGTTTTGTGAAATCAGTTTATCCCCTTTTCGTTTTGAAAGCAGGAGTTTGGTTTTGGCTGTGCTGCTTATATTCTATTTTTTCTAAGCAGTTAACCAGCTGGTGACTTTTCAGAGTAATCTTGATTTTAGTAATTAGTCATTACCCTTTTCGGTTTTGAATGCAAGTTTGATTTTGGTTGTGCCACTTACTGGCCATCGCTTATATTTTTTTTATAAAAAATTAACACCTTACACAATATCTTTATCAAAAGTTTACAGTATTTGAAAAAAACAACACACAAGTTGTTTTGACATTTTTTTCTGAGACTACATAGAGCTTTTAAAAGTGTAACTTGTAATATTAAGTACTAGCTCCTTCCTAATAAGCAAAATTTGTATGTAACTATTTTAAAAAAGTAAAGTAAAACCTGTCACCAGCGGCCTCTCAAAAAGAACACCAAAAACTGGTTTTCAATACTTTTTATCGCTTAATGCAGGTCAAAAGTATTGCAGAATGCTCCAAGGAGAGTATTTGCAATACTTTGACCTTCATTAATACTTTCGACCTTCATTAAGCTACCATTTTCCATTAAGACCTTTTTATTTCTATTTTTAAGTGGCCGCTTAACACAGGTTTTACTGTACCCTCTTTGGAAAACAATGAAATCCAGATCATCTGGCATCTAATGAAGTCTGCTGATCATAATGATCCACATTTTGCATCCACACAATGAATTTAAAGTTCACTATTGACACCAATAACCACAACTTTTGCAAGACTAAACACATTTTGCCTTTGATTTTGTATTTGTCTTTGTCGTACTGTCTTGTCTGGTGGTCACCTGCTGGGAAAGGGCTGACCTCTTGGCTCTCTTGTGTGTGATGTTTCTTGTGTGTTATTTTTTTTATCTCTTTCCTATATGGTGTCCCGGGTCATGTGTGGTACTTGATTTATCGATTGCTGATATTTACCTTTTTCCTTACTTTTTATAACTTGAATATTCAATACCATATTTTCCTGAAACTTACTGATGTAAATGGACATGGTACCAAAGACTCAATTGTAATTCATTAAACTGTTAACTTGTTATAGAAAGATTTTCTGCCCCTAAGTATCATTTTACACGTAACATTGTTTTGTATGGGAAAACTACAGCAAAATGAGTAAAAGCTTAATAAATTGAAAACTTATTTTCTAAATTGTGTGAAAGCTGATCTGAACCATTCCTATGTCAAACTGAAGATAGAGTCCTGCAGCGTTATGCTGGCTATGTTGACATTCTGTATTTACAATAATATTTACCAGTATCAAAGACATTTTAACTCACTATTTTTAGAACAATTGAAGTATTTTATTATGTTTGAAATGTCATATGCACATACCAATCACAAGGAGATATTAGAGGCATAGTGGTTGAATTGCTTGTACACTGTCATGGAGGTTGAGAGTTCGAACCCCGTCACCTTTCCTTGTTTTTTTTAAATTCATATTTTTATTTATTTATTTATTTATTTATTTATTTATTTATTTATTTATTTATTTATTTATTTATTGAAGATACTTCATAACCTATTCCTAATCATTTCGGTTGCTGAATATCAAACAGTCCATATCCTATTGAGTTGATGCATTCTGTGGCATCTCGCATATGCGTGTTCCTGTTTGCTAATGTCACATTTAGGGGGCACTTTGTATAAATGTTAAAAACTGTTGTCAAAACCTGATTAAAGGGTACATATGAAAAAAGTATACAATAAAAATGACGAAAAAGAGATGAAAGCATTGATTGGATTCGAACCTGCGCATAAAGGAAAAATAATTGATTTAGTTCTGGTGGCGACTACCTACTGAGCTATCCATACTGACAACAAATAGTTTTCAAAACCACACCTGACTTTTGGCGAAGATTTAGCGCTAGTAAAATGCATTTAAGCCCCTCCCCTAGTGGCTTTGGCTACTGTCCGTTCTAAGGTGGTGGTTCTGTTGTTATTTATCTATTGTTTAATGCACTTCCCATAGGTTGTGGGAGTTCTGTGTTTGTTATGCATTACTAGTTTTGCAATCATCTTGAAGGGGAAGAGAAAGCTGGTTGCTTTGATATTATTGTATTACAGATGTATTGTTACTATAAACGTTCTGTGTCTCTTACTCATGGTGCCATGGGTTGGTCTGCAGTGTGTGATTGTGGTATATCCTGATCATACTCACTTACTTTCTGAATATGCCACCCAAATGTTTCGATTTTAATGTTTACAAACAAGCAAATATAACATAGTCATTAGATCTTGGCAGAACTATAAAATTGCTACTGATAGATTTTTTTTATATTTTTCATGAGTTATTGTCCCTAAAAGGCAATATTGACATAAAAATGGGTTGAAAATCCAATTGTCTGAAATAGTTTGCTTTCAAAAATCAGATTGCAGTAAAAGCATAGACAATATATTTAGTTTGATACAAATTTACATATGTTACTTTTAATTGATATACAATTTTGCAAACATGAAAACACAAGTAAATGCTCTTGGTTTTGCATTTTTTGAGGTGTAAAAAATCCATAAATTTTGTAGCTTAAATCAATCAATGATCCAAAACTATTGAAAAGTATTGAATTTCCATACATTTTGATATATTTTGATGGCTTCTGCAATTGTCTTTATATATCAACAACAAAAATGTGTTCACATGTATTTGATTTTCAGCCATTTCTAACACTTTCGTTGCACCCGCATAGATAATCATTGAAAAAGAAGTGAGTGGGGTAACAATATATATTTATATGTCCAGGAAAATTCGTTTTATTAGTTCATCTTCTCAAAACTAGTTTCCTCACATACAGATAGCATCAAACTATTATTACAAACACTTTTTGTTTGTAGAAGGTAATTTAATTCCTTGTTATGCAGTTAAAAGTTACAAATTAATGTTTGTGCATTACAGGGGGTTAGGGGTAGTAATCAACGAATATTTTTCTTTCTAGATGATGAAATTGCTACGATTTCACACTGATCCAACTTACATAATAATGTTTAGGGTTATTAAAATTTCACAAAAATCTATCGTTGGATTTGTCTAAAATATTTGAATATTTAGTTATCAAATGTAAAAATGGGAGTAATTTTGACTTTTAATTTTAGGGTAAAGGCTGGTCAGTAAATATTTGATGGCTAGATATACATGAATTAACCGTTTCTGCATTTTATATAAAGTTTAACTGTTCTGATGCAATATTTTACATATGCCATATTTATCCGCTACTAAATCATAGACCTGTTTCTATCTTACTTTGGCTCTGAAAATCTTTGGTGAAACAGGGCATATTAGGCATGTCTTTGAAGTGCCATAGCTCTAATACTAAATGGTATTGTTTTATTGTTTTATATTAATATTAGTAAAATAAAACAGCAAATTACAGAAATTGAAAAAAATATATTCTTTGGAAAAAAATGCCAGGTGTCAGTAGTGACCTTTAGTTACGGCTAAATCAGATTATTTTCTTCTTGGATCTGTTTTTTCTCAATATCCCTAGTTTGTTCTAAGCATTTACAACAATATCTCTAGCAGCTGGATTGATATTCCAATGGGCCTTAGTTCTGTATGATGCTGAGCCAGTTACCTCATTCAGCTCTAGTTGATCATATTTTAAACACTCTTGCGTGTGAAATGAGGTCAAATATTTAATTATGCACTGGAAAGTATCTGGCTTATCCTCAATGTAATAACACAACTATTGTATCATTTTGGTGATTTGCACAAAAAACTAAAACACCTGTATGTCTTTACATGGCTTGTGATACCTGATAAAGAATTGTTAACACTGGATCGGGTGATTGTATATAATCATGGCTCAAAAGAGTTATATAGCTATATAATTTGAACTGCAATTCAATACATAAGTAATATTAAAACCAATAGGTTGGAGGTAGATCAGGTGAATAAAGTTAACAAGAATATCCAAGTTAGTCTATTAAAGTACAAAAATATCGCTCTCTTATGTGTCTAAAGAAATCCCAAAGATGTTTTTGCCTAAAGTTAATTTCATCTAGCGATCTAAAATTTTGATCTGTCTTCAATGTTAGCCACTAAAATTTCTGATCTGCCATCAAAGACAACCACTTCCAAATTGATCTATAGATAAATGCAATATTTTTTCATGTACCTGTCGTCTTCGAGGGAATCTAGTACCTTTATAAAATGAGCAGCGAATTCAAATTTGGCAGAAATGTAGCTGAATAATAGTATTTTGTTGTATAAGTGAAGACAACAGGCTTTGACAGAGAGATGCACATCCTGAACAGATAGCATTTTTGTGACTGTTCTTGGGAAAGTTCTGAAATGATGGCTTTATTTGCAAGAGTCTCTCAACACAAAACATGTTTACTCATCCAGAGGGCTTCTCCTCGAAATTTGCAAATTGAAATGTTTACCTTCATGCGACCTCAAAGTTGAATATGTCATCAATGTTAGTGATCTGTGATCCACGGAGCCTGTTGTATGGTATATAAAACTTTGTTTTTTTTTTGGATCTAAGGGATGCAACTGCTCATACAATTCATCAAATCTACATATTGAGTTAAAACTCCTTCACTCCTTTCATAACCCTTTCCTTCTGAATAAAAATGTACATCAAACACAGAAATTACTTCTCTTCTCAGGTTCACTTGTGTATATCTGGTCATATTTCTATAAGCGAACAGAGTAAGCCCCAATCAGACTCTTACGAGAGCTAATCTGGGTCTGCTCTGTTTACAAAGTAAAGGTGTTAATTGACGTTTCTATGTGACAAAGGTTTATCTCAAAGTTTTTGTCAACCATACACAATATTGGTCGGAAGGTTTGATGCTAATATTTGCTGATACATGCTGATTGGCCCCCAGGGTGTTCATATATATATGTAGGCTCGGACCATTTTTTGAGGTTCAAAACCTTGAATTTCAACGAATTTCTTTGGTTCAGAAATATGAAAATTTTTGGGTATGACGATTTTGCGCATAGTCTTTTGGGGTCATCACAAAACTGGACTGGTTTTATTGGTCATTTTTCTTAAGGATGAGGATATTTTTGGGGTTGCTAATTTTTTCAAATACTTTTTTTTTGGTATGCCTGATATTCCAGATATATTTTTTGTAAATAGTAGATGCCGGATCCAAGCCTACGTATGAAGAAAAAGAATGAGAGTACCCCACTTGGGATTGACATGGGTGAGAGTATATAACCATTTAGGCTGGCGACATTGCTCAAAATGACCACCATTCAAGATGGCTGCTTCAAGTATGATGATTTTGTGCATCTTTGGTGCTATACATGTTTCTTTTAAGTTTTAAAGGATAATTTTGATGGCTGCCATTTGTTTTCAATTACTCCTTATGCATCATGTGTAGAATTGATTGCATTAATTGCAAGATGTATCAAATAATACTTCAAACGAAGTAAGTTTGAAGATTCGACCTCTTGCTGTTTGTCTGCAGCGGTTGGATACATATATGTACCATGGTTAAACCACACACATCTTATATGTGCATTTTAGCCTTATTTTATGGCAATTGTCCTACACATATCACGTAATGCTAAATATTTTCATTTCAAATTTCATTAGAAGCAAATACTGCATATGGATTTTTCACCATAGAGAGCATTTTTTCATTCATGTAACGTATGTAACACATGTTTACTGAAACAAAGACGTAGGCTCTTTTTTGAGCCGCGACATGAGATTTCCAACAATGTAGTATGTTCGACCAGCAAAGCCTCAGATCAGCCTGCGCATACGCGCAGTCTGATCAGAGCCTTTGCTAGTCGCTTGAATATTCTATGACTGTCAAGCTACTGACCGAACATCATGTGGAGTTTCTAAGCTTAAAAGAAGGCTGCACAAGCTCGTCTGAGTCTACACTTGTCAAAATGCCACATTGTTGGAAATCATGTGTCGCGTTTCATCTATGTTTACTGAAACAAAGACTTAGACTCTGTTTATATGTAAACCTTGTGAAAGTAAAAAGTAAGTGAGTATGACCAAGACATTTCACGATCACAGACTGCATACCTACTCAAGGCAGCGTGAGGAAGAGACACAGAGCACAGACGGCCACAACACGATTAAAGTAAAGCAACCAGCTCTCGAGGATCTCTCTCTTCCTCAACAAGATGGTTGCTAATCTAGAAAGGACACCAATAACCACATCTTAAAACAAGGACCCAGCCTAATGAATAAACAACAACGGAATCATCGCCTTAGAAGGACAGCAGCCTAGACCACCGTGGTGGGCTTAAGATAATTTGCCGCCCTAGATTCTGTTTCTCCGGTGCTCGCTGATGGGCATTTTTCATGATCTTCCTTTGCAGTTGGAGTTATAGCAATATTGAGTACAACAAGAGTTGTCTGTTCACGGGAAACAGCGGAATTTGGCGGATTTCTTCGTCTTTGAAACGACTTTCTTTGCCTCTAGTTCGACTTAGTTTGTATTTTTCTTCTTTCTATTTCATTAAATTAAGCCCCACTTTGAGTCATGGGAGTACTTGCTTTCGGTCTCCAAAGGACTTTTGATCTGAGACTGATAACAGTAGTTTTGGTGGAGTCCATTTCGTCCACAGATGTTTCGTACCAGAAGTGCAGGTAGCGATATCAACGGATCGGCTCTCCTATCTGTCACAGTGCAAAATCAATCATTTTTGAATCCATATTTCTCCGCTAAATATGGCTTAATTTTACTTAAGTCTTTTATTTTGAAATAAATTATACATTAATGTTGTCAATTCAAGTGTTTGTTGACTTTGGTAAAGTCAAATATGTAAGAAATATTGATTCCAATATTACGTATCGGTCGACATTTTGAAAATCCATCATTGTTTTTCGGCTGACCTTGCGAGGGTACACTAATTTAAATATTCATTATAAACCATCCAATGAAACACTTGCTATTTTTCTTTCACGCAATCACAGATGATAAATATAGAAATGAGATCATGCAAAAAAATCGGATATTTTCGGCAGTTCAAAAGGTCAGAGCCTTGCCTAAAGATTGGCCAACTTTGAGATCGTTTTTCTCCGGAAACTTAATAGACCACTGGTACCTGGCTTTTCTTAAGGGCTTCCCCAACAAAATAAACTCAAATTTAGTAACAAAGAGTTGTGCGCATATATGCGCAAACGATATTTATAGCAGTACTATCACGAGGAGAGTGCATGTAAACTATACGGCAAAGCATCCAAACCGCGGGAATGTGTATTGGACAATTGTGTATTGCGGTTTATCAGCTGATCGATTTTTGACAGAAAAAATACACCAATGGAAAATGTTTGAACTAGTGTAGCTTTTTTATTTCTTGATGGATTTTCATAATTTAAACACCATTTTCATTGTCATTCATTCTACTTTTAGCCCGTGGTTTCAGATTTGAAAAATTTCAACTATTACTAAAATCCATTTTTATCTTTAGTGCAGGCTCACTCTGAGGCTTTGTCGCTTTTGTGACTGCCCAAGATCATTCTGCATGAATGATCTGATAGTGATGGATCTGCTCATTCAGAATGGTGCTGTTAGTCCTGTCTTTATGCTTTCAAATGGAACAACTGCCAGAAGGGTCCAGATTCCGAAACCGAATGGGAATAAGTTATATAGACTCTTCCAATGTTTTCTTAATGGCCACATGATAACACCTTTGATCAGGTTCCTTTACTTAAGAAGAGTGTGTTACAGACAAATAGTATAATTATTTTTCTCAACCAAAGCATATGCTTTGGGTACTCAAAAGAACCATCTCAATGAGATGGTTCTTTTGAGCACCTAAAACGATTCCAGGACATCTAGGCCCCAGACAAACCTGGCCCCTGACAAACTCGGCCCTCAATAGAAATCGTGTGCAATCTATTTCAGGAGGCTGGATTGTTTCATTGCACATGTGCTTAAAATCTCATTTATTCAATCTTTCATTCTCATTGTGCGTGGGTAATAGGTATGAAACAATTACTAAAGCAAATAGCTTGCGTGATGACTATGAGACAGGGGGAAAACAGTGCATTCCCATCCCAGAAGCCCCTTTGTGTGGTGTCTCATATGGGCTTATTTCTGTAAACTTAAAAAATGAGTGATAGAAGATGCGAGTAGACAACAATAGTCGTGACTGGCGGACTAAGCGTTAAAATAATGATGAAGGCTCTAGATGCCCAATTGCGCCTGAGCCTTCGCTGGTCGCATATCAAATAATTGTGAGTCCCAAAGCTGAATGAGCTCGGGTATTAAATAAAATCGTAACTACAAGATCTGAATCAAACTAAGTCGTATATATGTTCATTGTTTAGACATGAATGGTTATTTATCAATATTATGAGCCAAGTTGGTTAGGGGCCGAGTTTGTGGGGGGCGAGTTGGTCAGGGGCCGAGTTGGCTAGGGGCTGAGTTGGTTAGGGGCCGAGATGTCCAGTTACCCCTAAAACATACGCCAAAATCTATGAGTGAGAAAATATTTACGATTTTATGCTAAAATTTTATTTAAACCTTTGCAGTAAGCTTGAAGCTCCATGCAAAGTCCATTTAACCAAGCCAATATTTACCTGTGAAAAAAAAAGCATTCTGCACAGCATTTTAGCTCTTGGTTTTGACTTGGATATGACAAATGGGTCTAGAACATTGATTTATTTTCAATGTCTTATTATTTAATAGTTCTGACACTGTTTTAAAAACTATGGGACCCAGAAAAAGTGAGTGCACATGCACTGGAATTGGGTGCTCCTTCACCATTGTTTTCCATTCAAATTCATAAATTAGCACTCACCTGTGGAAAATGATCCTATATGATCACTCAGAGAAAATGAACTTTTTTTTAGAATTAACTTTTTATGAAAAAAAGTCATTCAGAAACCATTGAAAATTAATTATAGACCTGGCATTCAAACCTTATTATATAAAACTGCCTCTGGATAGGAGATTTAATCTATTAAGAAAGTGTTTAACTCTTTACAAGTGCTGATCCAGAGGGAGGGACAGGGGGTCCTGACCCCCCCCCCCCCCCCCTGGAAAATCACAAGTTATATGGGTTTTTATAGGGAATAAGCAATAGGACCCCCCCCCCCTCCCCCATGGAAAAAGTTGGACCCTCCTGGAAAATGTTGGACCCCCTCTGGAATGTTGAAAAATGATAGTTTTCTTTGAAATTAACCATTTGACTTCAGTAAAATAAGCTGAGGACTAAAAAAACAACAAAAAAATGTCAGGGCCTTTTTTGTCAGATTGACCTGGACCTCCCCTGACGAAATTCCCGGATCTGCGCATGCTTTACCTGCCAATATTGGCTACTGATAACCTTTGCAAACAGTTTAGACCCAGATCAGGAACAACTTTTTGTCAGGTCTGATCTGGATCCAAACTGCTGTTATTTCCAAAATAATTTTTTAAAGACATCAATTTCAGAAATATATTGGCAGACAACAAAAAGCAAATCCTACCCAGCATGCAAAGAGTTAAAGGTCAGAACCTTAATTAGTCCTTCCTTAAAAATGTGTTTGCTGTCACCCTTTTCATAATTTTCCAGGTGGGTATGTTTTCGCTGATTTGTTAAAAAAAACTTTAAAAATAAAGAAAAATGTTGACAAGTAGAATAATTTTTTTCCGAAACGGCCATAAAATAGGTTGAGTAGGTTGCATTTTTGAATGAGTTGGTTGGATGACAACAAACTTTTTTTAAGGATGGCCTTTGCATGATATATTAATGACTCAACATGTAAAGACTTAGTGCCCTGCTTCCATTTGGTACCCACAACATATGTTTTCATGAAATAATATGAAAAAAATGGCCTAATTTGGTTGAAAAGTGGCTTAACCAGACTATGAAAGATATAGGTCTAGATGAACCAAATTTTTGAGCGTATTATTAAAAAATCGAGAATATTTTCTTATCCATCAGTTTGAACTCTTCTTTTGGGTGCTCAAAAGAACCGTCTCGATGAGACAGTTCTTTTGAGTACCCACAAGATATGTTTTCATTGATAAATAAGAAAAGTATTTTTTTTAAATAACACACTCTTATCTGGAGGTCTGGAAATATATATTGTTAATTAATGGACTTTGTTTTTATTGCGTTTTGCTTCACACATCACGATTTTTCTCTCACTCCAAAGAACAAACCTCTTAAGCAGCTGTGGATAACGGTGAGGGACTACGTTCTTCGTCCGCCTGGCTGCACAAATTGATTTTGTCGGCTTTGATAAGTGAGCATGTTTCAAGCTTCGTCTGGCAGGGTATCTGATGCTTAGGCCAGAATTTTTTTATTAGTTGATTTACAAACCCTCCTACTGTAATTTTCCGTCAAGTAAGAAAAAAATAAAATTTAATTTCTAAAAAAAAATTTTTATTTTATCCGCCGACTCTAAATATTACTTGTTTCATTGGAAAAAAATAATATTTTTTTTGAGGTTCTGTCAGTGTATTTTTGAGAGTGATACTGTAAAAAGTGATCGTCCTGTCCAGATTTTTAGGAAAATGATAAAATCGTCAAAATTTAATACAGACTGTTGGTTTATCTATTACTAGTTTTACTGTTTCTGGAGATAATAAAAAAAAAAAAAAAAAAAAAAAGCTCTGGAAAAAAAAAAAAAAAAAAAAAGCTCTGGAAAAAAAAAAAAAAAAAAAAAAAAAGCTCTGAAAATGACCAGTTAACTGGTCATTTTCAGAGCTTTTTTATTTTATTTTTTTTCGTCCCCCCGACCCTAAATCTGAAAAAAAATTCCCGTAAATCAACTAATAAAAAAATTCTGGCCTTATATAGATAGAAGATTAATGCTTAAAAAACTCAGCCACCATGGAAGATTGTTGATAGCGTATAACTTAAAGACAAGATGCCAGATCTTAATACTTATTGTAATTTTCAAACTACCGTAGTTTGTCCAGTAAGACGCCCCTTGGAGGCACTGCAAGCCAGGCTCCAAGATTATACAACTTTTTTCATGCTCAACTCAATTGAGCATGGTATTTTAACTGCTCATAAACACTAAAATGCTGAAAAATAAAAAATAAACTTTTCTGGCTTTCAAACACTCACATATGTAACATAATTGATCATGCTAATAGATGTTATGTTGGCATTTTAACATTTATGTGCATGTTAAATTCCGTGCTCAGTTGAGTTGAGCTTGAATAAAGTTAATAACCTAGGGAGCCAGATTCCATAAAAATGACATTGGTTTGGCCAACATGGGCAAATTGTCATGTACCGAAATGTACAATATGAGCCAGTGCATGAGATTTCCAACAATGTGATATGTGCAACCATCAAAGCCCCAGATCAGCCTGCGCATACGCGCAGTCTGATCAGAGTCTTTGATAGTCGATTGAACATTCCATGAGTGTTAAACTACCGACCGAACATCTTTTGGAGGTTCTAAGCCCCAAAGGAGGCTGCGCAGGCTCGTCTGAGTCTACACTTGCCAAAATGTCAAATTGTTGGAAATCTCATGCCACGACTCATATGTTTATATAATGCTCATTGCATGCATAAGGCTTTTTCCAAGTACATTGCATTTTGGGAGGTTCATTGGGTGAATTTATCTACAAAATGTGGAAATTGAGGGAAAATATTGACAAAACATGCTGTAAATGTTCTAAAATTTCAAACACTTTTCTCTTTCCAGTTTCAAATAAAATAATGGTTATCAGGACTGGAACTCTTAAAATGCTTGTCAGAATAACAAACAGGGAAGACTGCTTCTTCAGAAGCAGTCTGATCTGGGCCTGCACTTTTTGTCTAGGCCTTTTTGGTTGGCAAACAAAGTTTGAAAATTTTGAACATCTACCTTAGTAATGAAGATCAAGATTTGCAATGAAATGGGCATGGGCTGAATTTGGGCCCATACAATGTATGGAAAGGCAGAAATTAATGATCTTATCTAATTTATTTTCGTTGTCATTATACAAGTACATGTACCATATTTCCAAGCTCTTTTTTTGTCTGAGTGGCTGCTGCTGGAGCTGATTACCTTCGTGAAGTTTGGATTCAGATAAGGCCTGATAAATCATTGGGCTTGATCTGGATCAAAATCTGTTTGGCACTTTAATGGTATTCCTTAAATTAAAAAAAAAAAGTTACTTTAAAAAATATGAAGGCCGCAAAAAAGCATACAAATTAAAATGGCCTAGCATGCAAATACATGAAGTTAATTATGCCAACGAATTTAAGTGTTGTAATTGATCAAAAAAGGTCCTTGTGCCAGATACTGGTTGGCTGGAAGTTGCCACCTAAATTTTGTAGCAGACCTACTTTTAAAATTGAAATTATTTCTTTCTAGGACCAAACAAGTCTACCATTTATTTTCTTGATGCTGATGATCCGAGAAGGTTGACAGAAAAAAGCCTCCTATGATTTGTACATAGCAGCCAACATTTTGTAAAAGGTAAGGTCAATGTTCTTAGTTTGAGAACATTTCACTTTATATTCTCAAGTAAAATATTGGTTTTCAGGGCTGGAATTTGCTAATTGCTTGTCAGAATAGCAAACAGGGAAGACCCTGATCAGGGTCTGCTCTAATTGTCTAGGCTTCTTGACAGAACGTTTAGGCAGGGCGAACAAGGTCAGATACAGCTTATATAGAGGATTTTACATGAGTGTTCACGTTTTATTGAATTTATTAAACGAGTTGAGGAAAAGAGATAAAATGCTAGGCTTGTGGAGCTTTTTATCTCTTTTTCGCAACAAGTTTAAATTAAAAGTATCTGGCCACTTTTATTTTCTTCGAAATTTTTTTTGGAAAATCCCACCATTTTTTCTGGATATTTCAAATTCATCTTGTATGCTTGTGTACATCTAAATCCTTATTAATGTCAGGACCTCAGCGTCTCTCCAGTTTTAGGACCCTATTCCCCTCCTTGATAGACAACATTTTACAAAAGCACTGCCTATTATAAACACTCAGTATAACACTGAAATAGTGTGGAAAATATACATACAGCAGCGTTATCTGTTGACCTTTGCTTGCTGCAAAATTCCAGGCTGTCTAAAAATAAATATTTATTCTACCTAATGAACAGATGACTGAGAATTTATACCACAAAAAGATTGGAACAATTTTGGATCGGTCCGGGTCTTAGGTGATGGGGTGGTCCTGAGGTTGTACTAACCCAAAGATTTGGAGGAAAACAAAGGTGTATGTGCATTAAGAGGCTATTTTCGCCCCCCTATGAGGTCAAAAAATAAAAGTTGCTCTTCACAAGTTTCTTCTTATTAGTTTATTAGGACAATAGCCAAAGTGTAAATGTCTGGTATTGATTCGACTTTTACGGTTGTTATGGTAACAAAAATGGTCGCCAAATAAGGCTGAAAATAGGAAAAAGACCATTTTTGAGCAAATTTGAGACATGTAACAGAGAAATTAATATAGAGTACAAGCAAATACCAAAACAATATTTTAACAGATGATGAGAATTATCACGGCACACAATATATTAAAAGGTTTGTTTGGTATTTGCTTGTGCTGATATCTAATTCTTAAAAAATTGGTCTCCAAAAGCCTCAAATTTGGCCTAAAATGGCGATTTCTCTATTTTAAGCCTATTTTGTTGGCCATTTTGGTTACCATAGCAACCGGTAAAAGTAAAATAAATGTCAGAATTTTACACTTGGGCTATTCTTCTAATAAACCAATAAGATGAAATTGGTGAAAAGCAACTTTCAGTTTTTGGATCTAGAGGGGGCCAAAATAGCCCCTTAATGCACGTACCCTTTTGCTCCTCTAAACACTTGTATGGAACCAGTACCATGCTGTCCTGGTTCGGAACAAATTCATCATCTAAACGGGCTATTAACCCTCTACTCCATATGCTATTTTTAGATCATGACATCATTTCTATTTTTTGACATCATTGAAAAAATTCAAGAAAAATTTAAGTTAAGTTTTGAATTTTTTTTTTGAAAATATTATGGAAAATGGAGCATTTTCTCCAAAAGAGCAAATGCTCCATTTTCCGTAATATTTTCAAATACATGATATTTCAAAGGCATCAAAAGGCCTTATTATGTGGTAAAGGGCTTATCATGATATCCATTGTGATGGTGATGATTCGGGAAAGGTTGACAGAAAGGTTATCATCAGGTTGGTTCAGCCGTTTTATCGCTTCATACAAGAAAGAAGCACAATGCTTAGTGTCATAAAACTCGTTATGTAATTGTATACTTTGTGATTTGTATCTTTATACGTTCCACACTATTAACATTGCCTAATTTTCTATTCAGTGAACCTGTGAATTCACGGTGACTGGTTTGAATCCTTTTTGAATAAAAGAGACAGTAACATCATTTTAAGGAAGTCAGCTCTTTGCATGCTGGGTAATTTTGCACACTTTTTAGCTTACCTGAGCGGAAGCTTATAGGAAGGGACTTGAGCCGGCATCCGTGCAGCCATTCACACTTTCAAACATGAATATCTCCGAGACCAGCAGGCCGATCAAAATCAAATTTCATCTGAAGAATCATGCATTGTGGTTTGGGAAAGGCTGCATTGGGTTTTAAGCCAGATTGGATCAGAATTCTGGTTTCCTTGGCAACAGATAGCTCCCTTAGGGTTATAATGGGAAAAATCATGTGACCACTCTCTAAGCTCCTTCATTTTTGATTGGATCTTCTTCAAGGAAAGCCGTAAAGCCTTGGATGGGTTTGAAATTTAGCAAAATTGGACCAGGGACTTGCGAGTTGGCTGCCCTTGAGTGTCAGGAAAACTTTCCATAGACTTATAATGGGGGAAATGTTGTGACAACTCCAGCACCTTCATTCTTCATTCTTGTAGGTAACAAGGACAACAATAAAAGCTTCGATGTGTTTGAATTTCGCCCAGATCCCATCACCTACTAAGGTGTTACATGTGGCTGCCCTTGAGCATCTAAAATATAGCTGTATAATATTTTGACCACTCTAGGGCCTTAATTTTGAATTTGTTCTTCTTCATTCTTGTTGGTAACCAAGACATACATAAAAGCCTGGATGAGTTTGAATTTGGGTCAGATCCCATCACTGACTACGGAGTTAGCTGCCCATTGAGCATCTGAAAAATATAGTTTCCCCAGGTTTTCTCTGCCATTCTTATTTAGATCTTTTTAATACTTGCAGAAACCAGAACTGTCATAGAGAATACTAAGGGGAGTGTCTTTTGATATCAAGTTTACCAGGCAAGGCTTTGAGAACGCTTGTTGATATCGCGAGGCTTGCAGAGCGATTCAACATGCGTTCTCAAAGTTGAGCCTGGTAAAATTGATATCAAAAGACGCGAACCTGGTATTCTATTTATCAGTTCACCCATTGTTTCACTCTCAATCTAGTGATTTTTATGACGTAATTTTCGATTTTTGTGTTGATTCAGCGTCATAAGCGACATCCTTCAAAAAGTGCAACGTCATCATGACCTGATAAAGGCATATACCGTGAGATAGACAATGTTTATCAGGAAACATGCAACAATGCAGTTAACAATGCAGTTAATATGAGAGGTAACTGATAAATTATCTTAAGGGTTTGAATTTATTCCTGATCACTGTTTCCAGTTCAGAGTTACCTGCCTTTGAGCATCATAAAAAAATGGTGTCTCCAAACATTATGCTGGCTCTCAGGTGAGTGATTGTTGCCCATTGGACTACAAAGTTTTGTTGTCTGCTGATTTTTTTCTTTGAAAAAATATTTCAGGAATACCATCAGGGTGTCAAACAGTTTGGATCCAGATCAGGCCTGACATTGGATCCAAACTGTTTGCAAAGCAGTGTGATCTGGAACTGTTTTGTTTGCACATGCTTTTCCAGCCGGAGTAATCTGACTTCCCCTGCTAGTGTCATCTGCTCATTGGCGTAGCTCCCATTACGCAATATTTACATTTTCAAAGCAAGCCTTTAATGAATCTTAAGAATTTTGCAACCGTTCATAGCCTCATGAACGATACAAAATTTGATTGACAGCTGCCAAGCTTACTTGCCTGTGCAATTCGCTTTGAACATCAAATTCATTTGCCAGATGTAACACTGGTGTTGTGATTGACAGCGAGCCACACCCGAGTTGCACATGCAAAACAAGCTTCTTGTTTGCTCCATTGGCTGTCCGTGTTCGTACTGGCTGTTCCGCTTTTCCGTTTTGCACTCCAGCAAAACTGTTAATACCATTAAATATTAAATACAAAATTGTTTTATCTCCTAAATCATAAATAAACGCTTACTTTGCAAGAGACCCAAATTATTCATGATTCCAAGAACTTTCCAAAAATCAATTCATTTCTTAAGTATACGCACATGTATAATAAAAGTATTTAAACTCAAGGGAGCTAACCTTATGTGTTAAAAGTGATTTTCCATACCTTAAAGAACTGCTCATAAAGGAAAGAATTTGCTCCCTCTGGGAGCTAATTCTTTTCTTTAAGAGAAGTTCCCATTTGAAAAAGGGATGCAATGAAGAGAATCATTCTGATGGTAATTCTGAAAGAAAATGATTTTGAAAAAAAAAATCAGCAGATCACAAAATATCACAAAATACCCATTAATCAAGGAGTTAAACTATATTCATCTTGTGGACAGATTGGTCCCAGATCAGGCCCGACAAAATGTTAGGCCTGATTTGGATCCAAACTGTTTGACACTCTGAGTATTTTTCGGGAAAAAATGATTTTGAAAAAAAAATCAGAAATCAGCAGATGACAAAATATCACAAATTATTACCCAGCATGCAAAGAGTTAAACTATTATATTGAATGACATATATTAAACTGCAGTAAAAGCTGTCTTAGAGGCCACCTCTATTAAGCAAACAACCTGTATTATGTAACCAAGTGTGTATTCAGTTCCCGCAAAAGTCAAATACATTGAAAGTACCTGTATTAAGCAAGCACCTGGTTGAGCAAACACTTTTTGACTTTGTTTTGTCTCAGCTTAGAGTGTAGAGTGTGATTAGATGCTGCTCATCTGGGTGCCAAAATATGGCATTTAGTGTTGTCTGCAGATAATCTTTGCAAACAGTTTGGACCCAGATCAGGCCTGATCTGGATCTATACTGTTTGACACTCTGATAGTTTCCCTGAAACAGTTTTTCGAAAAATTTGATTTTGAAAAAAATCAGCAGACGACAAAAAGAACATCCAAAATTACCCAGTAGGCAAAGAGTTTAAGTTTATAGCACACGTAATACAATCTCTGTTACATTTGAGTGCTTTTATTGTACCCTGATAAACCCGCACCCCAGGTTAAAAAAATTCATGAAGCGTAACAACCTGCGCTGGTAATTGTTGTGTGTCGGCTGAGATAAGAACGGAAAAATTAATAATACATCCAGACGTCAGGAGTTTGACAGATATGAGATTTTTCTGCACTTAATTCTATAGACAGGTAAATTACAACATTTTATGACTTTAATAACGTAATTTATCAAAATTTACTCTATAGCTTATTGCGCGCATCATGTCATAGTATTACAGGATGCACCGGCTTAGTTAACTCTTTACATGCTATCGGCGACTTTTACCGTCTGCTGATTACCTTTGCTAACCGTTTGGACTCAGATCAAGCCTGACAAAATGGATTCAAACTGTTTGATACTCTGATACTCTGATAGTGTTCCTGAAAGAACTTTTCGAAAAAGTTGATTTTGAAAAAATAAAAAACAGCAGACGACTAAGCAGGAAAAATCACCCAGTAGGCAAAGAATTAGCATGCTACATAGGCTGATAGCCCTAGATTTTTGTTTGTTTGTTTGATTTGATTATGTCCCATCAACAATGGACGGGTCTTCCTGGGTTGAACCAGTACTAAGCTAGGATTAATGTGTCTTGCTCAAGGACACAACACAGTGACGCCGGTGAGGCTTAAACCCGCGGCCCCTAGGTCTTGAGTCAAGCACTCTACCTTAGTACTAAGCCACTGCACTCCCTGATACCCTAGATAAAACATTGTTTGCAATTTAAAAATTGCAATAATTTTTTGTATGAATCACTTGGTTTTTATGTTTATACACTGCACACTGAATAGATTCCAGGCCCCCAGGTAAGAATGTGTAATTGAAAATTAGTGTTCTTATTTTTCAACCAAAACATATGTTGTGGGTACTCTAAAGAACCGTCTCAATGAGACGGTTCTTTTGAGCATCCAAAACATGTGTTAAAACTGATGGGTAAGAAAATATTTACATTTTAACGCTGAAATTTTTTGTTTATCTAAACCTGTGGTAATTCTTAATTTTGCTATTGAGGGAGGGGGGATATCTTCACGAAGTTCTGCTCCTGTGATTCTGTTGTTGAGGAAGATGTCTTGTTAAAGTTCCGCTTCAGCAACTCCACTCTGAGGAGGATGCAAGCTAGAAGTTCAGCTTCCACTCTAGGGGGAATGTCACGCAAATCTGCTTATAAGGGAATATCTTCATGAAGTTTCACAATTCTGCTGATCAGGGAGTGTCTTCACCAAGTTCTGCTTCTGCAATTCAGCTGTTGAGGGAGATGTCTTATAGAGTTTGGCTTCCGTAAATCTGCTACGAGAGGGATGACCACTTGAAGTTTCGCTTCAGCAATTAAATTCTGCTTTAGCGGGAATGTCATGTCGAAATTCTGCTTAAGCAGCTCTGCTCAGAGGGAATGTCTTCAGGATTTTAGTTCCCCTTTTGCTATTCCACAACTCTGCTCTGCAGGGAATGTCTTCACATATTTCTGCAATTCCGCAGCATTAATTTCTGCTGTTGTGGGGAATGTCTTCATGAAGTTCTGCTTCTGCAACTCTGCTCTGAAGGGGATGTCAGCTCGAAATTACGCTTTTGCAATTCTGCTTTAGCAGGAATGTCATGTCAAAATTCTGCTTCCACAAATCCGCTCAAAAGAGAATATCTTCACAAAGTTCCCCTTCTGCAATTCTGCAGTTGAGGGAGATGTCTTCACAAAATTCTGCTTCAGCAACTCAGCTCTGAAAGGAATGTTTTCACGAAATTCTGCTTCAGCAACTCTGCTCTAGGGGGAGTATCTACTTGGAAGGTCAACCATCTTGAAGTCATTTTCATGCTCAGAGCCTTACATAAACTATTGGCCTAGCAGCTTCTGGTTGGATTTCATGGAAATTTCATCACACCGGGTAGGCTGCAATCGAAAACGCTCTTAACAATTGACGAACGCAGATAAAAATGGCTGGAAACTGTGTTTTCAATTGCCATTTAAATGGCAATCAAAATCACTGTTTCTAACGATTTTTGATCCACGTCCGTCCATAGTATTAATGTTTTCAATTGCCGCCTATCTGGTGTGTTCACGGAAACCTTCAGTATCAAATATAGATTGGCATATTCCTTGCAGGTTATTGTTGGATGACTTTTCCTTGATTATGGCCTTTTAATAAATAATTTGTTGTACAATACAAGGGGGGACTAGGGGTGGTTTGGGCATTCTCAGTATGTGGTTATATTTCTTGCCAAACTTTCAGGGAGATGGCAAGGTTTGACTAAAATATTGTTTTCTGTGCTGTTTGAAAGCCTCCACACAAGGCCAAATAAAAAAGATAAGTGTGTTTCGGTTAATGGGTCTGAATTTTTTTTTTGGATTGTTTTTCCCTTTCAAAATGCATAAAATTATATTTTTCCAGAAAACCTGAAAAAATTCTATGTTTCAACAGTAAAGTTAGGCAGGGTCCGGTTACCCTAAGCGCAAGTATTTTTTTCATTTGGCCCAAGCGTCCCTTGAGTTCAACCCATTTAAGCATATATTTCCTTTAAATTTTGGCCATATTCTGACTGTCATGCATGACTGAATGTCTACTTTTACAGTTACTATTGTCTCGGTAAACATTTTCCACCTGAAAAACGATATTGTATTCAAATGAAAATTAACTCATGTGAAGAAGAGCGTGAAAAGTATTATTAACTTTTTGCATGCTAGGTAATTAATTTTGCATGCTTCCTAGATCTTGCCGTCTGCAGATTTTTTTTTAAAATTAACTTTTTCCCACAAAAAATTCAGGGATACTATCTGATCGAGAGCCAAACAGTTTGGATCCAGATCAGGCCTGACATTTTGTCAGGCCTGATCTGGGTCCAAACTGTTTGCATGGGTTATCAGCAGTCAACACTAGCAGTCAAAGGGTAAATTTATTCAGGATAAGAGTTTAACATAAATACTGGATTTGCTGAATGTAGCCTATATTGTAAATTTTGGTTGGTAGGTGGGTAGGTGGGTAATAGGGTGGGTGGGAGTTGTTGATCCATGTTATGTTTTGTGCTGTCAATAAAGTATAATCTTCTCTATCAAATAAATAGAGTTGGTAAAAGCAATCATCTGATCAAGATAAAAAGGATCCATGATTTTTCTTTGCAATATAGGCCCCTTTTCTTGTACTAAAATACTATCACATTAATCTTTTAGCCGAACCCATGCCTAAAGAGACACTCTGTCCAAAATTATAAGCAAATAGCCAGTCAAGCATAGTAGGCTTACACAGCTAAATGTTTGCATTATTCAAGTGGAGACGTGTTAGAAGCACTTCAACTGCAGTTGCATGATATGTCAATAGCACCTCAACTGCAGTTACAATACCAGATGTGCTAGTAAATTAGATTACATGGACCATGTCTCGAGAAAATCTGACTTTGTTGCATACGAACAACAAAGACCCAGATCAGCCTATGCATCTGTGCAGTCAGATCAGCATCTTTGTTATTGCTTCATAAGGAGTTTGTTTCTACAGCTGAGTAGTTTGGGTTGAGTCTTACTTGGTCTGAAACCCCATGGCAGGCTTTCTGAAATTCATACATCCCAGACAAATGATACAATACCATATGTGTCAGAAGCAGTTCAACTGTATTTCAATCATACAAAGACATCCCCATAAGTAGCAGTTCAGATGTTATCTCACATAAATCAACTCCAAATATACCAGAAGCATTTCCACTGCAGATGCATGATACAACTCCAGATTCTTAGTTGCACTTCAACTGTATTTGCATATCACAACCCCAAATTTGTCGAAGCACTTCCACTGCAGTTGCATGTTACAGCTCTAGATATGTCAGTTGCATCTAAACTGCAGCACCTGGCAGATAAAAGGATTACAGCAGCACTTCAACTGATGTTGCTCAATAACTTTTAGGTATGTCAGTAGCTCATCGTCTGCAGTTACATGATACAATGTCATATTGGCTAAAAGCGTGACGAATGATGTCAGCACGCCCCTTGATAACCATAAAGGCTCATTTGCCTTATTATTTTATACATTGATGAGCCCCTATGGCTATCAATGGGCGCGCTACAGCACTTCAACTGCTGTTGCAAAATACAAACCCAGATATGCCATTAGCTCCTTGTTTACAGCTGCATAATACAACTCCAGATATTAGTTAATAGGTCCTCAATCAACTGCAGTTATGTGATACAGCACCAGATATCTCAGGAGCATTTCAACTGCAGTAACATGATACAGACCAGTTATGCCAGGAGTACAAAATTAATTAAACATTGTACAATATCAGATTTTCCGCATTTTTTTGTTATTACATGATTCATTGGCAGATTTTACTGCTGCTCCACCTGATAAACCAGCTACGTCAGAAGCATTTCAACTACAACTGCATGATCCAACTCAAAATATTCCAAGCAGATCAGCTCTAGTTACTTGATACAACACCAGATATTTCGGGAACACTTCAACTGCAGTTACATGATATAACACCAAATATGCAATGAACACTTTAACAGTAGTTACAAGATACAACGCCAGATATGCCAGAAGCACTTTAATTGCAGTTACATGATATGACACCAGATATGCCATGAGCACTTTAACTGCAGTTACTTGATACAACAACCAATATATCAGGAGCACTGATACAACATCAGATATCTTGGGATCACTTTAACTGCAACACAAGTTATGTCAGTAGCATTTAAAAGGTAGTTATATGATACAGCAGCAGTTGTGCCAGGAGCACTTCAACTGCAGTTACATGACACAACGCAAGTTTTGTCAGAAGCACTTCAACTGCATTTACATGATAAACACCAGTTTATGACAAAGGCATTTTAACTGCAGATGCATGATATATCAGTAGAGTTTTGTCTACAGTTGTTTGATAAAACACCAGTTATGTCAGAAGCACTCATCTGCAGTTACAAAATACAACACCAGCTATGCCAGTAGCACTTCAGCTGCAGTTGCATGATATGTCAGTAGCACTTCAACTACAGTTGTATGATACAGCACTGGATGTGTCAGTAGCCCTCAAGTGCAGCTACATGATGCACAATGGATGATACAACTTACAGATGTCACTGTTACATTTCATCTGCAAGTGTATAATACAACTTCAGATGTGACTGTTGCACTTCAACTACATTTGTATGATACAACTCCAGATGTGACTATTGCACTTCAACTACAATTGCTTTACACAACTCCAGATGTGAATGTTTCGCTTCCACTGCAGTTGTATGATACAAGTTAGGAAATGAATGTTACACTTCAGGTATACCCTTTATTATACAACTTACAGATGTGACTGTTGCGCTTCAGCTGTACTTGCATGATACAACTCCAGATGTGACTGTTGCACTTCAACTGCAGTTCTATGAAACAACTCCTGATGTGACTATTACACTTCAACTACAAATGCTTAATACAACTCCAGATTCAAATTTTGCACTACCACTGCAGTTGTATGATACAAATCAAGATGTAACTGTTGCACTTTAACTGCAGTTGTATTATACAACTCCAGTTGTGAATGTAACACTTCTACTACAGTTGTATGATACAACTACAGATGTGACTTACATTTCAGTTGCAGTTGCATGGTCCTGCTCGAGAAATGACTATTGCACTACAGCTGCAGTTGCATGCTTCAACTCAAGATGTGACTATTGCACTTCGACACAACCACAGATATGAATGTTGCACTTCAACTGGTGTTGCATGATACAACTCCAGATGCAACTGTTGCTCCTCAATTGAAAATGCTTGATACATCTCCAGATGTGACTGTTTTACCTCAACTGCAGTTGCATGATACAACTGCAGATGTTACTGTCACACTTTAATAGCAGTTCCTCGATACAACTCCAAATGTAACTGTTGCACTTCAACTGCAGTTGCATGATATAAAGCCAGATGTCACCGTTGTGCTTGAATTGCAGTTGCATGATACAACTTTAGATATAACTGTTATGCTTCAACTTTAGTTGCATGATACAACTCAAGATAAGATTGTTGCACTTCAGCTGCAGTTGCATGATACAATTCCAGATGTGACTATTGCACTTCAATGGTAACTTCTATATAAAGATCTAGATATGACTGATGTAATTTGAATGCAGCTGTATGATACAACTCTAGATGTATCTGATGCACTTCAACTGCAGTTAGATGTATCTGGTGCACTTCAACTGCAGTTGTATGATACATGTCTAGATGTGACTGGTGCACTTCCACTTGAGTTGTATGATACAACTCAAGATGTGGCTGTTGCTCTCCAACTGCAGTTTCTTAATACAACGCCAGATGTAACTGTTGCACTTCAACTGAAGTTGCACGGTACACCTCCAAAAGTAAATGTTGCACTTAAACTGCAGTCGCATGATACATGTATAAATCCAGATGTAACTGTTGCATGTAAATTGCATTTGCTTGAAACAACTACAGATGTGACTGTTGCACTTCAATTGCAATTGCATGATATAATTCTGTATATGACTGTTGCACTTCAACTGAAGTTGCATTATGACTGTTGCACTTCAACTGCAGTTTCTTGATACAACTCCAGATGTGACTTTTGCACTTAAACTGCAGTTGTATGATGCAACTCCAGATGTGACTGTGTCTCATGATCCTTATAGCTTGATATTTATGTACAGTTTGTACTGTATTTTATCAAGGTTTATGAGCCATGTGGATGGGGTTTAAGTTCCAAAATTATTTGTATCCCAGGGCAAAGTCTCATACCCTTATGCAGTGTGCAAGAGTATATAATATATATATCTTTGAAAATACTCTGTTATTGTAAACGTGCAATGGGAGGATGAAACAATGTTTTAAATCTCTACTAGTCTGGCATGGATCAAAAGAATCAGAATCTTAGTAACTGCATCATTAACAAAGAAAATTGAGTTCTAATTACATGCAGGGTTGCTTAATTTACCGACTGTGAAATGTATGCCAATATGTTTGTTTAAGATTCTTTATGTCCAATAAAAGTGTGATAAGATTGTAATTCATTAGTAGATGCAGCATGACTGATCCTATTCTAAAGCTCAGACATTATAACATTTTTTCCAAGAAAAAAAGACGGTATTTTAATTTGTGCCAAAACAATCCAGGCGGGGCACTGCATGATTAGGGTGCAGACAATATGAGCCGCAACATGAGATTTCCAACAATGTGGTATGTGCAACCAGCAAAGCCTCAGATCAGCCTGCGCATACACACAGTCTGATCAGAGCCTTTGCTTGTCGCTTGAATTTTCTATGAGTGTTAAGCTACTGACTGAACATCATTTGGACTTTCTAAGCATAAAAGGAGGCTGCACAGGCTCATATGAGTCTAATCTTGTCACATTGCCACATTGTTAGAAATCACATGTCATGGCTCATATATTTTTAAAATATTTAAATTGGGCAGTTTGAAAAGGGCTAGCTCATTGCTTATCCAGAGCTGTCAGCTGTAATTCAGCCATTCCATATGATATCGCCTACTTAATTTAGTAACACTTTCCAATTCATGCTTTTTTGTGGTCAAATCAACTTCTTAAAAAAAATTAGGAATACCATCAGGGTTCAAACAATTTGCATCCAGATCAGGACTGACGCTCTGTCAGTCCTGATCTGGATCCAAAGTGTTTGCAAAAGTTATCAGTCTACAACAAAAGTGGAGATTTTAAACCTGCATGTACAGCTGTCGTTTTGGGCTATAGACAACCATTGTGTTTTGTCTGATCTTTCTTTATTTTGTGTGCGAGAGCAGTGATGACTCTGGCTAGACTGTGGAGGAGTGCAACCTTTGAAGGTTACTTATACCATATATGTTTGTACCAAAATCTCATGTCCTATTTGCCTATTAGGGCAGTTTGTAGCAAGTCTGACTGCAGATCCAGGGGTTCAAGTTCAATCCCGGCCTGGTCATGTACTCTCATGGAGATTGATCAAGATTATTTTCTACGTTCATTTTCGTCCTTCCGTTGATTCAAGAAGGGTTGTTGTCAGTTACAAGCGAAAGTATGTGCACAAAGTCCCAGGAAAAGTGTGATTAGGTGAAATGACCATCTCGACATGACATTAGCTGTAGACTGAGGCATAAAACCTCAAATCAAACAAGCAAAAATGTCCTAGCTGCAAGCTGGCTCATTTTCCCTCATATTTTAGGATAATTACACTGCATGTCCCAAATATTAGTATTTAACGGTAACAACCGTTAGGTGTATTGATGCGTATTTATCTGCCCACAGGGCCTGAAAGTCTTTTCACTTGCTTGGCTAAACATCATTAATTACTGAGGTCACACTTGGGGGACCATAGCAAGGCATACTAGAATTGCAGGGATGGACTGATGGGATGGACCCGGACTCGGACCCGGACTTGTCCTTATTTATTGCAGTCATGACCTTAGTTATTGAAGTCATGTCCTTATTTATTGGTATCATGACCTTAATCAGAGGTCTGGCTCTTAGGTAAATGGCTAGCCTTATAGTTCATGCTCCGCAGATTGTTTACATAACGGGCATGTGGTCTGAGCTGAAATAAATTGTTCAATGGAGTCTGAAAAAAGACAATGCCTGGCTTGATTGATTGGTTGAGTTTGTATTTTGCGTTCCACCAAAAGCTAAGGTCATATGGAGATGGCTTAGAGTCAGACTGGACGAGCCGGGTATCGACTTGGGACCCTGGGTACAAGGCAACACACTCCTGGGGGGGGGGGGGGGGGGGGGGGGGGGGGGGGGGGTGGGGGGGTACCTGTTCCTTTGTTGGCTTGTTCCCCTGTTTCCCCAAAATCGAAAATTTGAATTCTGATGTTCCCTAGCTTGTTCCCCAATAGTGTCTTTGTTCCCCTGCAATAATTTGGCTTCTTCCCCCGTTCACCAAAAAAGCGAAAATTTGTTTTATGTCTTAAGTCACTCCGGTTATGTTTCCGCTGGAAAAATCCGCAGAAATGTAAGTATCGATAATAATTGACCAAAAAGGAGTCAAACGTAAAAAAGCATACAGGCCTGTATCGTCACAGTACCAATAAGTATGATAGGTACTAAAATCTGAGGCACTCCTACATGTAGGGGTTTTGGGGAACAGGGTAAAGGGGATTCATTTCAAGGATACAGGGGAACAAATGCCAAATTTTAAGGGAAAAGGGGGAACAAATACAATATCGTCCCTTTGTTCCCCTCTTCCCCCTCAGGGGAACAAGGGAACAGGTAACCCCTGGGAGTGTGCTGGCTCAAAAGGCAAATTTGGTTTCATTATGCGAACAGCGAAGGCTCTGGCGAGTCTGCACATTTGAGTCTCGCTTGAGCCTACGTCAGTGAACCAAAACCTCATGTGCTGGCTCAAATGTCGTTTCTTAAACTTTTTTGTGCGAGCAGAGAAGTCTATGGCGAAACTGCACAATTGCTTGATCTAGTCTGAGCCTTCGTCACAGTTCAAAATCTTGTGCTGGCTCAAATGGTGGTTTATTACTAGTTTGTGCAAGCAGCGAAGGCTCTGGCGAGTCTACACATTTGCACAGGCTTACCTTAGCCTTCGTCACTGTACCAAAATATCATGTGCTGTCTCAAATGGTGATTTGTGTGCTATTCACGTCAGCAGCATAGACTCTGTTGAGTCTGCGCATTTGCACAGGTATAGTCACTGGACAATGCAATAAGTACCAATATTTCATATGCTGGCAGCGAAGGCCCTGGCGAGTCTGCACATTTGCACAGGCTCGCCAGAACCTCGTCACAATAACGAAATATCATGTGCTGGTTCAAATGGCGATTTGTGTGCTATTCACGCCAGCAGCTTAGACTGTTGAGTCTGTACATTTGGACCGGTATAGTCACTGGACAATGCAATAAGTACCAATATTTCATATGCTGGCATGCAGCGAAGGCTCCAGATGGCGAGTCTGCACATTTGCAGAGGCTCGCCTGGGCCTCGTCACAGTAACGAAGTACATGTATCATGTGCTGGTTCAAATGGCGATTTGTGTACCGTTTATGTGAAACAGCAAATGCTGTGGTGAGTCTGCACCAGAAACCATCGCACATCTGTGCAACTATCAGTGCGTTGAATCAATGCGTCAAAAATGCTCCTGGTGCGTTGTAATAAAATCCCTCAATAAAACTTATGCTAGTTTACCAAGAAAAAATAGCGAGTGGTGATCGCTTTTTGGATGTTATTTCAGGGGAATATGATTACAGCTGCACTTAGACATGCAGATTTCTCTCAATTTTAAGGCAGTCACAAAAGAAATAAAACACCTGCCACAGTCAAACTCCAGAACTGTGTCGGATTTGGAGGCCAAACCGTGAATTAAATCAACAATTGCGCTGCAGAGCCATAAACTGCTGTGTTACTGACGGTCTGTGAACCGATGCAGTCACAAATAAAATAAACGCAAGCTTATAAAGAAAGCATAAAGTCAACAGGCATAGATTTTACGTCCGCTCCACCAGTTCGTTGCAGTAACGTCCAATGCTTTTACATTTATCAGTGTGCTAATAGGACAGGCTTCGTGGAGAAAAATACAGACTTTGTGCTTAATTCAAGACAACAAGGACAGCAGTATTCAAACAGGCAAATTGCTGAAAATTTTCGTTTAGGCTTCACTTCTTGTGTCCTTTTGAAATGTGGGTTGACCAGTTGGATTTCTTTTGCTCCGGTATTCAGGTTTATTTACTGTTGAGTCCTTATCTTTGCTTTATCTCCTTTTTATATCTTGATTTATATGTTCTAGGAGATGATGCATTGATAAGTTGGGGGTCTTTCATGCAAACCAAACATCTATGTGTCTTGATCCACATCTGAACTAAGGGTGAGGTTGGTGCACCGTTAAACCGGTTTAAGCCCTCCAGTAAAATATTTTACTGACCGTTCCAAGGCGGTAATCTTTTGTGGATCTTTTATGCTTTTTCTGTCTTCTGTTTGCTATGCCTTTGTACACATCTGTTTATATGTGCCTTGTGGTCACCTGCCGGGAAAGGGGTGACCTCTTGGCTCTCGTTTGTGGTGTCTTACTGTGAGTCCGTTACTTTCCTATTGGTATCTTGGGTCAGGTGTGGTTCTTGATTGTATCGATTCCTGATCTTTGCCCCCCTTACTTACTTTGAAATCCCACCAAACACCAAAAGAACAAATGATATGGTAGAATCGTTCCATATGTATTTTAATGCACACTTCTACACAACCCACCCAACAATTTTCGCATTTTTGAGCAGAGGACAACATACAGTTGTATTATATGTGCTCATATTACTATATGACGAACGGAAGTGGCCATTGCCTGGAAAATTCGCTTATATAAATGATTTATACATCTGCTCTTTTAACTTATTTGCCGCTCGTTGCATACACCGTCACGGTATGATGATTTGCCTTATTTGATCTTTGGGCGCACCTCTGGTTTACCGAGCGCAGCTGAAGCTTAACGTTCTGTTTGTTGAATAATGCGCCTCCTTGTCATGTAAGGGCTATTTAATCATTCGTAAGCGATGCACTTTTTCACCGAAACAACAAATAGAATTGAATGCGCCTCGTAAGCCAGAGACTACCCGATCTTTGCAAACATTTTGGACCCAAATCAGGACTTACAGAATATTGGCTCGATCTGAAATAAAGAAAAGACGAAATAACACCAGACGAAAAGAAGCCTCAAGAAAAGACACAAAATAACGGTTTTAAATGGCGTTATTTTGCATGGCGTTTTTTCGTCTTTTCGCGCTTGTTTTCATTATTTACGTCAGTTCGTGCAGCGTAATTCACTATTTCGTCGTTTCGCCAAGCGTTATTTCGCCTTTTCGTTTTTTCGCGTTGCATTTTTTTCTTTATTTCCTCTGTTTTGTTTTTTCACCGTGCCATAACTACAGGCAGAAAGACGAAAAAAACTAAATAACGAAATGGCACAAAGCATCCACCATGTCAAAGACACAATGCAGTAACGCCAGGAGGCTCGAAACCCGTCAAAAAAGTCGGGCCTGATCGGGATCCAAACTGTTTGCCACTTTGAGTAGGTGTACAACGCAGTGACATGGGATTCTGAATTATATGTATTTAAAGTTTAAATGAGCAATGTGATGAAATGATCAGAAATACAGAGCATTTTTTCACAGTTTTAATGACATCCAAATAACATGTGATTTGGTACTGAGTGCTACTAAGTGAAGAATAATTTGAATTATGACTGTGCCAAACAGTTTCATCAAATCTCAACGAGACTGTAACTGTCCATTTAAAGTTTAATGAGCACTGTGGGTACCATTTGTTGGCAACTTTATGAACCCCTTGAGGTTACGTGTTATAATTATCACAAACTTACGTGTTTGAGAAGCTCACAAAATGTGCAAGCTGGTGTTGACTGCGTATGAATATTGGCGTTTTACATTGTTAATCTTTAATATTTGAGTTTACGGCCTGTCAAAACATTTCATTTTCGGACCCGAGTCAGTCTTTTTGTGCAGCCAAAATAGGAGATCCATGAGGATTTTATTATTTATTTGTCTTGGCAGTTATCGCATCTACGAGCAAAGAAAGTCAAGAAAACCCTACGCATACGCATAGTCTCAACAGAACAATTGTTACTTGCATACAAAAAGTAGGGGTGCAGAATTTATTATCATTTACTGATATATTCAAACATTTAGTCAGGCATCTACAATTCATTAAATGAGTCAGGTCAGGCACGTATTGCATTCCCAACAATGATACCTCAGGCTAGCCTGCACATATGCGCGGTCCTGACAGAGTTTTACTGCAAGCATGCAAAAAGGAAAGGGCGGAGATGAAGCCCAATGCAAAAAATATATGCCACAAGTTCCACTTGGCAGCCTAGCTGTACTTGGCCGGCCATATACGATAGCGCCAAAATCTTACGAGCAGGCTCATTAATTATCTGCATTTTATTCTGCGAAAAAAAATACTGCATTTCATTTGATCTCTGCTATTTATTAAGCTCGACAAGATCGCGTTTTTTCCAACAACGGGAGGGAGACGATTGCAAACACAAGTCTCTAAACAAAGGCTGCGTTTTAAATCGCCAAAAACGACATTTCTTTGTCCCGGTAAGAAACCGAGGCTCATAAGCATGTGTATAGGAAAAGTTCACAAAAACAAACATGTAGTACAACAAATGCTTACATAAAGGTTTCATCTCCTTAAACCATATAGGCCTAGCTTCCATTTTGTGAAACATAAATCAGGCCGCCAGATAAGAGTGCGTATTGGAAAACTATTTTCTTTATTTCTCATCCAAAACGTATGTTTTGGGTACTCAAAAGAACCGTCTCAATGGGACGGAGACGGGTTTTTTAACATCCAAAACACATCTCAAAATTGATAGGTGTGAAAATAATAGCAATTTTACGCTAAAAATTGCTTAACTGGCCCTATGCAAAAATGTTGCAAAATAATAGTTCAGACCCAGATCAGATGTAACAGAATGCAACGTCTGATTAGGGTTTCCACTATTTGCTTTCATCTAATATTCTTCACTGTTAGCTTTCATCTGATATTCTATAAAAATAAATAAATAAATAAATAAATAAATAAATAAATAAATAAATAAATAAATAAATAAATAAATAAATAAATAAATAAATCCAACACCCAACTAGACTGAAAAATTTCATTCCTTCAAATTGGTTAAACAACTGACAAAACTACAAGGGATATTTCTTCAACAGGTGTGCCATGAAGGAACATTATTTGCAGAAACATTCTGAAACAGATATCCCATGGGAAATCTGGCCAGACATAACGAAACCTTGGTTGAGGACATGACACCAATAAAGCGGACATTACCCAGTCCGAGTCCGGGTCCATCCCAACAGTCCATCCCTGCAATTCTAGTATGCCCCATAGCAAGCCAGAGAATAATGGAAAATACAGCTGTACGATATTGACTTTTATATGTAGCGGTAAACTTTTTTCTTTTATATATTACATAGTTATTAATTTCCAAATTTCACTTTAACCATTATCATGCCAATATTTCTTCTTCTGAAAATGTTGTCTGCTTATTACGTCTGCTGCATATATTTTCAAATACAATCAAAGATACTTTTATTTTGGAAGCAAACACTAATGAACCCTGATCAGACTGCTCTCAAGGGGAGCAGTTTGATTTGGGTCCATACTCTTTGCAATGATAGGCTACAGGTAAAAGAGCAGACGGTTGACAATTGTTGTGAATGACAAAAAAAAGGGTTAAAATTTATCGCTGCAAGGGCAGAGAACATTTTTATTTTTCTTAAGACATTGGAGCAAAAATATGGCATGATATTTCATGTGAATCAATTCTACCAGCAGATGAATCATCCTGAAAGTTTTGATGAATTTAGCAAAATTGTTTTCTATGGCTTTTGCAGTCATTTTACCAATATATATATATATATATATATATATATATATATATATATATATATATATATATATATATATATATATATATATATATATATATATATATATATATATATATATACTGCTCAACAAAAGTTTAGCACGGATTTTGATACGATGTCCCACTTTGAATGAACATGAACCATTTTATTTAATGTAATCAACATGTATGAGAATCTTGAAATTACCATTATTTCGTGTCCGCCAGACAAAAGTTATCTGGTTAGGCGTCTGTGGATCGACGTTAAATTTGATGTCATGGGCATGCAAAGGAATCACGTCTACATCTGAAATTAAAAATTTTGATTTTAGAGAAAAGCCAAAGGTTCTTAATGATGAAAAACGTTAGAAACGTCAAAGTTTGATATCCGTTTATGTCACGTTTTACCGTTCCATTATGACGTTAAAATGGCATTTTTACACTTCTTGACTTTTCAGCGAACTGAATCAAGAGATCAAGTAATCTGTTTGATGTTAGATTGGCACAAGCACCCGGAACATGTCTGTAGTTTGTCCTTTGAAAACGTCTTCTTTAGATAGCATCATCGCCTTAATTTAGCCTCAACTTCAGATTAACGTCACTTTTTATGAATCAAATACCACGAGACAAAATTTTATAAACTTACCTTTCCTTAAACTGTCACTCTTTTGGCATCCTCTTAAACACGAAAACCCTTTCAATTAAGCATGCCTACACAGCGAAAACAGTACTGTTTTTGACTTGTAAACGTCATTATCACAACGACGTTAGTTGTTTTCAAGACTCAACTTTTGCTACTTATGCTCAATGGAGACGACCTTTGTCTTTTTTTCAGAATGGCCTATTCGATCAAGCTGTAAAACAAGAGACTTTATAAACCGATGCTGCATCAATTTTGTATTGCCATTAATGGAGTTGAAACACGTTTTTGACCCCTTTCTTGTTTAAAACAACGAACGACACTGTAGAAATCCAATTAAAGTACACCAATTGCTTCCTAAATTTTATCACATACCAAACCATCATTTCAGCAGATATTTTATAACTTTAAACCATTTGCTCAAATAAAAAATATTTTTTATCTATCCGTGCTAAACTTTTGTTGAGCAGTATATGTGTGAATAGTTATATGGTAAAGGAAGCAAAATTAATATGCCTTCTTATTATGAACACTGTGTTTGTATAGGGTTTTCTCCTCTTGGATAATTTTGATTAATTCCCTTTATTTCTGCAGAACTGATTGACCCACTCACAAGAATTCCTACCTATAAATGTCTGCAGATCCTGATCAGCAGAAGCTTGAATTGAGTAACAGCTACCTCTAAGCTCGGCAAGATAATACGGTAAATAACACAAGACCCTTTACCAGTTATATATTTTGTTGTCTGCTCTCTCAGCTGCTTATGTTCTAATTGATATGAACCCAGATCAGACTGTTCCTAAGGGAGCAGTCTGATCAGGGTTCATAGTGTTTGCTTCCATGATAAAATCTAGTCTGAAGTATGTGCGCTTGAATATTTGCAAAGAAGGGAGCAGTCTGATTTGAGTCCATACTGTTTGCAATATAGGCTAACTAAGAAAATAAGCAGATGCAATGGCGTAGCCAGAACACACATCAAAGGGAGACTACTGTACCAGGCATTGATTCTCTACAATTATGTCCCTTTTTTAATTGAAACTTCTCTTAAAAGAAAGAATTTGCTCCCAGAGGGAGCAAATTCTTTCCTTTACGAACAGTTCCTTGTGGTATGGAAAACCACTTTAACCAGATTAGGTGAGCTCCCTTGAGTGTTACTATTTTTATTATGCATGTGCGTATACTGCGTAATGGAAGCTACGCCAATGAGATGAGACAGTAGACCACACTTAAAATCTATCTTAACACTCTGTATTCGGGAAACCCCTAAACTAGCATAATGCTGCATTTCATAATGGTCTACAATGTTTGTAAAGGTTAAAAAGATGTTCAGACAAAAGAATACTGTAGTTTTTGAAAATTATAATCTGACACCCATAGATATGTACAATGGACTATCCCAAGTTTATTGTATCAAAAGGAAAAATCCATTTGTATACAGTTTTAAATTTTGTATTTTTTTTCTTGATGATAATTTGTCATGTTGAAGGTGTTTATGTCACCCTAACGAAGAAGTGGGTGAACAATTTGCTTTTGGTATGGATCCTGTCGGCATCAGCATTAGCGTCCATGCCAACATAGCTTTTTGTCTGCACTCTAACTATAGTATGAATCATAGGTCTTACACAGATGCTTCTTTAGGACAGTTGAAAAAGAATATTTAGTATTTGAGTGACCTAGCTTAATGACCTATTTTTCAAGGTCACCAGGGTCAATTATCTCTATGAAAAGGCCTTGCCTGCACCCTTTCTTCTGAACCAATGCCCAGATTTTGACCAAACTTGCACAGTTACATAATTGGGAGGACCTTAATAAATGGTTAGATTTGTGTGACCTTGATCTAATTTTCAAGGTCACCAGGGTCATTTAACTCTATGAAAAAGCCTTGCCTGCACCCTTTCTTCTGAACCAATGCCCAGATTTTGACCAAACTTGCACAGTTACATAATTGGGAGGACCTTAATAAATGGTTAGATTTGTGTGACCTTGATCTAATTTTCAAGGTCACCAGGGTCATTTAACTCTATGAAAAAGCCTTGTCTGCACCCTTTCTTCTGAACCAATGCCCAGATTTTGACCAAACTTGCACAGTTACATAATTGGGAGGACCTTAATAAATGATTAGATTTTTGTGACCTTCATCTAATTTTCAAAGTCACCTTGGTCATATAACTTTATGAAGTGGGTGGGAGGGGGCATATGTTTCTTCTGAAAACTGTATCTAGTTTCATATTTTTCTTGGCTGAGGTCAGAATTTTTTTATTAGTTGATTTACGGGAATTTTTTTTCAGATTTAGGGTCGAGGGGACGAAAAAAAATAAATAAAAAAGCTCTGAAAATGAACAGTTAACTTGTCATTTTCAGAGCTTTTTTTTTTTCTTCAGAGCTTTTTTTTTTTATATCTCCAGAAAAAACAGTAAAACTAGTGAGGTAAACCAACAGCCTGTATTAAATCTTTATATATTTCATCATTTTCCTAAAAATCTGGACAGGACAATCGCTTTTAAGAGTGTCACTCTCAAAAATACACTGGCAGAGCCTCAAAAATATATTATTTTTTTCAACTAAACTAATAATATTTAGAGTCGGCTGATAAAATAAAAAAAAAAAATTTGAAATAATTTTTTTTTTTCTACTTTCCGGAGGGTTCGTAAATCAACTAATAAAAAAATTCTGGCCTGATGGCAGAGAGATCAGCCATGGATCAACAGTCATTGATCTGGCATGCTTGATTGGTAAATTATGTCTTACACCTCAATGACACTCTCTCACAGCTGGAGATCATTCATACCTCACAAACTGCCATTTAGCACAAATGCCATATTCACTCTAATAAGTGCACATGCTTGTATAAATGCACTCCAAGAACTTGTCAATTTCTAATTCCAAGTCAATCCAGGGACGGTCTCTGGTGTCATATTCACAGGTTTAGATAAACAAAATTTTTCAGCGTAAAATTGTAAATATTTTCTTACCCCTAATTTTTAGCAATAGAAATGGTTTAGAAATAAGAAAATTATTTTTCTGTTACACACTCTTAACTAAAGTCCTGCATATTCATCATTGATTACGATATTAATTCATAGGCTGGCTCCTTTGGCATAGCTCCCATTATGCAGTAACGCACATGCGTAATGAAAATTGTGCGCATTAAAGGGAAATAGCCTTATGTGAGAATATAATTTTACATACCCTGATAGGGCGGTGTTTGTTCAAGTCTGCTATTCCCTTAGTGGGATATCTTGAAAAGGGGAGAGAAATAGTTTCCCCTGATGAGACTCGACTGTAGGTTTCACAAGGTAGCCCAATGACCAGGGGGAGTTGTGTCAAAGGGTGGCTGAACAGCTGTAGAGCTGAAAGTAGCCTTGGTAAATAGGCATTTAATACCATGCATGATAAGGAACTGCTCTTAAAGCCATACTCCCGATTTTGTATCAAAAAATTTCCAGTATAGATAGAAATCGGTGCACTCGAGGTATTTGCATTTAAAACCCTAAAATGTGGAGTATTAAATAACACTCAAACTGTATTCTAAGTCAAATTCATGATTTTTCATTAGTTTCTATTTTCTGTGGACCCCACAAAAATTCATCGTGTATCTTCTTGGAATTTCCAGTCTGTACACGCGGGCATGCGCAGTAGTCTCGAGTTCTCAAAATAGATAATGGAACCGTATGCGCGAAAGACAACACGTGGTTGGTAAAAACTTATTTCGCAAGAGACTAAATTAATTTATGGAAGGAATAAGAAGCACCAAGATGTAAAGTATTCATCGGAAAGCTGAAACCAAGGTGGGTGAGGTTAGTAAGCGAATCTGGGTTTAAGACACGAGACTATTTGCAGGTCTTTTCTGGATTTAAGAGAATCTCGTCTGGCAATATGTAAACATCTGGAGGCTTCTGAAGGGAAAGTTCACATTGTTTTGTAAGTGACGTAACATCACTGTTTGAATGATTATGTCTGTGATTTTATCTACCAAATATTCTTCGCTAAAATGGCCAAATCTGATAGAGTTGCAAACAACATAGAACATTTGCCTGTAAAGACGGTCCCCCTCATGGCTGTATCATTCCGGGGGTATCATTCAGCAGTGTGTATTAAACTGCCCCTGGCATAATACTATAGATCTACCGATTACACTTGCCCGTGGAGAGCCTCACTTCCATTCATGTAGTATTCTGCGTCATTTCAAGCGAATAGCTATCACACAATTTCATCTATGAATGCAAAATCATTCTTTGTGGTGTAGCAATGATATGCAATGGTTTTTGCAACTCTCAATGCTAATTGTTTTGCAAATTACAACAAATAAATTCGGGGAGTCAGCTGACTCCAAGGACCGTTTTGTTTTGAAATATTTTGCGCATGCCCAGTGTCTATTTATAAAATGCAGTGAACTCAGAGGAGAAATTATCTTTTCCTTCTAAAAGTTTATTTGTTTTTCATATTTTTTGTAATTATGATATTTGCATTTGCCGATAAAAGTTCAGATCGTCCTTATTCTTTATTCTAGACGTCTAGAAAAATTTTGATAAGTTTCTGTGAGACAAAAAATTATTGTTCAATATAGGGTTTATCCCTTTAAAAGAAAGAATTCGCTTCTCTCTGGAAGCAAATTCTATCCTTTAAGAGATTTTTTCTGTTTGAAATTGAAGAGAATCACTGACGTACCAGAAGTCTCCCTTTAATGTGTTAAAACCAGTGTTTACCGATCAGAGTTGTCTTTTCTTTCAGCTAGCCGTCATTAGATTGTGGAATCTTTTTAAGTTTTGAGTAATGGGAGCCAGTCTATTCCATATTATAATATATGTTTAGTTTTGTTTGTTTCGTTGCTTTACATCCCAGTCAACAGCTATGGTCATGTTGAGTGTAGGACAAAAGCCCACTAGGACAAAAGCCCACTGGACAAAAGCCCATTAGGACAAAAGCCCACTGGGACAAAAGCCCACTAGGATAAAAGCCCACTTATATGCATATAACAGGGATAGGTTTGAACTGATGGACAAATCCCAGGGGTGGAGGGTGCTCTCATTTTTTCTTCATGCTTAGGCTCGGGTCCAGCATCTACAGTACACCCCAAAAAATACCAGGAATTTCAAGCACCCAAAATAAATATTTGAAATTTTAGCATCCCCCAAAATATCCTCCATTATGTACCTTGACCTTCAAAAAAGACCCTAAAATGCATAGAAATGACCTCCAATTTTGTGATGACCCCAAAAAATATCCACAAAATCTTCATAACCCCAAAAATATTCAGTTTTCTGAAACCACCCCCAAAAATATTGAAATTCAAAATTTTGAACCTAAAAAAAAATAGCCTGAGCCTAGGTCCCCTGTCTAGTGGGTTTTTGTCCTAGTGGGCTTTTGTCCCAGTGGGCTTTTGTCCGTTCCCCGGTCATGTTGGGACAGTCAGTTAACCTATCCACACTTTTTCCTGGGCAAGCTTGAACAAGCAGTTAACCAGGACTTCTTGCACATACATTCACTTGTAACTGACAACAACCCTTCCGGAAGGGAGGAGAATGACCGTAGAAATTATTTTATGACCAATCTCCACGAAAGTATGAGGCCGGGCCGGGATCAAACTCGCGACCCCTGGATCTGTAGTCAGACACGCATCTGTGTTCAGACAGGTTACGGATTGTGCTACGCGGCCAGGTGTATAATGTGAGTGTAGGACAAAAGCCCACTAGGACAAAAGCCCACTGGACAAAAGCCCACTAGGACAAAAGCCCACTAGGACAAAAGCCCACTTGTATGCATTTTATAGGTATAGGTTTGAACTGATGGACAAACCCCAGGGGGGGAGGGTACTCTCATTTTTTTCTTCATACGTAGGCTCAGGCTTAGCATCTACCGTTCACCAAAAAATCAGGAATTTTAAGCACCCAAATAAATATTTGAAATTTTAGCAACCCAAAAAAATCCTCCATTCTGTACCTTGACCTTCAGAAAAGACCCTAAAATGCATAGAAATAACCCCTAAATATAGTCCAATTTTGTGGTGACCACAAAAAGATATCGCCAAAATCTTCATACTCCCCCCCCCCCCCCCCCCCCCCAAAAAAAAAAATCTTCAGTTTTCTGAACCCCCCCCCCCCCCCAAATATTGAAATTTACAATTTTGAACAAAAATATAGCCCGAGCCTACGTATGTATGAAATTATCAGAGTACCCCCCCCCCCCCCCCCTCCCTGGGGGACAAACAGACAGATGGACCTAAGATGAAGAATCTCCCTTCTTCCCAAATCTGAAATTTCAAATATCTCTTTTTGTTTGGCACCTCTCATAAAAGCTCGTGCTAATTGTTACTACCAGATCAAAGGTCATTTGGATTAATTAGACATACATTTCCCAATTATTATACACTGTACGGAATAGCCTCAAAATCCAGGCTCATATCCGAGCCTCCTTCAGCTTAATTGAATAATTGGTCAGGCAGTATATTATCACAGTAGGAACTGACCACCAACAGTTGTAAACCTAGCTATCTAATGGTGCAAAGGTGTTTGAGGAACATAAGATAGATTCTGTTTGTCAGCTAGCATACTCAATTTAGTATCTATTCTGAACAATGTTGGGAACATTATATTATCAATTTTTACAAGTATAACTTTTTGCATGCTGATTTTTTTTCATTCTTTTGTTATCATTTGCTGCCTTTTCATTAATATTTGGCTTTTCGGACAGTTCTTTCCGAAACACCACCAGAGTATCAAACTGTTTAAGAATTCAGATTTTGTCTGTCCGTATCTGGGTCCAAAATGATTGCAAAGGTTATCAGCAGATGACAAAAGTCATTGGAAAGAATTAAACATTCTAATAAATTACAACAATTGTTTTCATATACTAAAAAGACCGCTTAATTTAGACCTCATTGAACCCCTCTGTTATATTTTTGTAAAGTCGGACTTACAAGGCTATACTTTATTTTTTTTTTTGCCAATATGTAAAATGAAGGTACTCATTATTAATTTGCATAGTCATTATTAATGGACACTAGCATTGTGACAGATCTGACAAAATGGTGCACCCAGTCTGATTGGCCTGTACACCCGCTCATTCTTGCCAGACAATTCGCTGTGTGCATGGTCATTTGCTTTCCAGTGAGCACACACCCAAGGCTCTGCAGTTCAGATTGGCTGGATGCCCATCCAAATTTGATTCATCGTTGGGCGCAGTTAACCGACAGCCCCACAGTCTCTACTTTCATCGTCCTATGTCACCTATGAAAGCCACTGGTTCAGAATATTGCACACGGAAACCCTATTTCGGACATTTCAAAGCACCTGTTGACCTTGGAAATTTGATCAAGGTCACCAAAATATAATCAACTCTTCCCCTTCTCCCAATAATGTGTCTATGCAAGATTGACTGGTTCAGAAGATAACGCACGGAAACCCAATTTCGGACAGTTTAAAGTGCCGGTGTGACCTTGGAAATTAGGTCCAGGTCACCAAAAACGTATCAACTCTTTGTCTCTTCCCAACAATGTATCTATGCAAGCTTGGTCAAAATACATCCACTGGTTCAAAGATAAAGCACCAAACCATATTTAGAACATTTCAAAGTGTATGCAGTTATCCATCTACTAGTACAGAAGAAGCTACGCAGATGGGGAGGCTGACTGATTAAGTCATCTGATGCACATGTTTGCTAGCATAATTGATTAATATATTTGCTAGCATTATTGACTATAAAATTTAAGTATCACAAAAACACTGTGGACCCTGATCAGACTGACAGGGTTGCAACTCAACATGATTTTCAAAATAACTTTTCCCCGACGTTTCATCGTTTTCCAGGCCTTTTTTTGATGGCTGATATTATAGCCATTCTCATCCGTGGGCATTAAAAAATTTGGTCAAAATAATTATTTTTGATGTTAACACTATATATGCGTGGGTATTCTTTCATGCTTTTATTGATGGCTGCTGATTCTTCAAAAGTATTAAAGAAATCTATCGGAGTGTCAAACGGTTTGGATCCAGATCAGCACCGACGTCGGTCCTTATCTGAAGCCAAACTGTTTGCAAAGGTTATCAGCAGATGACGAAAGTTGCCTTGAGTATGATTAATCTATAACTCTTTGAATGCTTGTTTTTTTTACAAAAAATGTTGTTGTTTTTTGGAAAAAAAAATCAGGAGCACTGTATCAGACTTTTAAACAATGTGTATCACCAGCGTCACTGCGTTGTGGTCCTTGAGCAAGACACATTTATCCTAGCTAAGTACTGGTTCAACCCAGGAAGAAGCGTCCCTATATAACTGAAAGATTGTTGATGGGACGTAAAGAATCAAATCAAAAAAAATAAAAATAAAAATAAACAATGTGTACCCAGATCAGGACCGACATTTTACGGTCGGTCCAGACCTTGGTTCAAACTGTCTAAAAAGATTATGAGCAGACACACATTGAGTGAAGCTTCTTAAGTTTATTACACATGTATGATTTTGACACATTGTACAGCGAAAAAAAAATATCAGATGAAACAAAAATCAAACATACGTTACGTAAACATGCCTATTCATGCAATTAATGCCATGTTATGACTGTAGATCTGACAATTTTCAGTCATAAAATTGAAATTTTTGTCCTGTTTCTTCTTTTTTTTTTGGTGGGGCAGTGACCTATATAAGATCAATGGGTGGGGGCGGGAGCGCAAAACATATATTGGTGGTACTTCAAAGAACCACCGTACTGGTGCGATTCTAAGGAGCATACACAATCTACGAAGAAGAGCAAAATGAAAAAAAAATATGTAAAAATAATTAAATATTTAAAGATAAATGCTCATTCATCCCTACTTTTTTTCTTTATTTAAACCAGTGACGCATCTTATATAGGTCACTGTTCAAACTCACCGGAGAAAAATATAGATTTAAAATGGCGAGTAAAAGATTTTGTTTTGTTTGATTTGATAATCTTTACCTCCCAGTCAACAAACTTTCAGTTACGTCGGGACGGGTCTTCCTGGGTTGAACCAGTACTAAGCAAGCGGATAAATGTGTCTTGCTCAATGACACAACGCAGTGACGACGGTGAGGCTTGAACCCATGGCCCTTAGATCTCGAGTCAAGCAATATACCACTGAGCCACTGCGCTCACATTTGAAAAGAGATATTTACAAACACAGAACATGTGTATATTGTTACATCCAGGAAGCAACAGCAGCATGTGTTATGTTGACCATATGAAACCATATCAGCATATCAATTAACAAGTTATTGGAAATCCACAGTGGGCCACTGTCTAAGTGGCATTTGATTATCTTATATGAACTCATCTTTTTTGGCAATCTCACCTATAGATAGAGGCTATTCCCTAGAGTGTATAGATTGTTTGACCCAAACTGTAAATAGATTTTCTTCAAATATCAATGGCTTTTAACACCCAAATTAAGTTGTTTGTCACAACATACAGGAGAATTGATAATGGCAATGGAAACACACTGCAGGTGTGATTTACCCTTAAGGAGCAGTCTGATCAGGGTTAACAGTTTTATAAAAGACTTAAACCTATTTTTTTTAAAAAGTGGGCTTTTGTCCACCCTGCCAAATTAAGCAGTGGGCTTTTGTCCAGTGGGATATTGTCCAGTGGGGGAGCCGGACATCTTCCCCCCAGGACATCTGCCCCCCTATGAAAAATGGCATGTGTGGACATCTGCCCCCAAGCAATTGACAGGGGAGGATAATTGCCCCCTCAACAAATGCATAATGGTGGATATTTGCCCCCTCTAAAAAACAATGGGAGGACATTTGCCCCCCCCCCCCCCCCACCCCTTCTCACCCTGATACCCTAAAATAGGGTGAACTCACAGTTAACCTCCATTTAGCTGACATGGCTGAAGAATTGTTGACTGGGAAGTAAAGCCTCAAACAAACAAAGTAACCAAAAAATGAAAATGCACTCCTGTTGTGCTTTCACTCAAGGTACATGAAAACAAGTGCATTGAATACTACAAAACATGAAGAATGCTTTGTATTGTCTCATAGGCTACTAATCTTTGCTTTTGGTGAGCACATACTCAGAAAGGTAATATAATCTACATAACTGTACTTTTATCAACCTTTGTTATAACTGTATATTTCTTATCATTGCTCATGACACTGAGGGTAACAGATAATCAAAGATTTTCAATTTATTTAGTAAGATATTGGCTGCCTTTTAAGTATGCTTTAAGAAGTCTTATTTTGTTTTAAGTGTTCTGAGTTGATTAACTCTAAATATTTTATATTTTAATTGCTATTGTGCTCATTTTATTCCAATCTTTTATCAAAATTGTTATTTTGGCTAATGAATTTTAACAGTTTGCTTATCAAATATTTTATTGTAACTATTGTATATAGTAAATCTTACATAGTGCTAATAAAACAAAGTACTTATGATAATGTCATTAATTATGAATAGTTGTCAGTGTGCATTTAGTTTGATCAGCTAATTGCAGATCAAGCTTGAAATGTTCATTGACTATGTGTTGATGAATGGGAGGGGGCAAATGACCATGCTATGCACTTTGATTAGGGGGCAAATGTCCTCACCTTTTTTCAGTTGGGGGGGGGGGGGGCACATGTCCTCCTATGTCAATTGCTTGGGGGGCAGATGTCCTCATATGCCATTTTTCATAGGGGGGCACATGTCCGGGGGGGAAAATGTCCTACACTCGTCCAGTGGGCTTTTGTCCTAGTGGGCTTTTGTCCCAGTGGGCTTTTGTCCGTTCCCCGTATAATATATGTAGATGAAAAAAGTATGGATCCTGATCAGCTGGCTTCATCAGAATTTACACTAATTTCAAAAAGAAGGTATAGAATATTAAAAATATATGCAACAAATGCTAATTAGGCCACATTGATCCGAATTAGGTCACATTGATGCGGTTCGCTAGATTAACAATTATGGCTCTTAGATGGCTGTATACCACAAAATGCCATATTGAACCTAATAAGCACACATATCTAATATAAGTGCACACTGAGGATTTCCAGTCAGTCCAATGGTGTAAATTCATTATTAACATATGGATGAAAAAGTGTGGGTCCTGATTAGCTGGCTTCATCAGAAGCCAGCTGATCCGGATCTACACTATTTTCAAAATCGGGTACATGGAATTTTGGAAAAATTATATTCACGGCATGCTATATACTTAGGATCACAACCCAGCAAAAGTGCCTAAATGGCAGGGAACCGGAACTAATTGCAAAAATGGCACCATGGACCTGCCTCCATAATAATACTGATATACAATTTTCACAATTTTTATATATATGAAGACTGTATACAGTATTAATGAAAAAAGGAAGTGTGTGTCATATTAATACACAGCAGGGGTGTCTCACTTCATCACCCAGTCATTGTTACCGATTCACAGTTAAGTGACGATGACCACACTAGCTTTCACAGCTAGGCTGATGATGTCTATGGTTTGCTGCAGTCACCTGTTTCCGCCACACCTTCACTTGTTGATTCTTTGTTACCAGTCTATATTACACAAAAACTCCCCAAATAATAATATATAATAAAAAAGCAAACAACCCAGCCCAATTGTGCGCCTAAACTCTTAAGTGCTGAATTTTTACAGTTAAGGAAATGGATGAATCCATTCTCCAAAGTTGACAATGAATTATTTGTGGATTTACAAAAACAAATAGTCCCTAATCAGGCTGGAGTCTTCTTCTACTTTTTCCTGCCTATGGCCAGGTTTCTTAAAATGTACTGTTGACCAGCGTAGGGGAAAAGACTTGACCTCTCTTCCGGGTAAAAACAGTTAAAACATAAGGCGATTAAAATGATTAAACAGTTAAAAACACAGATGTCCATTTAGCACCTGAGAGTCAGGACCTGCTGCTCAAGGCCGGCTCTGAACTCCTTGATGGTTGGGGAGTCTTTGACTACAGTAGGGAGGCAATTCCAGTCTTGGATGGTTCTGGGCAAGAAGGAGTCCTTGTAGACCTTGACATTGGCTGTAGGCTGTCGACCTCTAGTATGTCTGTCATTTAGTCGTACAGCATTACCAGTATCCATGTCGACCATTCCATGCCGAATTTCGTACAGTGTTGTCAGTCTGTCGTCCTTTTTCCTGCTTTCTTAAGTCTCCCAGCCAAGATCACTAATCATTCGGATTACACTTCCCGCATTTCTCTCTGAATAGTTGCCATGGACAAAGCGAGCTGCCTGTCTTTTAACTTTCTCGAGCTTCACAAAGGCTTCTGAGTTGGTAGGGTCCATGCTGGGGATGCATATTCCAGTATCGGTCTCACCAGAAAGGTGTAGGCTGTGCTCTTGACTTCCCTGGTGCATTGACCAAGGTTTCCCCATAGAATCTCAGGGTTCTGGATGCCTTAGCCGTATCCACGTCTACATGTCTGTGCAAACCGAGATTGTCGCTGATGGTATGGCCAAGATACTATTCACTGTCAACAGCTTCAAGGGTGTGACCTAGTTGTTTGTTGGTACTGATGTGAATGACTTGACATTTTTCTGGCTGGAACTTCATGTGCCTCTTTCTTTTCCATTCCTCCAAAGCAAGAAGATCTTGTTGGACTGATTCTGCATCAACATCACAGTTGATGATGTATAGCAGGCAGTTGGCAGCAAAGAGGCGGGGATCAGAGGCTTACAGGCCCCTAGATAAGAGTGTGTAACGGAAAATTATTTTTCTTATTTCTCAACCAAAACACATGTTGTGGGTACTCAAAAGAACCATCTCGATGAGACGGTTCTTTTGAGTACCCAAAACACATGTTTAAACGGATGGGTTAAAAAATAATCGCAATTTTACGATAAAAAAATTTGCTTAACTGGCCCTATGGGCTTAGGCAGATTCAGGGAGGTAGTTTATAAAGGCCAGGAACAACAGTGGACCCAGAACTGTTCCCTGTGGCACTCCAGAGATGACATCAGCTTGTTGAGATCTACTCCCATCCATTAACACTTGCTGCTTCCTGTGCCCAAGTCATGCTTCAATTGATTTGAGGGTATCTCCACGGATTCCATAGAAGCTGAGCTTGTAGAAAAACCTTTGATGAGGTACCTTATCAGACTTTTGCAAAGTCCAGACCTTATCCTTTCCCGATCGTAGTTTACTGGTGATGCCCTGGATGGTGGCAATGAGTTGTGTAACAGTAAGATCATAGGTCCAGTTAAGCAAAATTTTTCAGCGTAAAATTTTGATTATTTTCTTACCCATCAGTTTAAACGTGTGTTTTGGGTGCTCAAAAGAACCATCTCATTGAGATGGTTCATTTGAGTATCCACAACATATGTTTTGATAGAGAACTAAGAAAAATAATTTTCAGTTACGCACTCTTATCTGGGGGTCTGTAAGATCCTTTTTGCTGAATCCATGTTGTTTTAATCTGTCAAGATGTTAAATTGATCGAAATGCCGAATGATGTTGCTGTGAATAATATGTTCTAAAACCTTGCAGGATACAGAGGTTAGGGAGACAGATCGGTAGTTGGATGGTAGGTGTTTCGGACCTTTCTTATACAGGGGTACAATAAGAGCCTCTCGCCAGTCAGCAGGAACACAGCCATCATCAAGTGAACACTGGTAAATCAAACACAGTATTGGAGAAAGTTCTTCAGCTACAGCTTTAAGGATAAAGGTTGGTTTGCCTTCGGGGCCTGAAGATTTGAATGACTTCAAGTCTCTAACCCTTTACTCCATAGGTTATTTTTAGATCATGACATCATTTTCTATTTTTAGACAACATGAAAAAATTCAAGAAGAATTTAAAGTTTAGTTTTGAACACTTTTGAAATATTATTGAAAATTGAGCATTTGCTCCAAAAGAGCAAATGCTCCATTTTCCATAATGTTTTCAAATACATGATATTTCAAAGGCTTCAAAAGGTGATATTATGAAGTAAAAGGTTAAGTAGCCTCTTCACTCCATTTGGGTTGTTGATGATGTTATCCAGCGATGAGAATCAGGGCTCGGGTCTTTATATGGGATGATGTCTGTGTCTTCCTACATGTAGACGAACTAAGAATAAAGGCCGGTTTCCCTTCAGGGCCTGAAGATTTGAATGGTCGAAAGTCTCTAAGTATTAATCCGCTTTTTGGGTCACTGCACAGTCTAGCCACGCCCACAACTGGTTCCTATATCTGTTAGCTTTACAAGAGACCAGGACATTGCATACCACGTGGTGATACGGAGACCGAATGCCTGTATAATAGCTTCTTCACTCTGTTTGAGTTGATGATGATGTTGTCCAGAGATGAGAATCAGGGAATTATCCCTGAGTTCATATATAAATGTTTGTTAATTGCAAAAAACGTGTGCTTTGGCACGAGTCGTGTACAATTCTTTTGTGGCGGTTCCTTGGCAGTAACCACTAACCAGTACTGAGCCGGGTGGTTTTGTTTTGTCCTTTATTGTGTCTTGGAAAACCCGAAGGCTCACCCGCAGTTATAGGTTCTGTGTTTATGACCCAGGATACAGGGCCCTGGCTTACAGTCCCATCCGACAGACTGGTAGAGCACGGGATCAGGTACAATTCGAGTGGTCCACTACACTACACCGGCTCTGTGACTGGCATTTGTCTGATCAATTTGAATATCAAATAAATGATCAGAAATGCTTAGTGGTCAGTAGAAAGATCAAGTTGACATGAATTTGCTATGCTTTTTCACATTTTCTTCAAAATTCTGTTCAGCCTTATTATGCAAAGTCACTATAGTTTTGACATTTGTAATGCTATACCAATAGTGAAAGGGACATTTGACAATTTAACAGTTTGCATGCTGGGTAATTTTTCATGCTTTTATTGTCGTCTGCAGACTTTTTTCATTATTAACTTTTTCAAAAATTTCTTTCAGGAACATTATCAGAGTGCCAAGCAGTTTGGATCCAGTTCACGACCCACATTCTGTCTGTCCTGATCTTGGTCCAAACTGTTTGCAAAGGTTATCAGCAGACGACAAAAGTTGTCGCTTTAATATTGCCGCTACAATATTTTCATCACCATGAAATGTTAAGTGTTCCTATGCTGACCTGTTAGTAAAACGGATTTGACATCACATGCAAATTGTCTCCTTAGGAGACAATTTGCATGTAATATCAAGTCCTTATTTCTGATAAAAACGTAAATCTGTTGTCTGCAAGCGTTTGAATCTGGTGGGCGAAGGTTAATTTCCTCACCAATTTGAGCATGTCACTGAATGATATGGTTAAGTGGATTCAATAATTGCTTGTTTGGTCCCCGGTTAGCCTGTCTGGTGGTTACCACGCTTTTTTAGGGTAATCGCTGAAAGGGAACCAGTGCACTGTCTACAGTTGTGGAATGGTTGCCAATTTGAATAGAGCTGCCATGGTCTGAATGTCACAGATTAGTTTTAGTTTCTTGCTTTCAAACAATGGAATGGAGATACCGTAATGCTTCTTATTAAAACCCTTAACTATGCCCCCCATGACAACGTCCGGGGCGTAAAGTGTAACCCCTGTCTGTCCGTCCGTACGTACATCCATATGTACATACGTCAGTATGTCACACCAGCGTCATCTGCTCTATGTCTATGTTTTGATCTGTGTTTTTTAAGCTTTTTAGTCACAATGTTTTAGGACCAAAATGTCTTCCTGACATTCGCTAATGGTCCATATGCCACTATGCCTTTAGGAGTTATTGCCCTTTGTTCATGAAATGATGCCATCTTTGACAGTGTCCGGTCTCTAAGTCCAGTAATTTTGATCATAACTTCATAAAACTTGGTCACTATGTTTGTAATACCCAAAATTCTTTCTGGAGTTTAATTATGGTCCATATTGCCATATGCCATCATGAGTTATTGCCCTTTGTTCATAAAACAAATGACAATTTTCATGACCTGGTCTCTTCTAAATAAAAAGATTTTGATCAGAAATATATAAAACTTGGGCGCAATGTGTTTTTCTTGAGTTCCATCATGGTCTATATCACAGTATTCTTTCAGGAGTTATTGCCCTTTGTAAAATTAAGTCAATTTTTATGATTTTATATGTATTATTCTGTTGGTCCAGCTGATCTGGGTCTGAACTGTTTGCAAGAGAGTTTTCAGCAGATCACAAAAGTCTCAGCTCATACAGCTGTAATTCAAAGAGTTAAAAACTTTCTTTCAGATTTGTGGTAAATTGGAAAATTCGAAAAAAAAATCATCTGAGTGTCAGATTGGATCCACATTTTTCTGGCTTGATCTGGGTCCAAACTGTTCGCAAAATTTAATAGCAGACGGCATTAGGAGATAAAGAGTTAAGTGATTAATTAATATGGTAAAAGTAAATTTTAAAATTAAAGCATTTCAGATTAAATTGCAAATATAAAACCTTCCCCTCTTTTGTTTTGCAATAAAAGCATCCATATTTAATATATGAAATTTAATATTTTACTGTAAAAATGTAAATTCAAACCTTAAAGGGCCATAAAACATAACTGCAGCAGAGGACAAATTTTGTGATAAAATTTTAGTTTATTGTCTGCATTTCTTTTATAACACATAATATTTCATGTTAATCAATTCACATGATTTATTAAGCCTATAATTTTGCTAAGAATATGCAAAAAGTTGAAAAGGTCGTCTGCTGAAATTTTAGGTGGCGCTTTCCTTGGCAGCCACTACTTTTGTCACTTGCTGATAACCTTTGCAAACAGTTTGGACCCAGATCGGTGGCTGACAGAACATCGATCCTGATCTGGATCCAAACCGTTTGATACTCTCATAGTATTCCTGAAAGAATTTTTTCAAAAAGTTAATTTTGAAAAAAGTCTGCAGACGACAGCAATAGCGTGAAAAATTACCCAGCATGCAAAGAGTTAACGTTCTTAGTTCTGCTCACTGACTGTAAACATGATCAGTGATGTAGAAAGCTTTGTTTCCAGAAGCCAGTTTCAGCCTTTAACCCATAAAGCGCCACCTATAATTTGCAGCAGACGACAATTTCAAATTTGCCGCTTTTTCAAAAATAACAAATAAGGCATGATAGTTCATGAGAATCGTCTGCCAGCAGACGATTCTCATGAAATATCACCTTATTTTTTTTCTAAAATTGAGAAAGATGTCGCAAAATTTGTCGTCTGCTGCAGTTTTGATTGGGGCTTTAAGGGTTAACTCTTTGAATTCTGGGTACATTAGTATTTTTGCATGCTTTTTTTGGTCGTCTGCTGATTTTTTTTCAAAATCAACTTTTTCGAAAAATCTTTTGGGAATACCGTCAGAGTGTCAAACATTTGGGATCCAGATCAGGCCCGACATTTTGTCTGGCCTGATCTGGGTACAAACTGTTTGCAAAGGTTATCAACAGATGACACCAGTAGATCAAGCCTGATCTAGATCCAAACCATTTAACACTCTGATGGTATTTCGGAATAATTTTTTGGAATAGTTTGCTTTGAAAATGCAAAATTATCCAGCATGCAGAAATATTCTCTCTTAATATAATGTGTTTCTAAGAAGCTAAACTTTGCATTTCTCCACCCCCACCCCTGTTCTCGAAGAAAAATGAAAACTGAAGAAGTATTATGTCTGCTGATGCTTAGCTTTCATTTTTAACATGTTTAATCCCTGAAGCGCCTGACATGACTGCAGCAGACGACAAATTTCATGACAGCTTTGTTAAAATAAGAGTTGATATTTCAGAAGATTTGTTTGAAATATCAGGCCTAATCGTGTTCCTTAAAGTAGTGACGAAAATATAAAAATGTTGTCTGGTGCATATTTTTTGGAGATTCTTTGCCTTTTAAGGGTTATAATTCTGCCGCCAAAGCAAAGTGCTGTGAAGCGTTAAGAAATATATGCGGTTCATTTAATTGCGTCTTGCAAAATCAATAGACCTTTACTTTCAGCTGGTCTCGTAGTCACCGAACCGAAAATCCCCCCATCCTGAGTTGATGCTACTTGATTAGCAATGAGGTTGGTAAAGACTATGAAATGAGGAGGGTCATTCAAAAAGGTGATTTTAACCCTTTACTCCATGATAGCGCCTTTTGATGTCTTTGAAATATCATGTATTTGAAAATATTAAGGAAAATAGAGCATTTGCTCTTTTGGAGCAAATGCTCCATTTTCCATAATACTTTAAAAAGTATTCAAAACTTGACTCAAATTTTAACTTGAATTTTTTCAATGTTGTCTAAAAATAGAAAATGATGTCATGATCTTAATATTGCCTATGGAGTGCAAGAACAGGCTAACAGAGGAGATGCCAGATAAATTAGCGTAAAAAGTTCCACAGTCATCAGAAAACAAGTTGTTGGGGTTTAAGGTATCTGCACAGCTACATAGACCTAATTTGGTATGTTCTTAAAATTTTGGACGTAATTGACAACTTTTTTCATCTGCTCAGGTAACTTTTTGAGATAATTTGGATCCAGGTCAGGCATGACATTTTGTCTGGCATGATCCGTATCCCAACTGTTTGATGATCTGATGGTATTGAAGCACGATCCTGTACGATTTTCTAAATAAAAGTTAATTTAGAAAAAAAATCAGATGTCAAAAAGAAAAACATGCAAAATTATCCAGCCTGCAAAGCAACATTTTAGTTAATGATAGAAAGAGATTTAACAGGATCCCAACTGTTTGACACTCTGATTGTATATATTCCTGACAGATTTTTTTAAAAAATCAGACCAAAAAGACATGCAAAATTACTGAGCATGCAAAGCAACATTTAAGTTGATGATGGTTACTTAAGAGATTTTACAGGATCCAAACAGTGAGTGAGTGTATTACAATCCGATGGTATTCCTAAGAATTAAAAAAAAAATAGCTAAAAAAAAAATCAGATGGCAAAAAAAATATATATATTATATGCAAAATTACCCAGCATGCAAAGCAACATTTTAGTTGATGATACTAAGAGATTTACTACCATGCAACTACCAGCTTAGCAAAAGCATAGTTCATGAAATCAAATTTGGTGATATAGCTGCCATGTAAATATAAACAATTTTGTTGTTTTAATATTGATTGGCAGTAGAGGAAAGCCAATGGACATGATACTTTCAAAATTTCAGTAACACATGTTGTTGGTACACATTGGAATTGCCTCATAGAGGCAATTCCAATGTGCACCTACAACATATGTTCATTCAATAAATGAGTGTTTTTCAACATAAAACAGGTTTTTCACAAACTTCTCTACAACTTTTTATGTTTCAGTGTAATATGTAGAAATGAACAAGTTTTTGTGTAGTTTGGCATGCACCTGGATGACAATAATAGATAGCCAATTTTATATCATTGACAGCTTATCTTTAGATGTTTCATGGGAATGAAATGCTAACTTGGTGGTTGCCTGGTTGTAACTGGATGAGGTGAAAGCTCCGCTTGAATAGAACAAAACAGTTGAGCTGTTTGACAGCCAAGAGCAAAATGTCGGGTCAGCCAACTTCAGATCACTGATGCATGCTCAGAATCCTTCCAAGCGTTAAATCAATCATCCATGTGCGGAGGCAAATTTCTGCCTGACTGCCTTAAATTCTTAATTGGCTGCGATTTTATTGGTTTATTGTCGTCATCATGGCTCCTTAATTATGTTGGGAGAATTATGCTGTTAAATGATTTCTTGATTTTAGCTTTCTGAAGTTCCAAAGAGTCAGTGTGATAAGGTGCAATTATGGAAAATATCTTTGCATTGTATTACGAAAACTGTTATTAACCAAATAAGCACACATTGTTTTTATTTTGTCCTGTCAGTTAAGTGAATGGATTCTTTGAATTAGGGGATAACTGTTTTCAAATATTTCATTTTGGGAGGTATATCATCAGATGCAAGGACAGAAATTTAGTTTACGGTGACGTGCAAACAGAGCTGAAAAACATGATTTCCCACCGTATATCTGATGATATACCTCCCTAAATGAAAATTTTGAATATAGTTTATTCCCATTCTAATGCACTTCTGCAGTTTCATCTCAAATTGGAGTGTTGCAAGCAGCATAAAGCCCCACCACATCCAACTAAATGTGACATAATTAGTGACGTCGAACTTTTTCTGACAGTACAGCTTAATTCCTGGTATTGTCAGCTGGAACAGTGACCGATATGTAATACACATGTACATGTGTAGTTGTAGAGGCTTAATGAAAAGAGCACAATTCCAGGTACCGTCAGCTGAAGCAGTGACCTATATGTAATCTGGCTGAAGAGACTTAATGAAAAGAGCATAATTGCAGGTGTTGTCAGCTGAAGCAGTGACCTATATGTAATCTGGCTGAAGAGACTTAATGAAAAGAGCACAATTCCATGTATTGTCAGCTGAAGCAGTGACCTATATGTAATCTGGCTGAAGAGACTTGATGAAAAGAGCACAATTCCAGGTATTGTCAGCTGTAGCAGTGACCTGTATGTAATCTGGCTGAAGAGACTTAATGAAAAGAGCACAATTCCAGGTATTGTTAGCTGAAGCAGTGACCTATATGTTATCTGGCTGAAGAGACTTAATGAAAAGAGCACAATTCAAAGTACCGTCAGCTGAAGCAGTGACCTATATGTTATCTGGCTGAAGAGACTTAATGAAAAGAGCACAATTCCAGGTATTGTCAGCTGTAGCAGTGACCTGTATGTAATCTGGCTGAAGAGACTTAATGAAAAGAGCACAATTCCAGGTATTGTTAGCTGAAGCAGTGACCTATATGTTATCTGGCTGAAGAGACTTAATGAAAAGAGCACAATTCCAGGTATTGTTAGCTGAAGCAGTGACCTATATGTTATCTGGCTGAAGAGACTTAATGAAAAGGGCACAATTCCAGGTATTGTCAGCTGAAGCAGTGACCTATATGTAATCTGGCTGAAGAGACTAAATGAAAAGAGCACAATTCCAGGTATTGTCTGCTGAAGCAGTGACCTATATGTAATCTGGCTGAAGAGACTTAATGAAAAGAGCATAATACCAGGTATTGTCAGCTGCAGCAGTGACCTATATGTAATCTGGCTAAAGAGACTTAATGAAAAGAGCACAATTCCAGGTATTGTCAACTGAAGCAGTGACCTATATGTTATCTGGCTGAAGAGACTTAATGAAAAGAGCACAATTCCAGGTATTTTCAGCTGAAGCAGTGACCTATATGTAATCTTGCTGAAGAGACTTAATGAAACAAGCACAACTCCAGGTATTGTCAGCTGAAGCAGTGACCTATATGTAATCTGGCTGAAGAGACTTAATGAAAAGAGCACAAATCCAGGTATTGTCAGCTGAAGCAGTGACCTATATGTAATCTGGCTGAAGAGACTTAATGAAAAGAGCACAATCCCAGGTATTGTCAGCTGAAGCAGTGACCTGTATGTAATCTGGCTGAAGAGACTTAATGAAAAGAGCACAGTTACAGGTGTTGTCAGCTGAAGCAGTGACCTATATGTAATCTGGCTGAAGAGACTTAATGAAAAGAGCACAATTACAGGTGTTGTCAGCTGAAGCAGTGATCCTATATGTAATCTGGCTGAAGAGACTTAATGAAAAGAGCACAACTCGAGGTATTGTCAGCTGAAGCAGTGACCTATATGTAATCTGGCTCAAGAGACTAAATGAAAAGAGCACAACTCCAGGTATTGTCAGTTGAAGCAGAGGCCTATATGTAATCTGGCTGAAGAGACTTAATGAAAAGAGCACAATTCCAGGTATTGTCAGCTGAAGCAGTGACCTATATGTAATCTTGCTGAAGAGACTTAATGAAACAAGCACAACTCCAGGTATTGTCATCTGAAGCAGTGACCTATATGTAATCTGGTTAAAGAGACTTAATGAAAAGAGCACAATTACAGGTGTTGTCAGCTGAAGCAGTGACCTATATGTAATCTTGCTGAAGAGACTAAATGATAAGAGCACAATCCCAGGTATTGTCAGCTGGAGCAGTGACCTATATGTAATCTGGCTGAAGAGACTCAATGAAAAGAGCACAATCCCAGGTATTGACAGCTGTAGCAGTGACCTATATGTAATCTGGCTGAAGAGACTTAATGAAAAGAGCACAATTCCAGGTATTGTCAGCTGTAGCAGTGACCTATATGTAATCAGGCTGAAGAGACTTAATGAAAAGAGCACAATTCCAGGTATTGTCAGCTGAAGCAGTGACCTATATGTAATCTGGCTGAAGAGACTTGATGAAAAGAGCACAATTCCAGGTATTGTCAGCTGAAGCAGTGACCTATATGTAATCTGGCTAAAGAGACTTAATGAAAAGAGCACAATTCCAGGTATTGTCAGCTGAAGCAGTGACTTATATGTTATCTGGCTGAAGAGACTCAATGAAAAGAGCACAATTCCAGGCATTGTTAGCTGAAGCAGTGACCTATATGTAATCTGGCTGAAGAGACTTAATGAAAAGAGCACAATTCCAGGTATTGTCAGCTGAAGCAGTGACCTATATGTGATCTGGTTGAAGAGACTTGATGAAAAGAGCACAATTCCAGGTATTGTCAGCTGTAGCAGTGACCTATATGTAATCAGGCTGAAGAGACTTAATGAAAAGAGCACAATTCCAGGTATTGTCAGCTGAAGCAGTGACCTATATGTAATCTGGCTGAAGAGACTTAATGAAAAGAGCACAATTCCAGGTATTGTCAGCTGTAGCAGTGACCTATATGTAATCTGACTGAAGAGACTTAATGAAAAGAGCACAATTCCAGGTATTGTCAGCTGAAGCAGTGACCTATATGTAATCTGGCTGAAGAGACTAAATGAAAAGAGCACAATTCCAGGTATTGTCAGCTGTAGCAGTGACCTATATGTAATCTGGCTAAAGAGACTAAATGAAAAGAGAACAATTCCAGGTATTGTCAGCTGAAGCAGTGACCTATATGTAATCTGGCTGAAGAGACTTAATGAAAAGAGCACAATTCAAGGTATTGTCAGCTGTAGCAGTGACCTATATGTAATCTGGCTGAAGAGACTTAATGAAACGAGCACAATTCCAGGTATTGTCAGCTGAAGCAATGACCTATATGTAATCTGACTGAAGAGACTTAATGAAAAGAGAACAATTCCAGGTATTGTCAGCTGAAGCAGTGACCTATATGTAATCTGGCTGAAGAGACTTAATGAAAAGAGCACAATTCCAGGTATTGTCAGCTGAAGCAGTGACCTATATGTAATCTGACTGAAGAGACTTAATGAAAAGAGCACAATTCAAGGTATTGTCAGCTGAAGCAGTGACCTATATGTAATCTGGCTGAAGAGACTTAATGAAAAGAGAACAATTCCAGGCATTGTTAGCTGAAGCAGTGACCTATATGTAATCTGGCTGAAGAGACTTAATGAAAAAAGCACAATTCCAGGTATTGTCAGCAAGAAGCATTGGCCTATATGTAATCTGACTGAAGAGACTTAATGAAAAGAGCACAATTCAAGGTATTGTCAGCTGAAGCAGTGACCTATATGTAATCTGGCTGAAGAGACTTAATGAAAAGAGAACAATTCCAGGTATTGTTAGCTGAAGCAGTGACCTATATGTAATCTGGCTGAAGAGACTTAATGAAAAGAGCACAATTCCAGGTATTGTCTGCTGAAGTAGTGACCTATATGTAATCTGGCTGAAGAGACTTAATGAAAAGAGAACAATTCCAGGTATTGTCAGCTGTAGCAGTGACCTATATGTTATCTGGCTTAAGAGACTTAATGAAAAGAGCACAAGTCCAGGTATTGTCAGCTGAAGCAGTGACCTATATGTAATCTGGCTGAAGAGACTTAATGAAAAGAGCAGAAGTCCAGGTATTGTCAGCTGAAGCAGTGACCTATATGTAATCTGGCTGAAGAGACTTAATGAAAAGAGCACAATTCTAGGTGTTGTCAGCTGAAGCAGTGACCTATATGTAATCTGGCTGAAGAGACTTAATAAAAAGAGCACAATTCCAGGTGTTGTTAGCTGAAGCAGTGACCTATATGTAATCTGGCTGAAGAGACTTAATGAAAAGAGCACAATTCTAGGTATTGTCTGCTGAAGCAGGGACCTTTATGTAATCTTGCTAAAGAGACTTAATGAAAAGAGCACAATTCCAGGTATTGTCAGCTGAAGCAGTGACCTATATGTAATCTGGCTGAAGAGACTTAATGAAAAGAGCACCATTCCAGGTATTGTCAGCTGTAGCAGTGACCTATATGTAATCTGGCTGAAGAGACTTAATGAAAAGAGCACAATTCCAGGTATTGTCTGCTGAAGTAGTGACCTATATGTTATCTGGCTGAAGAGACTTAATGAAAAGAGCACAATTCCAGTTATTGTCAACTGAAACAGTGACCTATATGTAATCTGGCTGAAGAGACTTAATGAAAAGAGCACAATTCCAGGTATTGTCTGCTGAAGTAGTGACCTATATGTAATCTGGCTGAAGAGACTTAGTGAAAAGAGCACAAGTCCAGGTATTGTCAGCTGAAGCAGTGACCTATATGTAATCTGGCTGAAGAGACTTAATGAAAAGAGCACAAGTCCAGGTATTGTCAGCTGAAGCAGTGACCTATATGTAATCTGGCTGAAGAGACTTAATGAAAAGAGCACAATTCCAGGTATTGTCAGCTGCAGCAGTGACCTATATGTAATCTGGCTGAAGAGACTTAATGAAAAGAGCACAATTCCAGGTATTGCCACTGAAACAGTGACCTATATGTAATCTGGCTGAAGAGACTTAATGAAAAGAGCACAATTCCAGGTATTGTTAGCTGAAACAGTGACCTATATGTAATCTGGCTGAAGAGACTTAATGAAAAGAGCACAATTCCAGGTATTGTCAGCTGAAGCAGTGACTTGTATGTTATCTGGCTGAAGAGACTTAATGAAAAGAGCACAATTCCAGGTGTTGTCAGCTGAAGCAGTGACCTATATGTAATCTGGCTGAAGAGACATAATGAAAAGAGCACCATTCCAGGTATTGTCAGCTGAAGCAGTGACCTATATGTAATCTGGCTGAAGAGACTTAATGAAAAGAGCACAAGTCCAGGTATTGTCAGCTGAAGCAGTGACCTATATGTAATCTGGCTGAAGAGACTTAATGAAAAGAGCACAATTTCAGTTATTGTCAACTGAAACAGTGACCTATATGTAATCTGGCTGAAGAGACTTAATGAAAAGAGCACAATTCCAGGTATTGTCTGCTGAAGTAGTGACCTTATATGTAATCTGGCTGAAGAGACTTAGTGAAAAGAGCACAAGTCCAGGTATTGTCAGCTGAAGCAGTGACCTATATGTAATCTGGCTGAAGAGACTTAATGAAAAGAGCACAAGTCCAGGTATTGTCAGCTGAAGCATTGACCTATATGTAATCTGGCTGAAGAGACTTAATGAAAAGAGCATAATACCAGGTATTGTCAGCTGAAGCAGTGACCTATATGTAATCTTGCTGAAGAGACTTAATGAAAAGAGCATAATACCAGGTATTGTCAGCTGCAGCAGTGACCTATATGTAATCTGGCTGAAGAGACTTAATGAAAAGAGCACAATTCCAGGTATTGCCACTGAAACAGTGACCTATATGTAATCTGGCTGAAGAGACTTAATGAAAAGAGCACAATTCCTGGTATTGTCAACTGAAGCAGTGACTTATATGTTATCTGGCTGAAGAGACTTAATGAAAAGAGCACAATTCCAGGTATTGTCAGCTGAAGCAGTGACTTATATGTTATCTGGCTGAAGAGAATTAATGAATAGAGCACAATTCCGAAGCAGTGACCTATATGAAATCTGGCTGAAGAGACTTAATGAAAAGAGCCCAATTCCAGGTATTGTCAGCTTTTTAAAGATTTTTTGTTAGCCCATAAAGCCTAGCGTCCTTTTTGTGGGACATAGGTTAATAGTACAGATCCAGAATGCAGCATCTGGCCCCAAGGTTATCAATCTTTTTTGTGCTCAACTCAACGGAGCATGGAATTTCAAATGCTCACAAACTAAATGGCTGAAAACTAAAGCATTTTCTTGTTTTCAAACTCTTAGATATTGTATTTATCATGCTAATAAATGTTAAAATGCCACATTCATGTGCATGATTTATTTTATGCTCAGTTGAGTTGAGCATGTAAAAAGTTTTATAATCTCAGGGCCTGATCAGGTTTTTCACTGTTTGCTTTCAGAATGCTGTATTTAAATTAAAAAAAAACACACCACCCAACAACCCTTAAAACGGAAATGAGCTGGTCCGAATGATAAGAGAGGGACAACACATTCAGCTTAAATGGGTTAAAGTTAAATTTGAAAAAAAAAAGCGGATATGACAAAAAGAAAAAAACAGATTGCATGTTCAAGATAAGAGTAGATCTGCTAGTAAAATCATCAAGGGCATTAGTTTCGTTATCATTTTATATTGGAACTCGCCTTGTTCAATCCCTGTCTCATCCAGTCTGTCAGACGAAACTCTAAGCCATCACCAGGTCCCATCTCCATATGACCTTAGCTGTTGGTGGAGCAATAAACACACACACAAAAAAGCAGTAGCTCAGTGGTAGAGTGCTTGACACGTGACTGAGGGGCCGCAGGTTCAAGCCTCAACGGTGTCACAATGTTGTGGTCCTTGAGCAAGACACATTTATCCTAGCTTAGTACTGGTTCAACCCAGGAAGACCCGTCCCTGTTTAACTGAAAGATTGTTGAGTGGACGTAAAGAATCAAATCAAACAAACAAATCACTGTATTATTGGTTTCACTACATTCTAGAGAGGATCCCTTTAATAATGTAAAACATTTCCCCATGGAGTGCCTCTGTAATATTATTGATATAACGGCAGTATCACAGCTGGGTTCATTCAGGCGATAAGAGAACTATTGGGCCATAGCTTCATAGTTATGCTTCATTAATATCGGATCCACACAGCCAGGAAACTTTTCCTGAAGATTATTCCGAGAAAATCTATACAAAGAATAAGTTGGGAGTGAGAATCTGGTTATTTTGCTGGTTTTGAGGTAAGAGATTTTGTGTTGTTAATTGATGTAGCCTAAATTGTTTATTTATGTGGAGTATTTACCTTGCAATAGCAATCGGAGCTCCAGAGGAGCTGGTATATTTTAATGGTTTTCAGGCTGCCATGTTTATTGTTTTACCCTTTTGATCTATTCAATAGCCAGAGTTTGCTCCTTTTAGTGCTTAAAATTATGAACAATTGTACAATTGATTTGGAATTCACCATGAGGATGAAAATCATAAAGCCAGCTGATCTGGATCTACATTATCTGGGCCATGACACCGATTTCCAATAATGTGGCATTTTGACAAGTGTAGACTCAGACGAGCCTGTGCATCATCCTTTTATGTGTAGAAACACCAAGTAGCTTAACAAAGCGACTAGCAAATGCTCTGATCAGTCTGGGCATATGCGCAGGCTGGTCTGAGCCTTTGCTGGTCGCGCTTACCACATTGTTGGAAATAATCTCATGCCATGGTTTTCAATAAAGTGTAAGTTTATGCACACAAGGTGTTTATTATGGTACAGATTGACCTTCTTCAGTTCTTTGAATATGCTAGGGGTGAGCTGTTTGTAAGAGGCAACAATTTTTCAGTCATGCTGGGACATTTCCTGTGATTCTTTACATCACAGTCAACAATTTTTCAGTTATGTTGAGATAGGTCTTCCTGGGTTTAATCAGTACTAAGCAGATGATAAAGTGTCTTGCTCAAGGACACAACACAGTGACTCAGGTGAGGCTCGAATGCGCATTGAACTGCAGTACTAAACGTAAGGATAAAGTGTCTTGCTCAAGCCGCCAGTGAGACTCGAACCTGCGATTCAAGAATTACAGGTAGGATCTGCTGTTTGTCTTTGCCAATAGTTTAAAATTGGTCCAGTTGCCACGTAACAGCATGGAAAGTGTTAACCATGCAGCCATGCTGAAATATTCATCTATGACCTGATTATTAATGAGGCACAAGAGTGCCTATTATGTTTAGATCATTGGGAGCTGAACCTCGCCATTGTAAACCTGGGATCATGCGGGGGAGGGTGCCTGGTCCCCCATGAAGACACCACCCCCCCATGGAAAATCACAGATGGCTATAGATTTCCTTAGAAATACTGGTACTGACCCCCCTTAATAAGCAGTTGGACCCTTTGACCGGGTCCAATCGCTTCTCAAGGCAGGTGCATACGTACACGGCCCTCTGTTAGATAAGTTGTTGACTAAAAAAATTATCAGGATCCTCATCCCCCTGACGGAATCTTCTGGATCGGCGTATGATAAAGTCTACACACATGGGCGTAGACTGTTCTTTCTGGATATGCTGAGACAGTGCAGTTGCTACATTAGGGTAAAGTCGTGTATATTGGGACAGACAGCTCAATTCGGACAGCCACATTGTTTGTTTCATAGTTCAATTATTGGAATAAAAACTAAATTAGCTAAGCAAACAGTGCAAATCCTGATGAGACGGCTCACTGTCCTGGAGCCGTCTCATTTGAATTTCCATAGTATGCAAACGTTTGTCCGAATTTACAGCAGATGAGGAAGAATCTTGTGTATGTTACCAGGAAGTAGAGATTAAATAAAAAGATTTTTGGTCATTGTAAAAGGGCCACTCAAGTTCAACTTGAGATTACCCTTCTTTGCATGTATATGTATAGGTAAACAAAGTTTTGAGTAAAATTGTAAATATTTTCTTACCCTTAAGTTTTTACATATGTTTTGGGTGCTCAAAAGAACCGTCTCACTGAGACAGTTCATTTGAGTACCCACAACATATGTTTTAGTTGAGAATAAGACAAAACATTTATATATCGTCCTAGGGGCCTGCACATTACAACTCAAGCACAGTCTTTTTTTCTGTATTTACTTGTTAGTGCACATGCCAATATTTTCAGCGTGCTTTTCAGAATATGGTCATACGCAATTCTGGAATCAACAGAGCTTTTATTAAAACCCTCAAAGCACCAATCACGACTGCAGCAGACGACAAATTTCGTGTCATCTTTCCAAATTTTTGAAAAAAATAAGGAACGATATTTCATGAGAATCGTCTGCCAGCAGACGGTTCTCATGAAGTCCTTATTTTGTTATTTTTGAAAAAGAGGCAAGATTTGAAATTGCCGTCTGCTGCAAAATATAGGTGGCGCTTTAAGGGTTAAGCTTGTTTTAGTGCACAACTCTTTACCTACTGGGGACGACCTTTGTTGTAGCAAACATGAATTTTGCAAAAGGCTTAAACAGATATTTACTTTGTGCAAGTGGAGCCAACTCTGGCATGAATTACATGTACATATGTAAGTTGCTTCCCTTTCCATTAAGGCGGCTCTTAATGGGAAGAGTTTTGGAGTACCATACTTAAAGGGTAACTCGGGAGGGTAACACTCACCAAATATTAAATGAGCGTTAAAAGACAGTATTTATCTATTAAATCATTTTGCTGCAAATTGTATCAAAATCTATTAAGAAATAAAGAAGTCACAAGCATTTCAAGTTGTTATTTTTTCTTTAATGGAAGCGATCATATTTGTGATGTATTTTATGATGTCATAATCTAATTGAAATAAACAGGAATTACCTCCGCACCCCCATAAAAATTTTCACTGTATTTTTATGTATATTCCTATTATATGATTTTAAAGGGTACACTACTTTTAAATACAAGAAATTGAGTGATTATATATGCTAAAATAAAGATTTTATGCATCTTGATAAGATTTTTCTTGCATCCCATTAGCATATCATTATATATTCAAAATGGCGGCAGTGACAGATTGTTATAAAAACTTCATTTATCAATAGCTTTTTTATTTCTCAACAGATTTGATCAAGTTTGCACTAAAATGCCTTTCTTTTCAGACAAATTTTTTTGCTGTGCATTTTCCTTTAATGAATTTTTCAAAAGGCTCAAAAACAGAGAGTCTGGTACATTTAAAGGGAGCCTACTCTGTAATAAAACAATTTACCTCCCTTTAAATTTGGCTAATGTGGCCAATTCCTTTAATCATTTGGTTAATTTTCGTGTATTATAAGGCAAGTCTTTGGACATTTAATGTAACTTTTATTATTGTCTCATAAAAGAGCCAGTGCATGAGATTTCCAACAATGTGGTATGTGCGATCAGCAAAGCCTCAAATCAGCCTGCACATACTCACAGTCTGATCAGAGCCTTTACTAGTCGCTTGAGTATTTTATGATTGTTAAGCTACTGACTGAACACCATTTGGAGTTTCTAAGCTTAAAAAGAGGCAGCAGAGGCTTGTCAGAGTCTACACTTGTCAAAATGTCCAATTGTTGGAAATCTCATGCCGTGGCTCATATTTATTCATGTGTATCTGTCTACCTGGGACTATAACATAATTGTATCAATTTATAAATTTATGAAGGTAATAATTTCTTATCGCTGCAGCTTAAAATATGATTTCGAGCATGTAAAAATCCTTGAATTGAATGTTTACAATTGGAGACCCATTAAATGAACAAAGGGGACCAAATGTAGATTTTGCATTGAACATAAAACTGTGTGAATCAAAGCATGCCACGGTTACTATGCTTAATCTACTTTATAAATTTTATTTATGAATGGTTTATAAAAGCATGAAATTATCAATCATGATGGGTCGATATGGCTCTAATCTTTATCTACAGCCAGGATTGTCCCAAACAGAAGAATAAGAAATGCCATATCTACCCTATAAAATCTGCATGCCAGGGTAAAAATTAGCTGATGATCCAGTCGGAGGGATTTTTAGAGGATCTTACATGAGTGCTCATGTTTAATTGAATTTATTAAGGACCATTTATTAAACGAGTGGAGGAAAAGAGATGATATGCGAGGCTAATACGGAGCATTTTATCTCTTTTTCACAATGAGTTTAATAAATTCAATAATACAAGAGCAGGAATGTTAGATTCTATTTATCATATGACATTAAGATTACTATGAAATCTCATTTATGACATAAAAACATTATAATTTTGTGACATTACATGTACATGTATGTACGTAACGTTGATATGGACATCATAACGTTTCCTGAAAATCTGTAAACCACTAGACTGGTTTATCGATTTTATTGCATGGCGTTATTTCACTCCCAGACGCAACATCATCTGATAAATATAGTTTTGGCTTCATCTGTCATTTTTGTCCGTCCCTGCAGAACAGGATCTCAGTACCATTATTGGTCAAAGCGTCTTTTAGTATCATCGACAGTCAATATCCTATAAGTTTTGTCAAAATCGACTTATTAAAACTTCAGTTATGGCCCTTGACTTCGAATAGGTAATTATAGTGCAAAAAAAAGCTATACTGACGCCAACAGAAAAAAGCCTCCCTCATTATCACTGTTTTCATAGCAACAGCATAAACAATTGGTCAGACACTTACTGCATATTCATGTTGGGGTTGGGCGAGCTCGAGGTTGGAAAATGACCTAAGTTTAATATGAAGGGGTCTTGCGATTCTGATGACATCATACAGGCCCATCATACACATGGCGGCATTTATTCATCAATTGCTTATGATTTCAATTTGATTTTGCACTCATGCAGTTTGTGCCGTGACCATGATGCAGTTTGTGCTGTGGCCGTGGTGACTTTGTACTCATGCAGTTTGTTCCGTGAGTGACCGTGGTGACTTTGCACTCATGCAGTTTGTGCCGTGACTGTGGTGACTCAAATTGCACTCATGCAGTTTGTGCTGTGACCATGGGTGCAAAGTCAGATTGAAATTTTGGACCAATTTTTCAAACACTTGTGCTTGTGAGCAATAATTTTATAAAATTAAGATGTCATATTTAAGGCAAAAAGGCATTGATGAAACTTGTCATAGTTTTCATGGTCCAGGTTATGATCGTAGCTAGGCAAATAGATATATAGGTGTTACCAATGCTGACTTGACTGTCTCATATTTTCAGTTTGTCAAAGGTTACACTTCAGTGAGTGAGTTCTCATGTTACCTGAGGGGACTGTGAAGTGTTTATGAAAACTCAAGCATGAATGATAAAACACTTGTTAACCCTTAATACGCCAATCGCAACAAAAGTCGTCTGCTTTTCTCGTCTGCTGAAATGTTTAAGAAGCCTCTATGGCAAACAGTGTGGACCCAGATCAGACTGCTCCTATAGGAGCAGTCTGTTCTGGGTCCACACTGTTTGCTTCTATCCTTAATTCGTCAGTTATGTTAGGCAATTATTTGCAGCAGACGACTTCAGCAGACGACATTTTCAGATGCATTTTTTGTTGGCGCTTTAAGGGTTAATCTTCCTATACCTGACTGATAAAATCCCTGCACAAGTGAACCGAAAGAAAACCAGTCTAACGTAGAAGAAAGTGACAAATTATTCTCCTGAGCTACAGAGACTAGCTATATATACAGCCTTGAACAGTAGTTGTTAATATCTAAATAGTGAAAAACAATGGTGCCATGCGCGGATCCAGAGGGGGGGGGGGGGCAGGGGGTCTGGACCCCCCTGAAAAATCACAAAAATATAGGGTTTCTTAGCAATACTCAGATCCGGATCCCCTGAAAATCACAAAGCTACCAACGAAGCCAGCATTCAATGATGGGCCATCATCGGCACACCAGCGAAACGCCATTTAATGGCGTTTCACTGGCGTGCCAAATGACGGCCGATTATAGTGGTATTTGGATCCCCTCCCCTCATCAACTAAAAAAAAAAAAAGTTGTTAAAGTTGGACCCTCTGACAACTTACTGGATCTGCGTATGGGTGTGATGTTTGCATTAAAAAGAAATGGGTACAAATGTATCTTCTTAAGGTGTATTATTGGGGTTGCAAATGACTATAAAGACCATGACAAAAAGTTAGAATAGCCCCCATGCATCCATGTGAAAAATGCTGGAGAAAAAATACATCAGATTCTTTCGCCACTGCATTTGGTATATTCTTTAATCAGAGTGAAAGTAAAATTTAACATTAATATTGCAGATCTAGGGACATATTGTGAAAAGATAGTTTTAAACTTCATGTGATAAGGTGCCATTTCATATTGTCACGGTTGAAATGGTAAACAAAGATAACTAATGGCTTAGCCTGTTTAAGTATTACATTTCATTGTCACGGAGACAGCGTTTCACATGACTTATCAAATGTAGCCCGTAGATAAGAATTTTACTGTTTAAGCATATCTTATCCCTTATTTACCATACTCGACCTAATAGTAGGCATTTTATCCTCCAATATTAAGCTACATGTATAATACATACAGATTGTTTTAAAGGGGATGGCAACACTGATGATTACTATATTTAATATGAAAGATCTTAATAAACCATGAATTTTGATACCAGTTTCATCTAAATCGGTTGAAAAACATGGAAGTTATGGGTGTTTGAATATTTGCAAATGGACTGTAATGTAAGCGCCATATTGTAGGCTTAGTGATGTCACACAGCCTAATTAAATATGAGTAATCGAAATAAAAGACAAACCAATGGATTACTTGCAATTGTCTTTAATAAAACATTTCCTTATGTAAGGAGCTGCAAATCTGCTGAAACACAGATGATGTGAATATAACTAAAAATTAAGCAGTTGAAAAAATTTTGAAAACTAATTAAATATTCAAAATGGCGGCTAAATGTTGGCCATATTGAATTCTTTAAAAGCCCAAGTAACTTCTCCATTTTTCAACCGATTTTGATGATACTTGTATCAAAATTCATGGTAAGAAGAGCTCTTTCTGATAAAACACTTAGCTTATCATTAGGGTTGCTGTACCCTTTAATTTTTTGTGTTACATGTAAATTTACATTTAATTAACAAATCCAAATCCAGTGGTGCAATTTCATCATAAATAATTTCAATAATTATGGATTCAATCATACAGCTGCTTTGTACTGGTTTAGTTCTGGTTCAACCCAGAAAAACGTTCCAATATGACCAGGGGATTAAAAATTCCAATTATGAGCTAGTGAAATCTAGAAAAGACAAGTAATTCTTCCCAAAGCTTCCTTCTATATCTACAGGACGAGTGCTTGAATATCTGTACCATATCTAAACCAGTACAAAGCAGCTGTTTTAATCCACAATATGAATTGAATTAATCCATAGTGTGGTTTAAAACAGCTGCTTTGTACTGGTTTAGTTCTGGTTCAACCCAGAAAACGTTCCAATATGACCAGTGGACAAAATTCCACTCGTCCGATCATTATTATGAGCTAGTAAATCTAGAAAAGACGAGTTATTCTTCCCAAAGCACACCCCTGCGAAATGGTCTAGAACCATTCTAGAAGAGTTCTAGAATTTTCAAGAACTGTGTTCTAGAACTGTTCTAGATATGTTCTAGAACGTTTATGGGACAGATGTAGAACGTTAAATGGGACAATTTTTTGTTCTACAAATGTTCTAGCCAAGGTCAAAAGATTTGTTCTAGAAAAGTTCCAGAAAATTCTAAAAGTTTTTCCTAGAACGGTTTTAGAACAAATCAAGTTTGTTCTAGAACAGTTCCAGAACAAATCTTTAGAACTTTTATGGAACAATTGTAGAACACCCCTCATAAAATGTCCCATTTAACGTTCTATAAATGTCTCGGAATAATTCTAGAACATCTGTAGAATGGTTCCAGAACTATTCCAGAAATGTTCTAGTGGTTTGTTCTAGAACTGTTCTAGAATTAACTTTGGTTTGTTCTAGAACTGATCTAGAACAAACCCTTAGAATTTTTCTGGAACAATTGTAGAACAACCCTAAAAAATGTCCCATTTAACGTTCTATAAATGTCTTGGAATAGTTCTAGAACATATGTAGAATGGTTCCAGAACTATTCCAGAAATGTTCTAATGGTTTGTTCTAGAACTGTTCTAGAATTAACCTTGGTTTGTTCTAGAACTGATCTAGAACAAACCTTTAGAATTTTTCTGGAACAATTGTAGAACACTCCTAAAAATGTCTCATTTAACGTTCTATAAATGTCTGAATCATTCTAGAACATTTTTAGAATGGTTCCAGAACAATTCCAGAAATGTTCTGATGGTTTGTTCTAGAACTGTTCTAGAATAAACCTTGGCTTCTTCTAGAACTGATCCAGAACAAACCATTAGAAATTTTCTGGAAAAACTGTAGAACAACCCTTCAAAAATCATGTCATAAAAACATTCTATTAATGCCCCTGAATTTATTTAGAGCATTTTAGAATAGTTTAAGAACAATTTCAGGAATGTTCTAGTGGTTTGTTCTGCAAATGTTCTAATACAACTGAACTTTTTTTAAAACAGTTGTTGAACACCTCCCCAAAAATGTCCCATATAGGGTTTGGAAATAAGAGTCCATCGATTGCTACCTTTATATATCTGGAAAACTGTTGACATGGTTTAAAACCCCAATAAGTAATTACACAATAAATAAATAAACATCAACTGGAGGAGAATTATTATAGGGGCCCTAAGGTGGCCTAAATGTTGTTAGTTATTGCCACCCTGTTACCCCACCCATTTCACAACATTGTCATGCATTTGACCATGGAAAAACAGCAACTACAGCAACAATTAACATTAAAACTTAAGAAATTGTGTCTCAAGCCTACTCACTGTCCCAGACTATAATACTGTCAATTTGCCATCTAGAAACTGCCACAAGTGCTTTTTGGGCTCAGCCTTCATAATCCCTCCAATTATGGCAGCCATGTTTTTGCCAACATCAATCTGGTTAAATTAATGATAATGACATGCTTGTTCTAGAACTGTTCTAAAAATGTTCTAGAACATTTTTTAACTTTTGTAGAACTTGCTGGTTCAGTAAATTTCAATAAAATATTTCTCCCGAATTATCAGTGAATTGAAAAATAAATAACATTTATTGCAAAACTGTAACATTGTAGTTTTTGGAAAACTTATTGGATGTTAACTGCTAAACCTCTGTTTATAGTAATTAAGCCATGATCATCTTCTCATTGTGGTAACATGCCACCCTGTATTACCCCACCCATTTCAAAACATTGTCTTGCATTTGCTAAAAAAACCTTACAAACAACAACCCCACCATTAATCAACATTTAAAACCTTAGAGAAACTGTTTCTCAGGTCTACTCACTGTCTCAGGCAAAACTACTATCATGTTTGCCATCTAGAAATTCCAAAACAAATGTTTTTGAAGAGCCTCCACATTTTCCCTCCAATTCTTGCAGCCATGTTTTTCCCATCATCCATCTGGTTATGACATGTTTCCTCTTTAAATGTTCTAAAAATGTTCTAGAACTTTTTAGAACATTTCTAGAACTTGCTGGTTCTATAAAAGTACTAAATGAGTTCTAGAACTTAATTTGATTTTTCTTTTACTTGTTTTGCCCTTTTTTTTCTTTCTTTCTCTATATACTGCCAGACCCTCGCTTGCGAGTATTATTGGCAAGTGTACTTTGTACACTCCAGGTTGCAGGATGAAAGCCTTCAAGTAATTAACCGTAGGGTTCTTTAACCTGCTCAAGGGATGACCTTCCCTTCAAAGGGGACATCCAGTTAACGTCCCAATCCAAAGGACCATGCACTTATCTTGTGTCATCCCTGCAAATGACACCAGAGAAAGCGTGTTCGGACACAGAAAGTTTCCTCACCACAAGCAGGGATTGAACCTGGGACCTCTAGAACCAGAGGCAAGTGCCCAACCACTGAGCTACCTGATGCTTTCTGCTCTTGAGAAGTTCCAAAAATGTTCTAGAATTTATTAGTATATTTGTAGAATTAACTAGTTCTAAAAAGTAAGACAAATGTTCTAGAACTTAATTTGAATCAATTTTTAGAAGTTTCTGTCAACTTATTTTGTTCTTGAAAAGTTCTAAAAATGTTCTAGAATATTATTAGAACATTTGTAGAACTAACTGGTTCTTGATTTGTTCTAAAAATGTTCTAGAACATTTCAAGAACGCTTATAGAATGGAAATCAGTTCTAGAATGTGTTTGATTTGTTCTATAACAATGTTCTAGAACAGTTGTAGAACATGAGTTCTAGAACGAACATATTTACCTGTTTAGAACAGTTCTAGAACAGTTCTAAATGTTCTAGAACAGTTCTAGAACACCTCCAATTTGTAGAACAAAATTTCGCAGGGGCTCGTCCAAGCATATCTGTACCATGTCTAAACCAGTACAAAGCAGCTGTTTTAATCCACAATATGGATTGAACCAATCCATAGTGTGGTTTAAAACAGCTGCTTTGTACTGGTTTAGTTCTGGTTCAACCCAGAAAAACGTTCCAATATGACCAGGGGACAAAAATTCCACTCGTCTGCTCATAATTACGAGTGAAATCTAGAAATTAAGGACAAGTAATTCTTCCCAAAACACTTGTGCTACAGGATGAGTGCTAATATCTGAGGTGAAACTAGCATTTTCTGAATATTGACTGTGACCTGAGGGGACAAAAATTCCACTCATCTGCTCATAATCATGAGTGAAATCTAGAAAGGACGAGTAATTCTTCCCAAAGCGCTGATGTCCTTAGTGACAGGATGAGTGCTTATATCTTAGAGTGATGAGTATTGACTGTGAAATGGGTAAATATTATTTTAGAAGTGATATAAAGGAACTTTAATTATAAGTCGTACTATATATTACTCCCTTATGTTCTTTATTGTGTACGCTTATATTTTAAATTTTCTCAGATGACTGAAAAATTGTTGACGGTATATGATGTTAAGTATCAATTAATTCAAAACAAAAACTTGCTCGATAGCCTGAAACTGTAGATACAATGTATGTGAAAATAAGCATTTGTGTTTACATTGTATAAATAAGATTTTGGTACCTCACAAAAGCCTCAATAGAAGTCCATGCATGCTGATATATCAAGCGGGGCTAGGTTGTCTAACTTTAGTTTGAGTGTTAATCTACATCCATTCTTTATGTATAGAAACAGCAAAGGCTCTTCCGAGTTTGCGCATATGCGCAGACTCGCCTGAGCCTTTGATGCCCAACAATGCGATATTAGTAACCTAATGTTCTGGCTCATATGTCGGAACTTTTACTATTCAGTGAAACCTGTCTTAAGCGGTCTCTCAAAAAGAACAAAAATTGAATTTTAATTACCTGTATGAAAATTCTAACCAAAATCCACCCGGATTACAGGTGGATTTCAGGCGAAACTGACACGGAATTTCAATTTTCCAGCTGGAATTGACAAGGAGATGGAATACTTGCAAAAATCCAGGTGGGATTACTGAAAGATTCCATGTGGATTTTTCTGATTCCAGTTGGAAACTTTCAAGCACATGGAATTTCTTTCTCAGGATTTATCCACCTGGAATGTTTCCTAATAGTATTTGAAAATCCACCTGGAAACTCTTAAAAGGACAAGGAATTTTAGGACTTACAAAATTTCTTTCAACCAGTATTTTTTCTCAGCTGGATTTTTTTCCTTAGCAGCTACAAAGAAACAGATTTTGTTCTCATTTCAAACTTAGAACTTTTTTTAAACAAATTTTGAAATCTGATCTGTACATGGGGACATTAGTTACCAAGATATTTTATCCGCAGGAACTATAAACCCTTAAGAGTAACAGCAAGTGTTGCATCTGAAAAAATTGTCTGCTTGAGTCTTTTGCTGCATCTTATATGCTAAACTGTCTGCTTATGTGCAGATCAAGATGGGCCCTAAATGGAAATCACAAGTTCTAATTAGCTTCCAAAGTGTTTAAGGCTTTCTCAGAAATACAATTGGACCTGCTCTGAAATAAATTGAAGACTTACAAAATGTTGACTTATCAGTTGGACCTAGACCCCCCCCCCCATCCTGATGACCAAGGAGCATATATACCCCCTCCCTTTCACCCTAATCATCTTGTCAGGCTCAGAGGGCTGGACAATTTCGGAAAAAAAGGTCAGTCACAAATCACAGATGTTTCTCTACACTTAGGAAAGCTTATACTTGTCATAGCCGACACACAATTTAGAATTTAAATTTGATTGGTCCAATTTTAGGATCATAGTAAGCAACAATGGCAGATGATTAAAAATAACTAACCACATAACATATGATTACTGAATGCTGAATATTTTGTCTTTGTTTTCTCCAGATTGATGCAATGGCAAAATTAACCCAGCCTGTTGCACAAATCCACTACATTTCGGCCTTGCATTTTACGACTTTCACTTTGTGACCCCCAGCGAAATAGATTTCTTAACTCGAGAGAAGTTCAAGAACAGTTCTTGAAATTAGCTAGAATTCTTGAACTGTTCAATAAGATTTGTACTTAAACTGTTCAAGAACATAAATTAGGAACAGTTCAAAAACTTTTTAAGAATTCCTGATGTTCTTCAATTTTTCATAAACTGTTCTTGAACATTTTAATGACTTCTTGAATGCAGTGTTGACTCTGATGTTCTTGAACTGTTCTTAAATGTGTTCTTGATTTTTTCAATGACTTTTCATGAACATAATATTTCTTGAACTGTTCTTAAATTTGTTCTTGACTCTTTCAAAGACTTCTTGAACATGATGTGCTGTTTAACTATTCTTTCATTTGTTCTTGATTACTTCAAAGACTTTTCTTTTCTTGAACATAATATGTTCTTGAACTGTTCTTACATTTGTTCTTGATTTTCAGACTTTTCTTGAATATTATGTGTTCTTCAAATGCTCTTACATTTGTCCTTGATTATTTCAAAGACTGAATTCTTTTGAACATAATGTGTTCTTGAACTGTTCTTACATTTGTCCTTGGTTATTTCGGAGACAGTCCATGAACATTATCAAATATGTTTTTGAACTGTTCCTAAGTGTGTTCTTGATTATTTCAAAGACTTGTCTTGAATACAATGTGTCGATCTAACTTAATTTATTGCATGTAAGTTGTGATACCTAAACATGATATCTAAACTCAAACATTCAGCCAAAACAATTGACATCATTCACTCTGTGCATTTGGCACTTAGTAATTTGGCATAGCATTTAGCAATATTTTTTTGAAAAAAAAACCCTCTAATAATAAGTCTTATTTCTCTAATATTTCAATATCTGATGGAGTGGCGCAGTGGATCAAGCTGATGGAAAATCTGTGAAGTTAAGCAACAAGATCATGGTTAGTAGTTGGATGGGTGACCCAATGGTTTGTATATATTCCAGCTGGATTTTTTTTTCCAGGTGGAATTTTTCGAGGTAAATTTCAGATGGAATTTTGCTGTAAATCCATTTAGATTTATTGGCAAAATATCCACCTGGAAAAAAATTCCAGGTGGAAAAATTTGCATATTTCGCCTCATTTTGTTACTATATATAACTTTCCACCTGTATTCCATCTCATGTGAGGGAGAAAAAATCCACCAGTATTTTTTTAAGATTCCATGTGTTTAAATTCACCTGGATTCCGGCTGGACGTTTTCGTACAGGCACGTTTATCGCTTTAAATGCAGGTCAAAAGTATTGCAGAATGCTCCAAGGGGAGCATTCTGCAATACTTTCGACCTTCATTAAGCTACCATTTTCCATTAAGACCTTAGTTTGGTCTATTTAAGTGGCCGCTTAAGATTGGTTTTACTGTAACATGCCTAGTAATTCATTAGTGGTCAGACTGGGTGATTTTCCACTCCAGTGATATTAATTACCAAACAATGATTGGATCCTGTTACTGGGTAATTAGTTTTGACTTGAAATTCTCTTTCTTGATTGTATGCCAATGCTGTTAATTAAACTTTGTTTCAATTTTAAACATATGTATAGGCTTTCATTCGGCACCGTGTATTCTATGGAGTGGAGTCTTGGAGCGGAGTTATGGAGTGTAGTATTGGAGTAGAGTGGAGTAAACTTTTGGAGCGACAAAAATCCTTATTACACCTGCAGATTCAGTTTATTTGACATTTTCTATTATCTGGACTGGTCTTTTTTGAACTGACATCATGCCAGGGCATTGATTTAAAACACCTACTTCATATATTTAGCATGTTTAGAGCTAGAATGTGCATATGATATCCACGGTACTCCACTCCAAAATTTGACTCCACTCCAATACTCCACTCAATAACTCCGCTCCATGACGCCACTCCATACAATACACGGTGCCATTTGTAATGGGTCCAGGTAAGAAAAAATTGGTAAGTACATATATATTCAACTTAATGAGATGATTCTTTTGAGCAACAAAACCTTAATTTCAGACTGACGGATAAGAAAATACATGTACAGTAAAACCAATCTTAAGCGGCCACTTAAATAGACCAAACTAAGGTCTTAATGACAAATGGTACCTTAATGAAGGTCGAAAGTATTGCAAAATGCTCCCCTTGGATCTTAAGATTTGGTTGTATGCTAAATCTACTTCATTCTTGCAGGTAACAAGTTTGGAGGAGTTTGAATTTCGGCCAGATCATGTCACTGCATGACTACAGAGTTAGCTGCTCTTGAGTGTCTTGTAAATTGATGTACAATGTTGTGACCACTCTTGCGCCATAATTGTTATCGGATCTTCTTCATTCTTGCAGATAAGTGGACAACAATAAAAGTTTATATGAGTTTGAATTTCAGCCAGATCTCATTACTGATTGACTACAGAGTTAGCTGCTCTTGAGTGTCTTGTAAATTGATGTATAATGTTGTGACCACTCTGGCGCCATCATTTTGATTGGATCTTCTTCATTCTTGCAGTTAATTTAGTGGAGCCATAAAATTTTGGATGTGTTTGAAATTTGGCCAGATCAGACCACAGACTGTGGAGTTAGCTGCCCTTGACTGCCTGGAAAAATTCCCGTAGACTTATAATGGTGGGAGAAATGTTGTGAACACTCTAGCACCTTCATTTTTGAATGGATCTTCTTCATTCTTGCAGATATAAGGAGGAGGTGCATGAAGGCTTTGGTTGAATTTCAGCCAGACCCCACAATTGACTCTGGAGTAAGCTGCCCTGGAGCATCTGAAAAATTGATGATTAATGTGTTGGCCTCTTTAGCGGCTTCATCCCCCAACCCTCGTTGGGTCGGGGAATAGCGATCCGCCTGGCGTCTGTCTGTAGACGAAATTTAAGCTAGTTCACTCCATAACGTTAATACCCTTTGAGTTAGAGATATTTTAGAAAACCTAATTTAGTTGATTATATATTTATCTTTTCAGGCTGATTATCTGAGACTTACAAGACTTTAGGAAGCAGTTACCTGTACTCAGGTAAGTAGAGATTGGACTTCAACATGTGCAGATCCAGGGGGGGGGGGGTGGACAGGGGGTCCGGACCCCCCTTTAAGAATCAAAAAAGAATATAGGGTTTCTGAGCAATACTGGTCTGGATCTCCTGAAAATCACAAAGCTACCAAGTCAGAATTCAATGAAGGGCCATCATCGGCCCGGCAGCAAAACACCATTTAAATGGCGTTTCGCTGGTGGGTCGATCAGATGGCCCACTTTAAGTGCTATTTGGATCATTCCTTCCCTCATCAAAAATATAAAAAAAACATTTTTAAAATTGGACCCCCTCTGACAAAACTTTCTGGATCTGTGCATGTTAAAGGTGGTTATTTAACTTTTTTCATGCTCAACTCACCTGCGCATGAAAATGTTAAAATGCTAGAAATTGTTGGCATAGCAGGATACATGTACAAATGTACAACATCTGAGAGCGAAGTTGTAAAGCAAGAAATATATTTTTTCAGCATTTTTATTTCATGAGCATTTGAAATTTCATGCTCAGTTGACGTTCAGTAGGAAAATGTTTTGTTACCTCACAGCCAGGGGTGTGGATCCACATGAAAAATTCTAGAAGGGGCTAAAAATCCAAATTTTCTGAAGGCATGGGCCTGCAGATGTTTATATAAGGTAAGGTATGTTATGCATGTAAGGGATTCGATGGGGTTCAGCCCTTTTTAGATGAAGTCTGAACATGTGGTCTATTTTGCACACCGGATAGGAGGCAATCGAAAACTTTAATATTATCGACGAAGGTAGATCAAGAATAGTTAGAAACAGAGTTTTTGATTGCCATTTGTCGCCCAACTGGCTACAAATGGCAATCGAAAAAACTGTTTCTAGCGATTTTTGATCTGTGTTCGTCAATTTAAATTGTTAAAGCTGCATACTCTGTAACTATGAACCTTTTTTCGAAAAAAATTATTTTCTTTTTAAATCATATGTAAAAGTAGAATTAAGCTATGTTTTCACAATAAATATGTTCAGTACAGCTGAAAACTGCATGGAAAAGTGAATTATCTCATCAAATAGGTGTGTTTTTCTCTTGTTGGTAATTATTTGCGTCCCTCCAATAATTCTAGACCGTTGAATATTAACATAAATGCTGTTGTTTTGGCACTAATAATTTGTTAATTATTACGAAGAAGGTAAAATGTATACCTGAATTTTAGTATTTTTAATGTGTTCTTGAAAAATAGAAACATTATTTTTAAAATAAAAATATCAAAAGTTACAGATTATGCAGCTTTAAGGGATTGGAAGGGGTTCAGCCCTTTTTAGATGAATTTTGAACATGTGGTCTATTTTGATAATATTTTGTATGCTATATCAGGTCAAGCTTCCCGATGAGTAATCTCCCTTGAAAGAACTGTAAAGGGGAAACCTTGTGTGCTTTTTACAAGCTATAACGTCCATACTCTTTGAGATATTTTGATAATATTATTCAGTTTATATCAGGTCAGGTATGCAAGAAAATTTGTCTTGTGTAAGAATGGTTGCTCTCCCTTACTTACTGTTTTGAGTTTCCTCCCAAGTATATTTGGTTGGTCATGCAAAATAACCCTTGCTTACTATTTGAGTTATCTCAACACTAAAGTTTTGAAAGAATTAATTTTGAAAAAGTCAGCAAATGACAACGTAAGCATGAAAAGTTACCCAGCATGCAAAGAGTTAAACCTAGTATTGTCTCAGCTGTTAACATTTGCAAACAGTTTGGACCCAGATCAAGCCAGACAAAACATCGGGCCTGATCTGGATCGGAACTGTTTGACACTCAGATGGTATTCCTGGAAGAATTTTTTTCGAAAAAGTTGATTTTGAACAAAAATCAGCAGACGACAAAAAAACATGAAAAATTACCCAGAATATTAGGCGTCACAACTTCGGAAGACAAAATTGTATGACATTAATCATAATTTAGGGGCAAGTGTATTTTAGGCTTGCTATTTCATGGAGACAATTCACATGAAATATTACGTCTTATACTAATGCTTTTATAAAAACAAAACCTTAAATATTTCTGGCTGTGTAATTTGTGGTGAGCCCTGGCCCGAGGTTATAAACATTTTTTCATGCTTGACTCAACTGAGCATGCATATTCAACTGCTCATAAAAACTCAAATGCATACAATGAAGAAGTTTCTTGCTTAAAGTCTCTCAGATGCTGTATTTATCATGCTAATAAATGTTAAAATGCCAACAATTGTTGGCATTTTAACATTTATGAGCAGGATAAATTTCGTGCTCAGCCGAGTTGAGCATGGAAATTTTTTTATAACCTCAGGGCCCTGTTGAAGTTTTGGAAGGTTGTGTTATCTATATGGCCCAGCATGACAGAACAATTGTTGAGTTGCCATCTAGTACTTTGACTGGAGACTGAAGGGCCGCCAGTTCGAGCCTCACCAGCGTCACTGTGTTGTGTCCCTGAGCAAGACACATTAATCCTAGCATAGTACAGGTTCAACCCAGGAAGACCCCTCCTGACTTAACTGAAAGATTGTTGACTGGGATGTAACAAACAAACCATCTAGTACCAAGACAAGCAAAAATTATCATTTTTGTCAGGGTTGCCAGGTTTTGCTTTTTTTTTCAGTAGCAGTCAGACATAATCATTCCGCCATGTAAGTTATTATAGTTGAGTGCATTCTAGTTAGTGATTCTGTCAGATCAGAAACGGTTGCCACGGTAACCAGGATACATTCTCACTGAAGCTTGAAATGTTCTGCTAGTGAACGCTTCACTTAGTCCTGGAATGGATTTTCAGGAATAGATTTACAGAAGATGCATGTCTTCAGGCAGAGGTGAATCAGTGACAGTTCCCTGGATAAGGACAGAGTTAGACTGGCTCCAGTCCTTAAAACAATTTTTCTTTAATGTGTCACATCATATACTTGTAGCCAGTCTTACTCTGATGGCTTTGTTTTTGAACTTTGTTGAAGCTAGATATATTAAGTTTATATATTGCAACTTGCAAGCCTGGAAGGTGTAATTTCCAACTCGCAACTCGCAACTTGCAACTCGCAGATTACTCAGACTCTCTGAGACAATGACACTGTGTTCAAAATATGTATTATCAGGGAAGATACCTTGATTCATGTTCAAGAGGAACAGGGCCATCAGAGTAAGACTGGCTACAAGTATATGATGTGACACATTGATGAAAAATTGTTTTAAGGACTGGAGCCAGTCTAGGACAGAGTGTACGGCTTCTAGATAAGAGTGCATACAAAAAATATATTTTTCTTATTTCTCAACCAAAATGTATGTTGTGGGTACTCAAAAGAACCGTTTCAATGAGACGGTTCTTTTGAGCACCCAAAACAGATGATATAATTGATGGATAAGAAAATATTTAGGACTGAGTGTATGGGCTTCTTGATAAGATTGTGTACCAAAAAAATATTTTTCTTATTTCTCAACCGAAACATATGTTTTGGGTACTCAAAAGAACCGTCTCAATGAGGCGGTTCTTTTGAGCACCCAAAACAGATGGTATAAATGTGATTGATAGATAAGAAAATATTAACAAATTTACATGTATGCAAATTTTTTTTTGTTCATCTTGTCCTATGGAATAAATGTGCACCAGATTCAACCTATTACCATAAGTGCACTTGCGTCTATAAATTCACAGCAGTTATTTGAGTTGTGAAATCTATCTGCACCAACTTCAGATTTCCTTGAACATCTGGATTAATATCGAGTATTGAATTTTGAAAAAGCTATGTACACACTGCTTTTATTAGATAAATATGGGATTTTTACCCCTGCTTTGAAAGTCATTACTTTACTCCTTAGTTTGACAGTCAATGAGTACTTTACTCTGTGGTTTGAACATAAATTAGTACTTAACTCCCAGGTTTGACTGCCGTTGAGTACTGAAATCCATGATTTGACTGTCTATGAGTACTTTACTCTATCAAACCGAAACCTTTTTCTAGTCATCATGTACTTAGCTTATTTTTCAATACCATCATTTTTTTTGTTGGGCCTGATCCGGGTCCATTCTGTTTTTCAAATGTCATCAGCAGACATGAGTTAAGTCATTTGTCACCTGATTTCTTCCAAATTTCATTTAAGCATTACTTTTTTCTGGGGCAAATAGAGCCGGCAGCTGTGTTTTTATCCATGCGCGGATCCAGAAAGTTTTGTCAGGGTCCAACTCAACTTTGGCAACGTTTTTTTAAGTTAGGTGAAGGGAGAGAGGATCCAAAACCACTAAAAGTGGGCCATCATCGGCCCGCCAGCGAAACACCATTTAAATGGCTTTTTCGCTGGCGGACAGATAGTGGCCCAATATTGAATGCTGGCTTGGTAGCTTTGTGATTTTTCCGGGGATCCGGACCAGTATTGCTACTAGGTACCCTATAGCTATGTGATTTTACAGGGGACGGGGTCCGGACCCCCTGTCTCCCCTCTGGATCCGCGCATGTTATCCATAAGATGAATTCATAGTTATAAAATTTCAACCACTGGGCATTCAGGCTGGAAATAGGAAGTTCAGAATTGATAACGGCATTCGCAATTTACATTTACTTCATAGGTCCATTAAGCAAATTTTTCAATTATTTTCTTATCCATCAGTTTAAACATGTGTTTTGGGTGCTCAAAAGAACTGTCTCATCAAGACGGTTCTTTTGAGTTCCCACAACATATGTTTTGGTTGAGAAATAAGAAATTTAATTTTCAATTACCCACTCAAAACCTGGAAGCCTCGATCGGCTTGTAAGAGCATGTTTACTTATCATGTTAAAGAAGGTATAACACCATACAATTGATCTAATTTCAGTAGCTGTATACCTGCGTATTTGTGATAATGTGAATTAGTGACGATGGTGTGAGGACTTGTCGTTGTTTTTAAATTTCAGGTGAGTTGATATGTAACACTTAAACACTCAGAACACCATTTAAATGGCGTTTCGCTGGCGTGCTGATGTCGGCCCAACATTGAATGCTGGCTTGGTACCTTTGTGATTTTTCCGGGGATCCAGAGAAACCCTATATTTTTTTTACTTTTTCAGGGAGGGGGGGTCCGGACCCCCTGTCCCCATCTTGATCCACACATGAGACCGCTAATCAGACTGCAGTTTTGAGGAGTGCAGTGGCTCCATTGCAGAGTTTAAGACTTGGTATCAAATGGCTCATCAGTCCTTGAGCAAGATAATTTTATCCTTTGCTTATATAGTACTGGGCTGATACAAGAAGGCAGGAAAATGCCCCAAAGTGACTTAAAGACTGTTGACTGGGACGTACACGTATTAAGCATCAACACACAAAAAAAGTTAGGCTGCTTTCGGTCAAACATGCCCAAGGCTTTATTTTGTCTACCTTTGATAGTCACGTGGCTGTCTAATCATGCATAGTGTCACGGCTAGGTGACCTCTTAACCTTTAATCTGTCGAATTCATTTGTCACCAATTTTAAAGCCAATTGCATTAAAAAGTAACCAACTAAAGTCTGTGCAAATAAAATAGTCCCTGATCAGACTGCTCCTCCCAACTAGATGACCTCTTAACCTTTTAATCTGTTGAATTCATTTGTCACTAATTAGGAGCAGTCTGATCAGGGTCTATTTGTTTGCTTTCGTCATAAAATTATTTATTGATGACGGATTAGTCCAGGTTATCCTTGGATAGATTCTGTTTGGCAAATTCAGCACTTTAAGAATTTTGACACATAGTGAATTGAAGCACTGTCTAAACCCAGATCACCCAACTGTGGACAATGCTTACTGATCTGTATCTACCCTATATGTATACACTTTGTACATATACATATATTTAATGGGTATGTTTTCATTCAGCGGGACAATGGTATATATGCAAGGTAACGGCTGATAACGGGGGAATTCTTAAGTGGGTCTCGAGTCGAGGGAACTCATGTATAACCGTGACAATTTGTGACACACTCCGATAACGTCCGCTCTAAAAGGTAAATTGTATAGTTTCTTGTTATAGATATTTGTGCAATATTTTGAGTCCAACTTACAGATGGGTTCTCATTTTGAACCCTTTTCCCAAGGGCCAGGGATATATACCCTGAATGGCCCCCTTAAATTTGCACCAGGCAATATTTTCAAATTTTGTTTCCAACATTGGAGATTCATGTGAGAGGATTCGCCAATCACAACTGCAGCACAATGGCAATATTTTAATAGCATGTTGAAAAGCTTGGCCACAAGAACTAAAAACCAGCAACAAAAAACGTCATTGTTCTTTTTAGTTGGACCGTAGATACAGCTAACTATTTGCAAAAAGATTGTTTTCAGGAAAGCTATCAGCGTCAAACGATTTGGATCCAGATTAGGACAGTGGCGGAGCCAGAGGGGGTTCAGGGGTTCGAGTGAACCCCCTTATGAGACAAAATCATTTATTTTCAGAAAAATCAGGAAAAATTAATAAATCGAACCCCCTTAGCAAATTTGAACCCCCTATCAAGAAATCCTGGATCCGCCCCTGGTGTCGGACCTGATCTGGTTACAAAACTGTTTACAAAGGTGATCAGCAGATGACAAAAGTCACCGTTGGCAAGGGAAAGAGTTAAGCAGACCTTATTTCTCACCAAAAAATATGTTGTGGGTACTCAAAAGACCCGTCTCAATGAGACGGTTCTTTTCAGCCCCCAAAACATATGTTAAAACTGATGGGTTAGAAAATATTTACAATTTTAAGCTAAAAAAAAATTGTTATCTAAACCTAAGTGTATCTGTTATTTAAACCTATTAATGTAAGGGAGCTAACTCCATCAGTCATGAGTGTCTAATTAGGTAGAAAACTGATTATTATTGACTTATTTGTGTATAGAGAGAAATTCCTCTTGTGTTAGCCAAACAAAAGCTTATTTCAGTGTTCACCAAGCATGACTGACTTTGGTCAATAATTACCTCCAAGATTTGGCAGTTGTTATTCAGGCAATTTTCCGCTTCAGTGAATCTGGATTGAACCTTATTTTCCATGATCATTTGTCATTTTGCCATTACCAGAGATGAATTCCTAAGGTAGGCACTTTTTTCTGTATTTTATTTATTTTGATTTATTTGTAGTCACTTTCTTTCAAAATGACTGTTAGTCTGAAAATATGTGACTCAGATAATTTGTCGTCTGCTAGTTTCTCCGCTGATAACTGTTTGGTACAAAATGTCAGGCCTGATCTGGATCCAAACTTTTTGACATGCTGATGCTGATAGAGTTTTCGAAACATTTATTTTGGAAATAAATAGCAGATGACAAAAAGAATCAAAAAAATGCCTAGCATGCAGAGTTATGGTAAGTTTCAATACGCCAATCGCAACAAAAGTCGTATGCTTTTCTCCTCTGCTCAAAATGTGTAAGAAGCCTCTATGGCAAACAGTGTCGACCCAGATCAGACTGCTCCTATAGGAGCAGTCTGTTCTGGGTCCACACTGTTTGCTTCTATACTTAATTTGTTGGTAATTTAAGGCAATTATTTGCAGCAGAGGCCTTCAGCAGACTACATTTTCAGATACATTTTTTTCTTGGCGCTTTAAGGGTTAAAGACAGGTTATTTAGACAGACAGTGCAGACTATGTTCACACTGCTCATTGTTTACTTTTTTGATAACAAACATATTGCAAATCTGATACCTTTAAACTCTTTGCTTGCTATATAGCGGGTACTTTAAAATTTTTGTCTGCTGATAACCTTTGCAAACTGTTTGTCAGTCCTTATCTGGATCCAAGCTGTAAAATGACACTCTGATAGTGTTCCTGAAAGGATATTTTGAAAAAAGTCAGCAAAAACAACGAAAGTATGAGAAATTACCCAGCGCACATTGCCCATACTATAGGTATGGTATAACGTTAGACTGGGGATCCAAAGGTTGTTAGTTTGAGCCTCAACTGTGTTATGTCATTGAGAAAGACACCTTATCTGTCATTAGTACAGGTTCATTTAAGGAAGACCCTAGGAAGACCTGAGTCTCCACATGACTGAAAAATTGTTAACTGGGATGTAAAGAATACAACCAAAAAAAAACATTTAAATGCTCATAGAATTCAAGTATTCAAGACAGTTATAAGGTTAAAGTCAAAAATATGTTGCATTTTGAAGATTTCTATAATTGCCACAGGTTATTTTTATGGTTTTGACAGTTTTAATGTCACTGACATGTCAAAATGGTGTAGAAAATGAAAATATTATCAAATTATCAAAATTTTATAAAAATAACTGATAACTTATTTGCCCTGAGGAGCTGAAGGTTCTTGACAAAAAAAATTATGTTTAAACTATTATTTTCAATATTTTGGATTTCTCTGTGATAAAGGGGAACAACTGAGGGTAGTTTTAAAAAAAATTTAAGTCACATTTATGGCCTTTTTCTCACTGTACTTTAGGGAGCGCAGTCGCTGACAGTGGTAGAGTTACTTGAGACTGAGGGGTTGCAGGTACGAGCCTCTGCAGCGTCCTTGGCAAGACATGTTAATCCTTGCTTAGTACTGGTTTAACCCATGAAGACCTGTCCTGACATAACGGAAAACTTGTTGACTGGGGTGTAAAGAATCAAACCAAACAAACAAATCTCACCTTACTTTAATATGCCCCTAACTTCTTTTAAAATTATTGCAGTTGACATGCGCTTCTTTGATTATGTCATGGTTAGTTTATGAGTCAATGTCAAAATTCGTCAAATTTTGAAAGAAGTAAAAGAGAAAAATACGAATTAAATAAAATTATATTTTTTTTTCATGAAAGTAACAAGTTGTTTCTGAAAATACTATGAAAAGCGAAAAGAAAGCTTAACAGCCAATCAGATCCTTATATTTAAGTTTCAAAGATCACATGACCAGATAAAATGTCAATACCGTAACAAACTTTATTTCCTGTTTTTTCTTCAAATCTCGTCATGGATATTTATTTTGTTGAAATGGATAAGTTCAATAAATCATGTGTTTAATTGTGTCAAAGGTAAAATTTGAACAAAATGATTAGTTATGACAATGAGCAAACATAAAATGCATTTTTTTTTATCTTTTGAGTGATTTTGCATACTATTTTCTCCGTATTTTGTTTAAAAAATACATTTCTAGAAAATTACAATGCTTTGGTATGATTGTAATCAACCAAAGGAATTGATCAGGTACTTAAAATCTACATGTTGTCTCTGTCTGATATACTTTTTTCCCAAAAATATCACGGTTACGGTACTTGACAAAAATGTTACGGTATTGACCTTTAAAGAATATATGCTAGCGTAATTCTTCTGTTTAAGATTTGGTGTAGAGCACTGTTGACCAGTGTAATGTTAATACTCTTGACACATGTGCACAGAAAGAATTTTGGAATATATGGTAGATTGCATTATTTCAAAATATTGTTACGGGTTTGACAAAACCGTTACAGTATTGACAAACCCTGCCTGAAAACAAAACAATATGTCAATACCGTAACAAACAGTTTATACGAGTTCATCATTTAATTTGTGTTTTATGCTTCTGTTTAAATTTGATAAAGCATTCTTATCATAAATTCACTTAATAAACTTGACTAAAAACTAATATCTTTGCATTCAAAACTGTACTTTTTTGACAGTATATGTCAAAACCATAACAAGATGTGTCAATACCGCAACATTTTCATCGTTACGGTATTGACTGTTACGGTATTGATATACTCTACATATTTTTTTACCTAAAATAATGATTACTCCCTAAAACATCGCAACAAGAGTGATTTCTTGTTGAGAAATTTTATTTGGTCAAGATGTTAAAACCAGAATTTTTTTATCAAATTCCATTGTCCATTTTTGTGTTACGGTCATTTGACACAAAAAAAATATACTATAAAAATTTCACTCACCAAAACAGTATTTTCGTTTGCCCGTTCTGTAGATGCTTTACAAAACACATGTATTCTTAGTAAACAGAAAGTGTCAAATTAGTATGACAGAAAACCAGATTCAGCACCATTAGGGATCCAGTATTATTTTTGCAATTTATCAAGTGTTACGGTCTTGACATAAATGCTTGGGACAGAGGTTTTTTGGCAAAAAAATGCAAAAAATGTAATGAAAAATCACATATTGGAACCTACTACATTTACTTTGATTATGCTTTTATCAATACAGCCAGTTAAAATTCCTGAGAAAATAACAGTTTTTTTGATAATTCTTGACGAAAGTTCAATTTTTTCCGCTGGACGGGCAAAAATGCCAAAAAATGGGGTTTTAATCCAATAAAAAATATATTTACACATCAATATTTTTCAGTTTTATCAGCTAGCCTTATTAAGTATGATCAGTAGTATTGTGTGAAGAAAAAAAATTCATGATCACATCAGCGGTTTTCATAAGATATGAAACAGACAAGAATTTTGACGAATTTTGACATTGACTCTTATAGGGGACTACAATGAGCTGTCTACTGATTAATTTTTGCCAAAATTACAACTCTTTGTCTTGCTGGTAGCCTTTGCAAACATTTTGGACCCTGATCAGGCCAGACACAATGTCATGCCTGATCTGGATCCAAACTGTTTGACACTCCAATGGTCAATCCAGCTAAAGGTACAATCTGTTTAGAGTATTATTTTGGCACTCAGTCTATGGGTATATAGCCAAGGGTCCAACTTGTCTTTGTGCAGAAAACTAAGCCTCTGATCAGTCTGTGCGTATTCACAGACTTGATTTGAATCTGAGATGGATGCACTCTGGCAGCTTGTATCTTTTGCTTCACAGACAGGCTTTATCCAGTAATTTTGAGGAAAAGGCCCCTGGCCAAAATTGGGAAAAAAATATTGACTTAATGTCAAAATTGGGAAAATTATTGACATAAAACAATATAGGAGCAAAAGTTATCCTAAACATCAAGTTATTTTAGATCGTCTTATTGCCAAGCACAAGTGTTTAAGTAACATTCTGATATGGGTCATTGAAGTGGTCTCTAAAAAAATATTTTTTTTTTTACTTTATTAATTGGGAAAATTAGACATGCAATTGGGAAAAAAGGTGGCTATTCATATATTTTCCATTGGGAATGGGGCCAAAATTTTGACCCTGCAGGTATGGCGAAATTCTCCCCTGGACAGGCTCAAAATACTCTTGAATTATACTGGCTGGTGTATAAAATTGAAATCTACAACTCCAATACTGTCAAGTCTGTTAGTACATCTTCTGGTGACAGATTTACCGTTTCCTATTTTCACCTGTTTCCATTTAGTTTAGTATTTTATTTCACCTGTCTCAGTTGTTCGGCTCATTGATTTTCCTCCCCAATCATTTGTCTTCTGCCTGTGTCTGAATGCCCCTAGTGTGAAGTGTGACTTCTGCTGCCGTGACAACATGTCCATTATTGATGCGGTTGCCGTGGTAACCAGAAGCTGTGATAATGAGGTTGACAGACCACCTGTGTCCATGCGAGAATCTGGCATGTACATTTCCTCTATACTTAGCTGTTACAATGCCATCTTTAATTGTCAGCAGACGACATTTCGAAAACTTTCTGTATATTTTTTTTCTTCGGAAAATTGTAATTTCACATTTCAAGTGAATCATCATAGATGATTCACTTGAGATGTGAATTTTCATTTTTCTTAGGATATTATGAAAATGTTGTAAAATGTCGTATGCTGAACGTCAAAGGTTGGCGTTTTTTAAGGTGTTACCGGTAGTTATTTAGGTGGAAAATCAAAGTAATTTTACTGATGGTGACAGAATGAAGTTCCATTAAACAATGATTTTCTCTGATGAGCCGCATGGTGGCATTAATGGGGAGTTCTTAATTTATATCAAGCAATGGAAGATAAAATGAGGAATTAAGTGAGTAGTAATTTTTAATCATTTTTCAAAGGTCCAGTATAAGCGAATTTTTGAGCGTAAATATGTGATTCTTTTCTTAACCATCAGTTTTAATGTGTTTTGGGTGGGTACTCCAAAGAAACATTGCATTGAAAACCCAGCATGCTAAGGTGTTAAGCAAATGCTAAGGCTAAAAAAGTAAATCTAGTGTTTCCGGATACCCAGTACTGACCCTCATATATTGAGGCCTAATAAACTTTTTTGAAGCCTCTTTGGATTTTTATGTCTATTTTTAGACGTTTTTTTAGGATTTGTTTTTGCTTTTTCCATTTAAAAAAAGTAAACAAAAAAGTTTGCCTACCTACCAACCCTTAAAATATTGGACTGTATCTTGAAACAAGAGATTTATTTTTTTGGCCTGAAACAAACAAAGCATAATTCAGTATATAGGATACTTTTTTTATTAATCTATAACAAAAACAATGGACAGATAGGATTTACAATGGAATTAGTTAATACAGTAATTATAATTGTCTAAAATTAGTAATCAATAGATGTCCAATGGCTAGAAATTTTACGGTAATCTTTTCGTAATGAATCACCCGGAAAAACATATTACTGCCACGCCGCTGCAAAGTTCCGTCACAAAAAGGCCAGCCAACCGTGCAAAAGACCATAATGATTTTTCTTTAGAAATAATCTCTCTAAAGATTAGAGGCTGCAATTACAAATACTTTAAAGCACAATAACCGTTTGTTCCCGACGGTTCAACCTGATCGCAATGTAAATACCATGTCCCATGAAAATTAGTGTTTTTGTTCGCCAATGGTTCCGCAGTTTTCCGCGAGGGGTTACGAACAAATATGGATGTCAAGGGTGAAAGTCACGCACAGGGCTGAATTGTTCGTGTGAATTGACTGTGGTAAAAGTGTACAGATTAAACTAAATGAGCCTCTCCTGCTTGGCTTCCTTTGTAAAGACTTTCGTCCGGATGACAGGAAAAATTCTGTCAATCTTTTCTTCTGCATCACAATACCTACACTTAACCCTTAAAAGGCCACCAGGAAAAATTAGCGGGCTACATATTTTATGGTTTTACAAGTCCCATTAGATTTAATAATCCACATAATAGGTGATAAATGCAGTTTTCTTTGGAAGTTTGTTGTCTGTTGATGTTGTGGTAAACGTGTTTCGAAATTTCAAGTAAGTGGCCTAGCGGATTTTTTTTTGTTCCACTAATTTACCTATGAGATTCTGTACGCACACAATGGCGATCACCGGAGCGAGACCATTAATCATTTCTGGCGTACTTAAACCTGAATTATATTGCCGTTTCAATGTAAGATGCAATTATGATTTACAAAATATCGAGGGATCTATAGCATAAAGATTATTGGAAATTTATTGATATGTGAGAATAATTGACTAGGTTGAAGTAATAAAGAAAAAAATATCCTACTAAGTGATTTTGAACATTTTATAGCAACTATAGATCGAGATTTTATTCCCCTCTGATAATGAGAGTTTAGTTGCAATCACATTACAACTGCCAGGGCTCAAATGATGCTACTCGATCGGTGGACTGATTTGGTGAAATGACATGCAAGGGGCCACAATTAAGCCGTTGGTTGGACTTAACCCTTTACTCCACAGTAACACCTTTGACACCTTTAGTATATCATGTATTTGAAAATATTATGGAAAATGTAGCATTTGCTCTCTTGGAGCAAATGCTCCAGTTTCCAAGATAGTTTCAAAAGCATTCAAAACTTGACATAAAGTGTTCTTGATTTTTTTCAATTATGTCTTAAAACAAAAATGATGTCACAATCTAAAAATAATTCCACTGTTAGCTACGACAAAAGTTGTCTTCAAAGAAAGAAATATACATGTAATATTATTTGCAAATAGTAACCTCTGACCCCTTAATATATACAATGGACCTTCCCATCCCAAGTTCATCCTACCAAATTTTTTCCAGGAGGAAGAATCCATTTGTATATTATGAGTTAAACCATGTTCGTCGCTAACTTTCAGTACTTAATTGCATGTAAATTTTGAAAGTTATAAGTTTGAGACTATTGAAATTTTCCATCTCATTAAAACATTAATTCAGTATAATAAAAAATAATTCTTTAATGGTCTGTGAACTTTATTGCATTGAAAATATTTAATAGATAACACTGAAGATGATAAATTGAATAATACATAGACGTTAGTGTTTCAGACATCTAAAAAATGTAGTTCTTGATCAGACTGCTCTTAGAGCAGACTGATCACTTAAATACACTTTTGATACAGATCATCTTCTGACATGTTCCAAGTTTTCAGAAAACAATGAATAATTATGATTCTTTCAGTGGGAGGGATAATGTCTATTTTAAATGATATAACTTTATAGTTGGGAATCACATACCATGAAAATCTTGATAAAATCACTCCATATTTTTTACGGCTATGATTCTCATATTACTGACTATTCAGACAGTACAGTTGTCTTTGAAATACGAATTTCGTAAATTTTAAAAATATTCGGTCATATATAGGCAATTATTTTCCTGTTATTGTACTCAATTGTCAAAAATATTATTGCAACTGCAAAACAGGAACATGAATAAACATGTATATCTACAACTGCACTGGAAGATAAAGTCAGAATTACTCGTAAAATATTTTGAAATTTCATAGTTTTATTTTTTTATTTGTTTATTTATGGAGCCACTGTGGGGCATGTTAAGTGGATAAACCACTCATCTTGTAAACCAGCTTACCAGGGGTTGCATGCTAGATCCCCAGCTTCTGAGACTTTAAGCCGTCCCTATATGACCTTAGCTGTCATGATGAGGCCAATGAGAATTCAGAATAATGGAGAACAGAATATTGAAAAAAACAAGCTTTACATGTTACATTACGCTCTGAACTCAACTGAGCATGAATTTATTTTCTTAGCGGTCTAATTTTTATGAGTGGTGGAAATTTCATGCTCAGTTGAATTGAGCATGAAAAAAGTTTTATATTATAATCTTGGGGCCTGGTATGGATAATGGTCATTGTGGAGCAGGCTTGAAATTATTTTTTCTGTCTTTCCAATATTGTCATTTCCATGTGCTGAGCAAAAATCTAAACAGTTTCTTAAAAACCTATGTCTATTTTTATAAGAAAAGGGTGCAACACTGATTTATATGTGCATCCGGGGTTCATTTTTATTTTTCACTTAAAAATTTATGTCAAGGAATGAAGTTAATGATTATAAGCCTTCGGTTTTGCTTTTGCTGTCTTTTCAGCACCTGGACATGTTCAGTGGGTACTCAACTGGGTTCTCAAGTTGGAATGGCATCTGAGGCCATAACATATTGAGTACACACAAGAAGGTTATAATCTCAAGTTATAACAAGAGTTATCATTTTATCAGGAGTTATAGACCCTATTCTATTCATTGCTGTAATAAAGGGATTATATGCTTGAGCAGGTCAGAGATATCTAGTTTCACAATCAGATCAACTCTTTGCATGCTGGGTAATTTTTCATGCTTTGTTGTCGTCTGCTGACTTTTTTCAAAATGAACTTTTTCAAAAAATTCTTTCTGGAACACCATCTGAGTGTCAAACGGATTGGATCAAGATCGGGACCCACGTACCTGGATCCAAGCTGTTTGCAAAGGTTATCAGCAGACGACAAAAGTCGCCTCTAGCAAGGATAGAGTGGTGAAATAGAGCTCTCCCGTGTTAGGTGGACTTGTGTGTCGGTCACGGTGGTTGAACATGTTTAAACTTCCCCCCAGAGGGCTTCATTACAAATCCTGTCACATGTGAAGTAACATTGTTTCAATCTCTTGCCTACATAGAAACATACATGAAATTCTGTCAGTTACAGAGGGAAAAATAGTTTATTACTTAAAATAGTACTGTATTCGACATTGATGTATTGAGTAGAGCTGTGGAGGGTGAAAATCACTCATGTGGAAAGAATTCGTGGACTGGGGCACTATTTTTCGGTCTATGGGACTTGACTGGTAGGCATTTTTGTTTTACTAAACCTTTCAGTCTTTTTTGTTTATATCATTCTATTTAGTGAGTATTTAAGAGACCGCTTTTATGTCGTCTGCTGAATTTTTTCGAAATCAGCTTCTTAAAAATATTCTTTCAGGAATACCGAGTGTCACTGATCTGGGTCCAAAATGTTTCCAAAAGATATCGGCACATGAAGCAACTTAGGGTTATAGCTTGTATATATACTATTTTGATACTGATCAGCTGGCCTCTTCATCGCAGAAGCAAGCGGATCAGGATCAACACTGTTTCCCATTTGACTGAGATTCCATGGTGTTGAGTATGAATAATTTACTGAGTCTTGCCTGATTGTGCAAGCTGGGTAATTTTTCATGCTTCTGATTTCATCTGCTGATTTTTTTTTCTTCAAAATTTTCATTCTTTTTTTAAAAATCACACAGTTTTGGTCCAGATAAGGACCGAAGTTCTGTTGGTCCTGCATGCATGATCTGGGTCCAAACTGTAGAGGTTATTAGCAGACGACTAATGTAGCAGCTAGTAAGGAAATAAGTATATGTGCAATAAAAATTAGACAGATCTACAAAGCATATAATTTTAACTTTTTTTTAAAAATAATGTCATCTGCTGCAAATCTTTGCGTTATTAATTTCAACTTGTATGCCAACTGTATGAACTGTGTCCATGCAACAACAGACACCAAGGCAGACAACATCAGTCTGATTGTTTGGTTGATTTGATTCTTATGTCCCATCTGTTTTACAGTTTTTCAGTTATGTAGGGAAGGGTCTTCCTGGGTTGAACCAGTACTAAGCTAGGATAAATAATTATGTCTTGCTTTAGGACACAACACCACTCGAACCCGCGGCCCCTTGGTCTCGGTCCGAATGACAATGAAAGCATCTACGTAGTCTGTGATGTATATGAAATCTATCCAACTGAGCGACAAGCATGTAGATCCTGAAATTAATCTGATTAAAGCAGGTTAAGAGTTTGGTAACATATCAATTACCAGGACTTTAGTTAAGAGTGCGTAACGAAAATTTAATTTTCTTATTTCTTAACCAAAACGCACTTTGTGGGTACTCAAAAGAATCGTCTCAATGAGACGCTTCTTTTGAGCACCCAAAACAAATGTTTTTACTGATTGACAAGAAAATATTCACAATTATACATTCAAATGTTTTTGTTACTGGACCTAGGCTAGATATCAGAAGTGTGTCCAATTTTTTAAAGGTAAATATGGTGGCGCCCACATTTTTAGATCATTTACTGTACATAGTATACCCAACCAGGTTGGTGAGCACCCAAGCTTGCTATTTCCTTGAAATTTGTAATAGACAATACCTATTGTCAGATGATCACCTGATATTAGTTATTTTTACCCTTAGAGCACCATGCAATCAAGACTGCAGCAGGCGACCAACTTTTTCAATACTGGTTCTAAATTTTCGGGGAATTTAAGACTCAAATATTTCACATGAATCGGCTATCACTATACTGGAGTGACAAAATTTGAACCAGTCCTCTGCTGCAATATTTTATTGACTCTATAAGGGTTAAAATTGTTTGTGGGATGAAAAATGCTCCTGAAATTTAAGAAAGCTTTGTTTACATTGGGTCATATGTTTTTTAAAATGACATCCTGAAATTTTAGATTGACATGTTTAAAATTCAGATCAAAAACATTGATCTTTACTCCATAATAATGCCTTTTGAGGCCTATTGAAATTTGCTCCAATGGAGCAAATTATCCATTTTCCATAATATTTTCAAAAGTATTCAAAACTTTACTATTTTTCTTGAATTTTTTTCAATGTTGTCTAAAAATAGAATATGATGTCATTATCTAATAATAGCCTATGGAGTAAAGGGTTAAACTTTAAGTTCCAAGTTCTCAAACTGATGTGAATCAAGATGTTAATCTGAAATCTCAAGATGAAAAGCTGAAATTTCAAGATGTTAACATCAAAGTTCAAGATGTAAACATGAAAGTTCAAGATGTGAATTTGAAAGTTGAAAATGTTAATTTGAAATTTAAAGAGGTTAACCTGAAAAATCATGATGTTAACCTGAAAGCTCAAGATGTTAACCTGAAAGTCGGAAATGTTAATTGAAAATTTCAAGATGTTAAGCATGCAAGTTCAAGATACATGTCAACATGAAAGTTCAAGATGTTAACCTGAAAATTCAAAATGTTACCCTGAAATTTGAAAATGTTAAATGAAAATTTCAAGATGTCAACATGAAAGTTCAAGAAATTAACCTCAACATGTAAGATGTGAATCTGAAATTTCAAGCTATGAATCTACTAAAAGTTGATAATGTTAATTTGAAATTTCAAGATGTGTACCTGAAAGTTCAAGATGTTAATTTGAAATTTCAAGATGTTAATTTATCTAAAATTTCAAGATGTGAAAATGAAATTCTGATTTCCAGTAAGTCACGTAGAAAAAAGCACAGTACTGTGCTTTATTAAGTCAATTATGGTACAGTAAATGCTCTAAAATTTTGAACACTTTACTCTTTCTCTTCACAAATAAAATTTGGTTATCCTGGCTAGGATTCAGTTTAGGGAGAATTTAAAACCTGTTCACTGATATTGATAAGGATCTGCTATAGATTTTATAGGCACTCTCCCTCAAAATGAGGAAGTGCTACCATGTAGCTAGACTGGATTTACAAAATGCAAAAATTGGTAAGACCCTAATCAGACTGCTTCTGTTTCTTCTGAAGCTGTCTGATCTGAGTCGGCCCTGTTTAACATGGCCCTTTTTGGTAAGCAAGTATAGTACAGGACTATTATGAGATAAGAGTGCGTAACGAAAATTTAATTTTCTTATTTCTCAACCAAAACATATGTTGTGGGTACTCAAAAGAAGGGTCTCAATGAGACGGTTCTTTTGAGCACCCAAAACCTACCGGTATGTTAAAATTGATGGGTTAGAAAATATTTACAATTTTACGCTGAAAATTTTCGTTTATCTAAACCTGTTAGGAATTTTAGAACATCTACCGTATGTTCAAGATGTATTTTTTTGTATATTTTCAGAGAAGCACAAAGAAGCCACCATATAAATGACATTGCTCTATGAAAAGGGAGGCTACTCTTGGATGATTAACAACACCTGACAAAATGGCGGCTGCTGAGATCCTCGCTGTTAAGAAAGAAATAGCAGAAGTAGAATTTCAGCAGAAAACCGGCGAGCCAGAAGTTGAGCAAAAGCTCGGGGAGGAACCTGTAACAGCCATAGTGACTGAAGCACCCTCCACAGGGGAGAGTGATTCAGGGGTAGATAACTCTGGAAGCTCGCATAGTGAGATGGCGACGTCTGCTGAGACTCCCGTGGTGCAGACGACAGTGGTAGATGTGACACAGCCGGCTGAAAATTTGGTTACCATGGCAGCAGCGTCGCCGTTCCAAGTACTACCCGCGAACTATCAGTTGCTGCTTCAACAGCAATACATCAACTTTCTCCATTTACAGCAGTCATTATTACAGGTAAGCTGACTGTATTGTACTCAGAATGGCCAGACTCTGAAATCATATGGACCCTGTTGCAGAAAACCTGGAGCAGACTGGTTTGAGAATGACCTGATTGCATACCCTGTATGCAATAAGGTCAGTCTCAAACCAGTCTGCTCAGAGACTAAGCTAGATTACCGAAACTTTGCATATATGATGATGATATTGCATGTCGCTAGTTGAGCTATTATACTTCACAGAGAGTGAATATCAAAGGCTCTGCTCAGCCTGGGCAGATAGGCAGGCTGGTCTTCACCTTTGTTATTTGCATGCGACAAAGTCCAGGTTTTCTCAGATCGAGGTCTAATTATTTAGTTGTGATGTTTTGCCCTCTGCTTCAAAATCCTGTGTCTCTGGATCTTTAAGTTGAAAATTAATTGAGTTAATTGATAAACATTCACATTAGTATAGTAAATGTTGTCTGACTGATAATAACTTATTGTTTATATGCTATTGGAGTTACGGTCCTTTTGACTTTGAATATCAGTTTAGAGTGATTTTGCCTTTTATCACATATTCAGGACGCTATTTGTCGCGATAACCCAAACTCTGCATATGCGATAAGCTCTTTCCCGCCAACTGGTTATCAGCCCGCCGTGATAATAACCGAAAGTCATGTATTTTGAGCGGAGAGAGGTTATCATGCCCGGCACGTAACATTGATCATTTGATGACATCAGATGTAAACAAGTGGCGCGAGGTAACTCAAAATGTATGCCATCACTCTGTTTTACTTACATTTTTGTACGTCAAACGCGTTGAAATAGTGAAATGGAATATGTGATAAACAGATTATAACATTGGGTTTTGGTTATTGCCCGAAGTATCAACCCTCGACCTTATCAGCCCTCGAGCTAAAGCTCTCAGGCTGATAATGGGGTCTCAGGTTGATACTCCGGGCGATAACCAAACACCATGAGATAATCTCTAAATATCATAGGACAAATTTAGACAGGCGTTAAAAATATCTTCATGTTCTATTTCAAGTGTTCTTACCTTCTGATAACTATAAGCTGTTTCATATGATATACAGACTTTAAGGGGTGGCGCTATAGTTGATGAGCCAGGGCTATTATTTGCATTCCTTTCTTTGTTTCAGAGTCAAGCATTACACACACAGCAGGCTCAGGTGATGCAAACCCCACAGACTCAAGGCTTGCAAACCCAGCCATCTCCGGCCTTGCAAGCACAACAAACACAACAAGCACAGTTGATCAATGTCCTTGACCTCTCCAAGGAAACTGAGCCAGGTCAAGGTCAGCCACAGCTCTTGACCCCTGCCAGAGTGAGTGAAGGTGGAGATAACACAGATGAAGGAATTGTCTTAGATAATCCTCTCCTTCAGGGTGTGGATACTTCCCCTGGGGAGGACGGGGATAAAAAATTGAACAGACCAAGTATCACTGATCCTAGTAAGTATAGGTATACCTTAAAGGGCCAAGAAAAAAATATGTGTGGTTCAGGTTACTCGACCTACCCTAAATTTTTACCCCCCTACCTTAAACTTTTTTCTCAAAATTCTGAAGTTGGAAGAGAATAGCAGAACAAAATAATTTTGTTCTGCTATTCTCTTCCAACTTCAGATACATATCAAAGTGACCATCTGAAATGGAAATATAAATTTCTAAGCATTTAGTCTTTGGTATGGAAGTAAAAGGATTAAAACAAGGTTATATCTTCAAAGATAGACCTTTTTATGTCAGTTTTAGTTTTGTCATATTTAATTTCCATGCAGGTCTGAATATTCCAAGAAAAAAAGTTTTCCAAAAATATAGTATTCTACTTACCTACCCTAATTTTTTTCAGGGTGTAACCTGAACCACATATTTTTTTTATTTGGCGCAGGTGTCCTCAGAAAATCTGGCAAACTATTAATTATGAAAGGCTAATATTCTCTATATACAGTCAAACTTCATTAGTGTGAAAGTTACTTACTCTAAACCCGGAACTTGGTCAAGAACTTTTGCAACTATTTATACTCTTTGAAAAGATAATTTTTTTATACACCCGCCATTTTCAATGGTGTTGGTAGTGGGGGGTTGGTGGGGGGCATATAATGTCACCCCTGTCCATCATACATCCCATACAACCCATACAATGGCTCAGGGAGCGCAGTGGCTTAGTGGTAGAGTGCTTGACTGGAGACATAGGGGTTGTGGGTTTGAGCCTCACCAGCCTCACTGTGTTGTGTCCTTGAGTAAGACACATTTATCTGAGCTTAGTACTGTTTCAACCCAGGAGGACCCAGCCCTACATAACTAAAAGATTGTTTAGTGGGATGTAAAGAATCAAATCAAACATATCAAGGAATGAGTTTAATGCATTCGGATGTGATGGACACTGTTTTCCATAGTGGTGATGCATGGGACTCTATTCAATAAATTTGAGTGCTGAAGTATCCGCAGTTCTTCGTTCAGAATGAACTAAATATTGTCCTATGTTAAGTGTATGGGACTTACTGGTAACTTTTCATTGACGCTGAGTATATTTCTAATGGCCCTTTTATGATTGCTGATAAACAGCCTCGCTTGAGAGAGCGTAAAACTCACTAAATCTACAGCCTCGTTGAGTATGAATATAGATTGTCAGATGATTTAACCACAAAAATTGAATTATGATTTTTATTGAAATTTGAACCTATTTAGAGTTAGATAAAGTATATATTGCCAAGCATGGAGAAAATACTCGTATCTTAGTCAGTGTCAAAACCTATGTAACCACATAATAAAAAGTTTCTCTTGTGATTAAATGCAACAAATTCACCACATGACAGTTTTGTAAAAAAAAAATCTGGAAATAAACTGAGGAATAAATTGAAGAAAAAGTCAAAACTTTTTTTTGAATACCAGGCCTTTAGTGAGTCTGTACCCAAAAATTAATTTTCTTATTTTACAAGCAAAATATATGTTGTGGGTACTCAAAAGAACCCTCTCAACAAGACAGTTCTTTTGAGCACCCAAAACATATGTTAAAATTGATAGGAAAGAATTTTTTTTTAAATTTTACACTTAAAATTTTTGTTTATCTAAACCTGTGGAATACCATATTCAACCTTTTTAGTGCACAAGTCATGTCCTAAAGCATCTTTTGTGAAATAAAATCATCGGGACTAACAAAATTACTCTTTAATTTCAAATCTTTATCTAGGACACGGACAGGGAATAGCTTTCATTGACATTAATTGACATGATATTAATTGATTCAATCTTGGCTCTATTTATTCACCCCCCCCCCCCCCCCCCCCCCCCTATTACTATACCAGTAATGAGTAGCATAGAGTGCTTGACTCAAGACTGAGGTGTTGCTGGTTCGAGCCTCATCGTAGGCACTGCGTTGTGTCCTTGAGCAAGACACTTTATCTGCTGCTTAGCACTGGTTCAATCTAGGAAGATCAGTCCCTGTAAACTGAAAAATTATTGACTGGGACGTAAAGGATCAAAAAACAAAAATAATACCCGTAAGACTTGCTGCTGCACTATTGGAAACCTGGGAAAAAAAGATTCTTTAAATTTTGCCAAGTATTTTGTCGGAGATAAGTTACTTAAGTACATTTTTCGATGTTACCACATAGACATGGTAATAAATTTTCAAATCTTTTATGATATATAGATACGCTATATTGATTTCAGTCAATAAATGACAAGTGAAAAAATCTTTTCTGGGTCAAGAATTCCATATCTGCTCTGAATAAGGGATAGACAAGGTGTGTAAGGGCAGACAAGTAAGATAGTTATGCTGTAATCCGGTATAATTTACTTTTTTTGTTTGAAAACATATCTTGTGAGTACACATTGAATTTGTCTGAAGACAAATTCAATGGGTACTCCCAAGATATGATTTGGTATAAAGTAATAAATACATTTTTCAAATACATTTTAAACTAGATGCTTTCTGAGCTTGGTTGTTTTGGTCACCGTCACCTATCTCTTCAGTCATGACCTAGCGTTTTGATTAACAAGATGGAAAATGATTGGCCAGGCCATCTCCCTGAGTGGAAGCTTTTGGCCTTTGGAACTGTTAGAGTGCACATCAAAGATGCTGGTCAGATTTCCAGGCTACATGACCATTCTGGATACCTTTCCTTCTTTCTCCCTATATAGGTCTTAACCTTTAAATTTTTTGAAATTCACACTGGATAGGCAGCAATCAAAAAAGTTAATACTATCGACGAACGTAGATAAAAAAATTGTTAGAAACGGAGTTTTCAATTGCCATTTATCGCCCAAGTGGCGACAAATAGCAATCGAAAACACTGTTTCTAGCGATTTTTGATCCATGTTCGTGGGTTGTTAAGAGCGTTTTGGATTGCTGCCTATGCGGTGTGAAATTGGAGCACTCTCCTTCAAGTCCACTTTGATTCAAAAACCCTTGATTCACCAGAAATCTCAGCCAGCCAGTTGGTTTTACAAGTTTGATAGTGGTTTAGGAGATAAGCAGCCGTGTTTTGATAAATTTTTTGCCCAACCCTATCTTGTGGGAACCCACTGAATTTTTCTCATTTAGACTTATCCAATCAATACCAGCATGTTAAGACAGAGATCATGGAATAGTTTGAGTTCCATGAGGCAGAATTTTTCCTACCATAATTCCTCCCAAAATATGTAAATTGAGTTTTAAAATTGGGGTAGGGGTGTTGAGTGGGTTATCTCAAAACAAACCCCAAAGTTTAGATCCAACTTTAAATACATAAGAAATCAACCTACATTGATTTGTTAATTACTATATGCACAGAATGATTACGTTCTCATGTTATTGTGAAGTTTTAAAAACGGTGTAGATGCAGATCTGCTGGCTTCATCTGGTGTCAGCTGACCAGGATTCACGCTGTTTTATTTCACACAATACTCATAGTAACAGGCCTCCAGATAAGAGTGCTTATTGGAAAACTATTTTCTTTATTTCTCATCTAAAACATATGTTGTGGGTACTCAAAAGAACCGTCTCAATGCAGTGATTTTGTTACCTACGCATCCTGCATCTTTTGCGCATAAGTTTTTATTTCAGCGAGTCCCGGCGAGTCCCAGGATGCAATAGTATTGCAGACTTGTCATTAAAAATAGTGTTTTGGACTCATAAGTTTGCAGTTGGGACTCATTGATATTGGAAACAGCGAGTCCCAGGACCCATAGGCCAAAAATTGTAAATGAATCACTGCAATGAGACGGTTCTTTTGAGCACCCAAAACATATGTTTAAATTGATAAGTAAGAAAATAATTACAATTTTACGCTCATAAAATTCCTGACTAGATCTTTGTAGTAAGGCTGATATTTTTTTCTTTGTTCTTTGCTGATGTTTAAATCAGACACCCTAGAATAACGACGAAGGAGGAGCTTAAAACCGTACTTTTAGTTAAACAGTGATGTAGGCGGGAACTTCCTAAATAGCGACAAATTAACCGTAGTAAAGTGTAATATAATTGGCAGCTTAGGTGGGATGAAGGTAGGAGGGAATGGTAATTTCGTCAGGTGTCAGTAACACGTGTTTATTTGCGCCTGCGCCATACTACAAGCAAAATAAAGGATTTTTCCTCTGCTTTCTGTTTAAACAAGAAAGCCTCAGAAAAGTATCCTTTATTTATTCCATGTAGTTATAATGAAATTACTACACTAGATTGACTGGAAATCAGAAGATCATATAGGGTGAACACCCCGGAGGTGAACAACCCATAATGTACTTGGTGTGCACATAAAGGAGCATGTTCACTTATCAGTATAAATATGGTATTAACCCTTTACTCCATAATAACGCCTTTTAACACCTTTGAACTATCATGTATTTGAAAGTTTTTTTGGAAAATGGAGCATTTGCTCTTTGGAGCAAATGCTCCATTTTCCATAATATTTTCAAAAGTATTCAAAACTTAACTTAATTTTTTTTTAATTTTTTTCAATGTTTAAAAATAGAAAATGATGTCATGATCTAAAAATAGCCAATGGAGTTAAGGGTTAAATTGAAGTTTTTACTCTTGTCTCTTCTTAGGCGGACGAAATATCAACCAGTATGGTCGGGAGTTTACCAATGGCCGCCCACTACCAGATCATTTACGAGTACAGATATTACAGTTGGCGCTACAAGGGATACGACCCTGTGAAATCAGCCGGCAGCTGCAGGTGTCACATGGCTGTGTTAGTAAAATTTTAAACCGGTAGGTATTTTTTCAGCTTGGTCAAACATAACCACGGGAACCCCTCATTATCTAAGTACAGGAGCCAAGATTGACAAGCGCTAAAGAAGCAGTCAATGAAGCTGCTGCTCATATTTTGGACAGTTTTACCTTGTCCACTTACTTAAGGAGACACCCAATTCATGGTGATATTTTGTGCTGTATGATAATGGAATCCACTGTAATTATTTTCCTTGTTTTCCATAAAAAAAGAATTCTTTGTCGTTATGGGGTGTGGGGGCAGGGTGTGGATACAATTTTTTGTGATCAATTTAAAAAGATCATTAAACGTTATAAAAGAGTGGGATACAAAATGGAAATCATGTGACAGTCTGCATGCTTGGTTTTGCACCAAGGAGTGCTAAGGAAGATGCATACGAAACTTTGGTTCAGCCTAAATTGGAGCCCACACTGGAAACTTCTGATTAATCAGATTGTGAAAGTTCAGAGGACAGCAGCCCGCTGGACCTGCAAGAGATGGCAAAATGCTTGATGAGCTTGAATGGCCAACTTTTGAGGCCCGGAAGGAACTGTCCTCATTGCTTCTCTTTTACAAGATTCATTGTGGAGCAGTGTCTATTGAAAAAGACAATCATAGTTTATAGCTATGGTTTCCTCTTTAATTGCACAATGGTGGGTCAGGCCTCAGACTCAATGACGGCCCTGACATAAAGCTTTAATCCATTGGTTGGTGCCAGATGCTTGTCCTTGGCTTGACCCACCGTGGCTCAACTCGAGGTTTCCTTTAGCTCTGACTATCTGTGAGTCATGAGCCCTTTTCTTTGTTTCATCATAGTGTGTTAATTTGATTTGATTGTTTCTCTGTAATGATACAAGTTGTATTAGTTAAGAAGCCTCCATGCCAGCTAAACAAGTGTCTGTTCTAAGGCTTTGGTTCTGTTGTTGTTGATCTGTTGTTTGGTGTCCTTCCATTGGTTGTGGGGGTTCTGTGTTTGTCTTTGTTTTGTTGAGCATTACTTTGTGTCCTTTCTAGTTTTACAATCATCTTGAAGAGGAGAGAGCTGGTTCCTTTGCTTTTATTGTCTTGCGGATGTCTTGTTACTGTAAATGTTCTGTGACTCTTCTCATGGTGCCATGGGTTGGTCTGCGGTGTAAGATTCTGGTATTTCCTGATCTTACTTACTAAGGATTTTAAGTTTATTTATAGTTTATATAAGGGACATTATTTCAACAAGGGACATAACACTCACCTGTAAACTCCCCAGTAATGGTAAGTTAGTGTGGTAATGCAGACTGGAATGCATCTGGATACCAGTTTTGAAATACTTTCACTGAAAAAGAATATAAAGGAGAATGACACGTTTTCAACACTGTTTTTGGGATGACATCTATGTATATTATACTTAAAGGACCATCAGTGATGATTTGATTAGTCAATTTGAAATTTTTAACACCTATACTAGTGAATGAGCAAAACTCTAAACATGTGATAACAAAAGAACTAACAATGTTTATTCACAGTTATAACTGATTAACATTAAATCCTCAGTCATATAACTGATTTCAATGTGGGAGGAGGGGGTAGAGGTGGGGGTCATAAAGCATCACTTGTGTCTATTTATCCCCTCCCAAAAGTATGTCCTCTACAAATAATGGTTTATCTCATGGAAACTTTTTCTTTCGTACAGTGGCCCTCAGGCCTTGGGTAGTGGCATCTGTGTCACATTGATACATTTCAAGTTCTTTAATATAAGGCCCCCCAAAAAATACCTGTGTTTAGGTTACCCGACCCTACCTAAATTTACTGGTGAAATCTATATTTTTTTTCTGGTTTTCTAGAAAAAAATATAAAATTATGCATTTTCAAAGGCGAAATGCCTTTCAAAATGCATAAAATTATATACTTTTTTCCAGAAAAAAAAATATGCATGCCTACTCTACCTAAAATTTTCAGACCCGTTATTTATTTGGCCTAACAGGAATACTATTTGATGGATGGTGCTCATACTTGGGGGGTAATGATCAGTGTGACACCAAGATTGACCCCGTAAAATTTATCTGTTTAATGTCTATAAACACCATCCATTACAAGCGAAAGTATGTGCACGGAAGTGCTGGTTAACTGCTTGTTCAAGCTTGCCCAGGAAAAAGTGTGGTCAGGTGAACTGACCATCCCGCCATGACCATAGTTGTTGACTTGGGAGGTGAAGCAACAAAAATAAACAAATAAACACCATCCAGCCCTTGAAATAAAATGGACTAACTTATACAATTCGGTCAGAATCTCTATTTTATGGTCCAATGACTTAGTGTAAGAAGACAATTTCTGGTAATTTTTGTGAAGGCATGTCTAATGCCCAGGTCACACATTCACGGATCACTTCGCCGGTTCTACTACGGATTAAATCTCACGGATGACCCAGGAAATGCCAATTTCCTTAGTCCGATATGGATGCACTATATACGTATGATTAAGAACTACTACGTATGATTACGGATGCAATACGGAAAGCTACGGACCAATACGGATTGCCACGAATGATGCCGGATTGTATCCGTGGCTAATCCGGCATCCTGTCTGTGAATGTGTGACCTGGGCATAATGTATCATGTTGGGGTATCCATGTCCTATGGACACATTTCAAGCATTTAAACTGGATCAAGTTTGAACTTGTAAAAAGAGACTCCTATCAAATGATTACAATATTTCCTTTGTTCCACATGAATGAACATGAACCAAATAAGAGGGGATATGTTTATTTCTCAAGCAAATTATATCTTGTGGGTACTCAAAAGAACCGTCTCAATGAGACGGTTCTTTTGGGCACCCACAATATATGGTTCCGCAGAGCATTAAAGAATAAATCAAAGTCGTTCGCTCATTATCTTGGCTTATCTGGCGCTTAGAAGAACACAATGACAAATTATTGTTGGTGGCAGTTTTTATTGGCCTGTCATTATAAAGAGGTTACCTGTAAAATGGGTGTCAGATAAAATGGTATTTTTTTCCTGAATTTTAAGCCCAAATTATTGATAAAAGATCTTAAAAGTAGTGTGTTAGTTTCTCAATGTGGTTTTGACTCTTTTCAACGATGTGGAGCCCCACATTAAAAGTTTTCTAGGAGATGTTAAATATTTTTTATCTGGTTATGTTTTTATCTGAACAAGATATAATCCCTTATCCTGGGGATTTTTTGTAATAAAATGTCAATTACAACCATTCAAATGATAAGATTTTTTTTTCTCTTTATGTGAAACTAAATGTAAAAATTGTGATGTTTGATATCTGCTGATTTCAATTACCGACTGATCAGGTTCTACACAGTTCCGTTTTATAATGGCTTAATTTTTATCACCTAAGGTAAATTGTCGCTAAAAATTCTAGATAACCAAAAATTTTGAAACATAAAATTTCATGATCTTAACATCACTTGATTAAAACATACATTGTTGGTGCACAAAAGAACCGTCTCTGTGAGACGGTTCTTTTGAGCACCAACAATTTATGTTTGAATTCAGAGGTAAGAAGATAACGCTAGAAATATTTGCTCTGTCTGGAGTCCTGTGACTAAGCTATTGGAATCACATTATATTATACGCATGACTAGTTTTTGTCAAGGTTTACCTTTTGCCCGAAGCAATTAGGTTTTGAGTGTAGCACGGTTGTTTAGTTTGACAATAAGTCATCTAAAGAACCAGTGTGGTGAATTTCTTTGGCTTTATACCGTTGGTTTTGTAAAAGTTAAACTGCATAAAGAAATCGGTCTCTGTTGTGACGGTTGATTGCTCGTAAATGGATTTCCTCTCGTTCCAAATAGTTGTCGTTGGTTTAACAACAAAAAGAGCTGTCGTGCGCGACATCACAAGTGGTTGTTTCCTCTGTAAAGACTGAAGATTAAGTAAATAGGTGCTGTCACGTTGAAAAGTTTCCCGTTTGTTCGTAGTTTCTCGTCTGTGACTACAGGGACTAGCTTATGAAGCGTACATAAATAAATCGAGGAGGTTAGGAAATTTGAGGAGCAGGTTTGTTTCGCTTTAATACCACCATATAATATATTGTACTTAAAACTAAAGGTCTCAGAGTTTAAACTTTAGATAGATTAATATCAAGTCATTTTTCTTGTCTTAATTTTGTGTCTACCTTTTCATATAGTAGACTAGTTGTAAAGTTTCATTTAAACACATTCATTTAAAACGTTGGCTTTAACCCTGGGTACTAGTAAACAGGTACTTTGGCAAACAAAGAATACACAGATGAAATTAGGCATATGGCAGCATTTCATGAGGGTCTGCACTGCTGGTTAAGGAAAAAACAATCTTTAGGGACATTAATTATACATCATGATTTAGAAATTTTGACCTGTGACCACTAAAAACCCAAAATGGACTTTACCATACTTATTGTATCTATGTTTGGGGAAATCCATCAGAATGCTGCAGAAAAATTGTATTTATTTATTTTTTTTTTTGGGGGGGGGGGGGGGGTGGGGGGGCAGTGGTAGAGTGCTTGACTCGAGACCAAGAGGCTGCAGGTTCGAGCCTCACTGGCGTCACTTCGTTGTGGTTCTTGAGAAAAGACACATTTATCCTGGCTTAGTTCGGGTTCAACCCAGGAAGACCTGTCCCTGTTTAACTGAAAGATTGTTGATGGGACGTAAAGAATCAAATCAACAAACAAACAATAATTGATTTATCTATTTATTTATCTATTTATTTACAGTATTTGTAAATGCTTGAATGGTGTTTATCTGTATTTGTTCTCAGGCCTCCAGAAAAAGAGTGTGTAGCTTATTTTTTATTTGTCACTGAAAACATATGTCGTGGGTACTCAAAAGAACTGTTTTAACTTTTATCCTGCTTAACAAAGCATTCAAGATAAAAAGCATTTATTTAAAACCAATAGTAGAACTAAAGTGTGGATCCTGATCAGACAGCTTCATCAGAAGCCCAGCTGATCTGGATCCACACTACTGTTTTCAAAATAGGATATATCTGAGTTCAGAAGGAAAAGGGTTGTTGATAAGCATACATGTGCACTAAGTATCAATTTATCATCACAACACAATTTAGGCCTTTGGGGGTAAAAAATACTCCCGCTAGCATAGTTAACTTTCCTTGCTAGCACACTTTTGTTGTCTGCTGATAACCTTTGCACACAGTTTGGATCCAGATCAGGACCGACAAAATGTTGGTCCTGATCTGGATTCAAACCAGTTGACACTACAATGGCATTGCTGAAATTTTCTTTCCTACTAAATTGATTTTGAAAAAAATCCGCAGACGACAAAAAAGCATGAAAAATTACCCAGGGGACATTCGTTAAACAAATCTTAGCCAGCTAGTGTCCAAAAGTTGCCTGCTGAAAACTTTTAGAAACAATTTGGATCCGTATCAGGGCTGACAAAATGTCTGGCCTGATCTGGGTCCATACTGATAGTTTATGACTCTAGACGATAATCCTGAAAGATCTTTTCGGGATCAAACAAAAAAGAATGCAAAATTACCCAGCCTGCAAGGAATTTACCCGTTTTCCTACTAAGTCAGACTGACAGGTCAGATGATCCGGTCAATGCACACACATAATTATACAATCTGATCCGTGACTATCAGACCAAAACAATCTTTCCACATGACTACATACTCTAAAATGTGATCAGCAGAGAAAAAACGCAAATGAAAATGACACTTCTCTCATGACATATGTCATGACATAATCTTTTACTTTGCCTACTGGGTTATATTTCATGCTTTTTTGTCGTCTGCTGATTTTTTTCAAAATCAACCTTCTTGAAATATTCTTTGAGGGATACCATCCAGAGGACAAAAATTCCACGCGTCCGTTCGTAACTACAAGTGCAATCTAGAAAAGACTAGTAATTCTTCCCAAAGCACTTGTCCTGTAGGATGAGTGTTTTGGGAAGAATTACTCGAGGAAGTCATATTACATATATTACTCCTTGTGTTCTTTATTGCATACGCTACATGTGTTTGCAGGACAATTGAAAATTGTAAGTCACTCGTCCTGCAGGACAAGTGGAATATTGAAATATTTTTGTCCCATGCCATCAGAGTGTCAAACAGTTTGGATCCAGATCAGGCCTGATGGTTTGTCGGGTCTGATCTGATTCCAAACTGTTTGCAAAGGTTATCAGCAGATGATATGCCCAACTATCTAGTGAGCTAATTATCTAGATTTTGGTCTGATTAGGAATGGTAAGATCTTAATGCTTTTGTCATTTGTAACCGCTGCACCCACCATCACCGACAGGGAATCTGGGGTAAAAACTAACTTTAAAATTTACAACCCTGCTAAAAGCCCTGCATCATGTTTGTCTAAAATATTCCGGAGGTGAATTTTGGGCACTAGCTCGGAAAGAATTTGTAAGATATTGGTTAGCAATGTGGGCATTCAATGCCAATTAGATGATGATCTTAATGGAACACATAGAGTGCTTGACTCGAGACTGAAGGGCCGCGGGTTCGAGCCTCACCGACGTCACTGCGTTGTGTCCTTGAGCTAGAACATTAATCCTAGCTTAGTACTGGTTCAACCCAGGATGACCAGTCCCTTTATAACTGAAAGATTGTTGATGGGACGTAAAGAATCAAATCAAACAAACAAACAAAATAATGGAACACAATCACTACCACGGTGACATCCCCATGCGGTCCAGCCACAATCTTTCTTCCTACCTACAGTTGTCATGGGCAGTTGTCATTGTTTAACCCTTTGAAAACTAATGGATTCTACCCTCTGGTTTGAACTAATAAACTTGGGATAGTCCATTGTACATATAGGGGGGTGTCAGGTTATAATTAAAAAAAAAATGTATTCTTTTGTCTTAAGATCCAGCGTGGACCCTGATGAAATGCAGCATCATGCTGCATTTCATCTTGGTCTTCACTGTTTGCATAAAATACTTGTTTAGGGGTTTCCTGAATACAAAGGGTTAAAAAGCTGCTTAGAACCCGAACACAATGACTACCACCAACAACAACACCATCATCATCATCATCATCATCATCATCATCATCATCATCATCATCATCATCATTATCATCATCATCATCATCATCATCATCATTATCATCATCATCATCATCATCAGTGGCTTAGTGGTAGAGTGCTCGACTCAAGACCGAGGAGCCGTAGGTTTGAGCCTCACTGGCGTCACTGTGTTGTGGTCCTTGAGCAAAACACATTTATCCTAGCTTAGTTCTGGTTCAACCCAGGAAGACCTGTCCCTGTTTAACTGATAGATTATTGATGGGACGTAAAGAATCAAATCAAACAAACAAAAGCAGCATCATCATCGTTGTCATCATCATCATCACCACCACCACCACCACCACCACCACACCACCACCACCACCATCATCATCATGTCATGTCCAATTCTTGCGACTCTTTAAGAAAAGAAATCAAGTAGCTTGGTTCTCACACTGGAATGGATAAACAGTTAATTTGATACAAGTTTGTGACACCAATAGTTTATTGAACCTGCAGATTATTTATTTTTTACAGCTACAGAAAGACGGGCAGTATTAATCCAGGTCAGATCGGCGGCAGTAAGCCCAAGGTGACAACGAACAACGTCGTGGAGAAGGTTCGCAAATACAAAACGGATAATCCGCAGATGTTTGCATGGGAAATAAGACAGAAGTATGTCAAAAAAAAGTTAATTATTTAAATGCTGGGTACCTATGAGACTGGCTCCGGACCTTAAAACATTTTTTCATCAATGTGTCATTTCACATACTTGGAGCTAGTTTAGCTATGATGGCTCTGTTTTAAAACAGAGCAATCAGAGCAAGACTAGCTCCAAGTATATGAAATGACACATTGTTGATGAAAAAATGTTTTATGGACTGGAGCCAGGCTAAGTAACTATCAGTCCAGATAAGTAAAATTTTACCTGGCAGAACAAATATCATAAGCCTTAGGAGTGCTCGCCTTGTAAACCAGGGGCTGCAGGTTCGATACGCCGCTTCACCAGTCTGTCGAATGAGACTTTAATCTTTTTGGGGGAAGCTAAACACAAACACAACAACAATATCATAAACCCTTAAGCAGTATCATCATATACATTATTCCGATTAAATTCAATTCTCAACAAGTTGTCCAGGCAGTAATGGTTTTAAAAGCACTTTACAGTTCACTTCGCCCCTTCTTGTGCTTCACAACCAATCAGTTTGCACAGAAATTAAAAATTTGGCCAACTTTAATCACATATTTTGTCAATATTTGTAATATCTATTAAGTAAAATCATGAAGTAAATCTGTTAAATGTCCAATGCAATCATTTTCAAAGGAGCAGTCAGAAAAGGGGAGGAGAAAGCTAAAAGTAGGTCATAGCTCCCAAATTACAATTATAAAGAAATTATGCGGTTCACTGGCTACGCTCGTTCCCACTTAATTCCTTTATAATTGTAATATATGATCTATAACTTGTATGTAAAGTAAAACCTGGACAGTTCAAACTTCAATTTTTCCAAATACTTGCTAATTTAAAATAAATATGGGACACACTGAATTCAGAGAATAGGACCTATTCATGCTCTATTTTAATAACTGTCAATAGTAACATATGTTTTGGGTACGTAAAAGAAACGTCTCCTAGAGAAGTGTCTTTTACCAGCCCAAAACTTATGTTTGAGAAAAAAAACCCTGATGATAATCACTTTTTGGGGGTTTATTTATTTTCATATGTCTACCTCCCTTTTACTACTTGATCCAAATGAGAACCCCTAGCCTGACGACTTCGAAGTTACGAGATTTGACTGTATTTTTCAAAAAAAGAGTGTTTCATTTATTGATGTTCTCACGTTATGTCAATAACTCAAAGGTAAAGACGATAACTGAAATGTTATTTTTTTTTATTTCACAACAAAATTGTCAGTCAAAACCTTCAAAAGTCTATTTTTCTGCAGATTTATGCAAAATTTGACAAATTTTTACTTCATTTATTGACGCTCTCACGGTATGTCAATAACCCATAGGTAAAGACGATTACTGAAATGCTATTTTTCTATTTCACTACAAAATTGTCAGTCAAAATTGTAAAAAAATCAGTTTTTCTGCAGATTTATGCAAAATTTGACAAATTTTTACAGTGACAAAGAGTAAAGCACATCTCTAGATATGAAGCATATCCAGGTGACATTTTTTCATTATTTCTCCACAAAAAATTCTGTTGTGGGTACTCATTGGAAGCGCCTCACTCAGACTATTCTATTGAGCCCCACATGATGTGTTTTTGTTGAGATATAGCGAAGATGTCACCATTTTTTGGATGATAAAAGTGGCATATGAAAGGCTTCGAGGTTTAGTCATACTGTGCATCTTGGGAGTCAGCATTATGTAAAGTCATCAGTCTGTGAATTGTGCATATAAAAAGATAAGATCTTCTCTCTTAATATGACTGTGAAAGTTACAGGTATATCGAAACGCTAGATTAAATCATGACAGCCCCGGAGCTGCATTGTGAGAAAACGTGTGGAAAACTTATTGGAGAATTATGATTAATCATTCTAGAAAGAAAATCACAAATTTTGCAATTACAGTTTACTGTTCAAAATGTATTTGTTTTAAAAAATATGGTAGAATTTTAACATTTAAATCTGTATTTTTCATAAATTTTAGTCCTTCATAAACTGTAGGAAAGTCTTTTAGATGTCCATAGAATGTCACTTCTGGCAAATGAATTCTATGTTCAAAGCCTTTAGCTTGTGCAAGTGAGCTTGGCAGCTGTCAATCAAATTTATGTCATTCATGAGGCTATGAATTGTAACGAAAATCTAAAGATTCATCAAAGGTTTGCTTTGAAAATGTAAATATTTTCATTTAGTTCTATTTGTAAAAATAATGATAGCCACAAAAAAGCCCACAATATGACCTTGTTATATCCAAATCTGTGTTAGATCAGGGAATAAGCCAGGGGTAGACTAGGGTGAAATAGTCGCTCTAGGGGCCGAGATTTTGCCCTAAATGGGACCCAGGGAGAAGTGGAAGTCTCCCTAAAAAAAATTTTGTTAGGGAGACTCATTTTCATTCTGTCACCACACAAACTCAAGCTGTGGTGACAATCTACTACCACTGCATTGTATTCTCCTTCCATTTAATGGCAATAGTATGTGTAATGGCTAATTTGCTTCTAAACTGACAGAAAATGTCGTAATTAAATTTGCGCTATAACCTCTCCATATCTGACTGCCACTTTTCCCTAATTGTCCTGGAGGGGGAAGTCACTTCTCCCTACTGTCAGGGCCCAGCTTGAACCCTGATCAGGGGTGTGGAAATAGTAAATTTTTCTTCTTGTCCAGGGACAAGTGAATACAACAATGCACTTGTCCATAGAAATTTTTACTTGTCCCAAAGAACAAATTAGCTTTCTACCTTTCTGTGCTTATTTTACTCTTTCAAAACAAGTATGAAACCAGATATCAACTCTTGCAAACAGTATGGATGCTGATTAGCTGGCTTCTCTTGTAAACAGTGTAGATCCTGATCAGCTGGCTTCTCTTGTAAACAGTGTAGATCCAGATCAGCTGGCTTCTGATGAAGCCAGCTGATCAGGATCCACATTGTTTTCAATGCAAGATGTGAGCTGGTAGATATTTATCAAAATATGAAATACAGAGTTGCACACTGTATTTAATAACTTTTTACAAGGACAAGTAAATAGAAATTTTCAACTTGTCCTGAATGAAATGGGACCAGGTCGGACATGGTATTTCCACAGCCCTGCTGATGATGAAGTGTGTTATAAAGGGACTGCACTGGATGTTCTGAATATTCGCTTATATAGGGCTCTGAAAGCACTGGTCTGTGAAGCATAGCCGGAGAACTTATCGCTCTGCTCGTCTTCAATGCCTCCAATTTCACGATAACAACGGGGAAAATAGTTTGTCGCTTCAGCGACCATTTAAATCAATTGTGATGTCAGATCGATTTTAGTAGATAGATTTATAAATGTTCAGTGGTATACAACATATAATAAAAAAGAAGTCTTGAATTGGGTTATTAATGTGATTTTTGATCTAGAGGAAATAGGTCTATAGATGTGATTTTTAATTCCTTGCACACTTCATAATTTCATGCTTTTGTTGTCCTCTGCTGATTTTTTCAAAATTAAGTTTTTCCAAAAAATTTTCATGAGCACTATCGTATTGTCAAACAGTTTGGAGCCAGATCAGGACCGACATTCTGTCCATCCTGATTGGGGTCAGAACTGTTTGTAAAGATTATCAGCAGACGTCACCGCTAGCAAGGAAAGGGTTAAATCTAGAGAAAAGATCGGAGATTTGTTGAAATAGAAAGTCAACTTTACGGTTATATTACATTTATATTGTAATTTAAGTAGTATGAAATTGGTTTGATGTCACATGCTGGGATTACTTTTTTGTACGGATTACCTTTGCTGCAGGAGATATAATGAGTGATTAGGTAGTTTTTGCTTAAAACTCTTTGTACGCTGGAAAGTTTTTCATGATTTTTTATCCTGTACGATTTGAACAATACTTTCAATACTATCAGAGTTAGTGTCATGCATTTTTGATCCAGATCAGGCCCGACATTTTGTTCGTCCTGATCTGGGTCAAAACTTTTTGCATAGGTTATCAGCAGACGACACATGTAAACACCGTTCAATAAAAAAAACTAAAAAAAAATATTAAGGTAAAAATATTAGAGATATAAGGTATAATTAAACAAGGAGATTCCGGCAGTGAGGTCATAATATGTTTTGGTACTAAATTTAATGTATCAGTAGATGTCATACAGTTATTGAAAGTTATAACGGTTTGGGGATTTACCTTACCAGGCCTCCAGATAAGAGTGCATACCAGAAATTTATTTTTCTTATTTCTCAACAAAAACATATGTTGTGGGTATTTAAAAGAACCGTCTTGATGAGACGGTTCTAATGAGCAACCAAAACATATGTTTAAACTGATGGGTAAGAAAAAAATCACAATTTTATGCAAAAAAAAATTGCTTAACTGGCCCTATGCCTTACGTCACTGTCATAAACTGTTTGTTGAATAGTATCATTACACTAGGTTAACTCTTTCCTTGCTAGCGGCGACTTTTGTAGTCTGCTGATATTTTTTGCAAACAGTTTTAACCCAGATCAGGACCGACAGAAAGTCAGTCCTGATCTGGATCCAAACTGTTTGACACTCTGATAGTGTTCTTGAAAGAATTTTTTTAAAAAGTTGATTATGTAAAAAAGTCAGCAGACGATGCCATACGCATGTATTACCCAGCATGCAAAGAGTTGAATTAATAGTAAACAAGTATACAGTAATTTCATGCCTGAAAACTGTTACCCTGAGGTGCCGTGGACAACCTGATGCACAATTGCATGAGTCGGAAGGCTGAGTGCAATACAGCATCAGGTCGTCCACTCGACCGAGGGGTAAAAGTTTTACTATACTACAAACAGGCATGAAATAACTGTTTTATTACCCCACCCATTTGATGAAATACTTAGCAGCGTTGCTGTAGACGATGCGGTTTTGTTGCAAAACAGAAAATTTCACCAAATCTGCTCAATTTTGGTCTCAAAATGTTCCGCTTGTTCTAACTAACAAAACGAGTACCCACACTTTATGTTTCTGACCATAAACAACAGAGTTATTGGAGTTTAAAGTTGCCAAACCATGCCGCATTTTCACAATTGTTGCATAGCGTCTCTTTTCAAAATTGAAGCGTGCGAGCATCTTTGTAGCGCACGTTTTAAGCGCCTGCATGTTTTTAACAGGGAAGCGGGAAACCAGGCCATATAGTGCCAGTCTATAGTCAAATTTATTGACCGGTGGAATAGTTCAGTGACTCATGACATAGCAAAAATAGACAATTACTCTATATATAGACGGTTGGGTAATAATGTATTATAAAGTATGCAAATTATGAAGGTATCCTTATAATAAGGTCAAATCATTTAGATATCATTATAGCAAAGTCAAATTAAATATGGCAAAATCTTGTAGGTAATTTTGCTAAAAATGTGATTTCAAAATGATTTTAGTAAAATGATAAATATATTCTAACATTCATGCCCAGGCAATATTGAGTTTATAAATTAAATTTATGGCAGAAAAATGGTAATCTCTCATTTAATAATTTTTTCCCCAACCTTTTGATGGTAAATTATCTAAAATTTTGAACAATTGTATTTTTCTTTCGCAGATAAAATGCTGCTTATCAAGGCTGTAAGTCACAAAATGCTTCTCTAATAGTAAATAGCAAACAGGGAAGTCCCTGATCAGACTGCTTCTACAGATCTGTGCTGTTTGTCTAGGCCTTTTTGGCAGGCAAATAGTGTTCGAAATTTTAGAACGTTTCCCGTAATTAATTGAATAACATATAGAGAGCACTTACATCAAATGCATTTGTATTTTTTTTAAAGTTTGATGTATGTATTGAATTTGCTTCCTTTTTGGCTTGTGTGATTGAATTTGCCAAGAGAAATTTTATAGCAATTTTCGTCATATGATATATAGTATCCAACATTCATGTTAAGTAACAGTATACAACTATTTCATACCTTTCTGTGCAACAGTCAAAACTATCACCCCTGAGGTGCTGTGGATGACCGGTGGCACTGTTGCACGAGGCCGAAGGCAGAGGGCAACAGTGCATCGGGTCATCCACAGCACCGAGCGTGTGATAGTTTTGACAGTTGCACAGAAAGGTATGAAATAGTTTTATTACCCAACTCAGAACTTGCAAAGGGTAATGATAAGCATTGGTACAAAAAGGGTTAATTAATTTTAGAAATGATAATAGCCCAGTCAGTAATGTGTCTGACTGCAGATATGAGTCTGACTGCAGATCCAGGGGTTGCGAGTTTGATCGCTGCCCGGTCCCATACTTTCATGGAGATTGATCCTGAAGCAATTTCTACGACCATTCTCCTCCCTTCCGCTGATTCAAGAAGGGTTTTTGTCCGTTACAAGTGAAAGTATGTCACAAAGTACTGGTTAACAACTTAGTCAAGCTTGCTCAGGAAAAAACTGAGGTTAGTTGAACTGACCATCCCGACATGACCATAGCTGGCAGTAAGCTGTTGACTGGGGCATTAAGCATCAAACCAAACCAAACCAAACAAACAAATATGTTAGATCCCCAATGTGTTTATTTAAAGTTTAATGTATTTAAATTGACCAGGACTTTAGTTAAGAGTGCGTAATGAAAATTTAATTTTCTTATTTCTCACCCAAAACATATGTTGTGGGTACTCAAAAGAACCGTCTCAATGAGACGATTATTTTGAGCACCCAAAAGATATGTTAAATATGACAGGTTAGAAAATATTTACAATTTTACGCTGAAAATTTTTGTTTATCTAAACCTGTGATTAACTGTCTATTTTTCTAGGCTTCTGTGTGAAGGAATTTGCCACGAGAAAAACATTCCTAGTATTAGCTCTATAAACAGAATAATAAGAGACAAAGCAATACTTCAGCGGCGAAGCCTCGACAGTCTGTCTGGTGTCTCGCTGAGTGACCAGTGCATGAGCGATTCTGAAGAGGTCAGTATATATCATGGTGATTCAGGTAATATACAGTAAAACCTGTCTAAAACAGCCACTCTCAAAAAGACCAAAAATTGGTTTTCAAGACCAAATATTGCTTAATGCAGGTCAAAAATATTGCAGAATGCGCCAAGGGGAGCATTCTGCAATATTTTCGACCTTCATTAAGCTACCATTTGTTATTAAGATCTTTGTTTTGACTAGTTTTGAGTGGCAGCTTAAGGCAGGTTTTACTTTAATTGATATTAGCCCAGTTGTGGGGCCAATATGACAGTGGTTCCATAGCTTGGCCAATACTAGATTAAAGTGGCCTAGTAATTGTATAACAGTATTACATGAAATTTTATTATCACATAATGTCGCACCTGGGAGTAATAGAACGTTATGCAATAAAATCGAAAAACCTCTAGTGGTTTACAGAATTTCGGGAAACATTATGACATCCATTACAATGTTGCGTACATAATGACAAAACTATAACATTTTTACAGCAGAAATGAGATTTCAAAGTAATCTTAATGTCATATGATAAATAGAATCTAACATTCATGCTCTTGTAATATTGAAATTATTAAACTCGTTGTGAAAAAGAGGTAAAATGCTTGGCAAGCCTAGCATTTTATTTGATAATTTCTAAATCATGAGCACTCGAGTAAGATCCTCTATATAAAATATTTATCGCCAAATTGGTACTCAGTAAAAAAAGTAGGAGAAACACCAAGTAGGGTAAATGTTCTAAAATTTCGAACACTTTTTTCTGTTCTCAAATAAATCTTGGTTATCAAGGCTGGAATTTATAAAATGCATTTCAGAATAGCAAACAGGGAATACTCTGATCAGATTGCTTTTTCAGAAGCAGTCTGATCTGGGTCTGCCCCTGTTTGTCTAGGTCTTTTTTGCAGAAAATTAGTGTTCAAAGTTCCAGAACATTTACTGTAGACTGGTTTAGAAGAAAGTCGTCCCAATTTTAAGCTCTAATTATTTTGCGTAAATGGACTGACAAAACTGCACGGGAACAGCACAGTTCAATTAATAATTGATATGACTGAAAAAAATTATTGCAAGAGGCATGAAACCACAAATAAACCAATTATTCATAATGTGCACTCAATTTTCAATGTAATTTGATGCATTTTACTAATTATACCATAAGAAGGGAAGTAACTCTATATTCATTTGTATAACGTGTGTAATATGTTTAATACTCTATCAGTCAAATACAGTAAATATCTGTTCATCTAATTGTTCCTTCTTTACGTATATTTATCATATATGACATTGCATCTGGGAGTGTAATTTAAAAAGTGCCATGTTTTAAAATTGACGTTACACTAGTGTATTACATACATGTATTCAGTAACATTACGCCAATAACAACATCACATATATACATGTATTGCAAAATCTTGACGTTTTTATGCAATTTCAAAATGATTTTAGCATCATATGATAGACAAATTCTTATTATTTGTGCTCCTTTATTATTGAATTTAGTAAAGCATCTCTCAAAGTGGTAAAATGCTCAGCACAGCCTTGCATTTTCTTTTATCTCTTTCTTATTTGTTTTATAAGCTCAATTATACACGAGTACTGGTGTAAAATCCTCTATATTTTTTATGCGTAAAATCCTTCAACCCTTTTAAAGACTGAAAATGGGAAAACAGATACCTTGACAAACAGTGCAGACCCAGAGTCTCCCCACACTGTGTGCTGGCTGGGAAGTAACTGCCACTGCATCTTACCTGATTTTTCACTGTTTGCTTAGACAAATATGGGCCTTGTCCCGACAAAACCTGTCTTCGGGGTTTCCGATAAAGCGAGTTTCAAACCAGCCTTCTCAGCTACAGAGACTAGCTAGAAAATTGAAATTTCACCTGTAGCAAGTTTAAGTTTGATACTTACCAAAAAGCGAATAACATAGGCACTGATCAGACTGCGCGGATGTGCAGGCTGGTCTGTGCCTGTGTTGTTCACAAACCCCAGAAGACAGGTTTTCTCAACGTCCAGGCCCATATCATCTTCTGGGAGACAAGCCTCTAAAGAAATGGGTGCATAAAGGAATTTTTTTTTATTTCCAGGCCAAAACATATGATGTGGGTAGTGAAAAGAACCGTCTCATTAAGGTGGTTCTTTCGAGCACCCAAAACACATGTTTAAATTGATGGGTAAGAAAATAATTACAACTTTTAGCTAAAAAAATCCTTGTCTGTCAGCGACCCCTAAAATATATTTTTTTTGTGTGTGTAATGTACCCCCCCAACTTTTTTCCAAATGGATTGAAGATTTTCATCAGTGTTAAAAGGGTTAAGGATTTGTATTTTCAACATGCTGTAAGATTCCACTTCTGTTCCATTCAATTCTCTGCCTTTTACGTGACGTGACCTCCTCAAATCTTCTGAAATCCAGCACGAGGATGGATAAATTGCATGGAAAAAATCATTCCAACACAAATTTATGACGTATCGACATATTAGCATACAAATTTTCTGGAACATTCTGGAATTTATTGGAATATTCTGGAATTCTAAATTATTTAGATAATAGAAATACTATACCAGTACAAAAATAATCATTTTAAGAAAATGTCAGTCCAATCGCTACTGAACACTCAAAAGTGGTTTAAGCAAACAGTATAGATTGTAATCAGATGGCTCATATAAGCCATCTCATCAGGATCTACACTGTTTCCATTTACATGAGTTCTGTTTTATATTTTTGAAAATTTGTTGGACACCCGATTTTTATATTCCATAAACTAATCTCTTGTTTTTAAGCTTAAGAACCACAAGGGTGTAAGAATTAAGTAAAAACAAATCTTGATTGACAGTCAACAAATCTTGATTGTCACTTAACACCCATACTCACATAGGGCCAGTTAAGCAAAAAATTTCAGCGTAAAATTGTGATTATTTTCTTATACATCAGTTTAAACATATGTTTTGGGTGCTCAAAAGAACTGTCTCATTGGGACGGTTCTTTTGAGTACCCACAACATATGTTTTGGTTGAGAAATATAAAAATAATTTTCAGTTACGCACTCTTATCTGGGGGCCTGCGAGTATGCCTGGTAACTCACACGGTCATTTTGTTTCCTTTGGCAGATAATCGAGATTGTCCCGAGCCCCAAAATCATAAAACTAGAAGGAACCGAGAACGAAGTTCAACAGGAATCAGTAAATAACGGCATCTAAGAAAGATTGGAACAGAAGACTTGCTTATAAGATAATGCTTAACACTCCTTGCGCAGAAAGACACTGATATTTTAGTGAAAAGCAGGTGAAATTTAAGTGTAAATATGTTCAGGTAGACCCAAACTACCTCCATTTGAAGAGTCTGAATGACTAGACTGTGTCACCATCTTGTGAAAAGACCTGTGTAGTAAGACTGGTTCCAATTTATTTTCAGAACCTGGATGATTATCCACTTGATAACGAACAAATGCAGCGTCAAATTCAGCTTGATAACGAGGCTTTTCAGCGTCTGATAATGAGTCAGATGGCGCAACAGATCTCATCGTCGGCCCAAGCCAATCAAAATCAGGAGCGTGCTGTAAATATGTCCTCGGGTGCCATGTCTCCACTTGGTCAAGCCATGTTGCAGATACACTCTCCATCTACCTCTGCAAGTGGAAATGAGGCCACGGAAGCAGATGTGGAGGATAACGGTGCTAATATTCCAAGTGACAGAGTTAATCGCGTAAATGAGAAGTCACCGAATAAAGACAATGATGAAGTATTTGTTGAAAAGCAATCAAGTAGTCCAAAAACTGATTTACCACGATCGTCCTTACATAGTGCAATTTCACACTTAATTGCTTCACAGGCAACGGTCGGTAATCGAGAAGAAATTGCTAAGAATATAGGTGAAGCTTTGAACCTTCATGCAGTAAACGCTAAACTGACAGCAAGTGAGAATGGAACAAATGTATTAGACATTAATAAAATGAAGGATAGTATTATGAATGGTGGACAGAAACTTCAAAAGACAGTGTCCCCAACAGGACTTAAGTCCCCAAGTGGAGCTTCGAGTGAAATAATTATTCCTCGGCCACCATCAATCCAGAATAATACAGGTGTGTCTTCGGGCTCACCTCGGAGTGGTGGTACGGGTACACAGGAAAGGAGGAAAATCAAAAAGGAACCAAGGGAGCCTTCAAAACCTCATCCAGCATTTAATGTACCACCTAGCAGCTTTGACAAATTAAATGGCTTCTATTACAACTATAGTCTACCTGATCGGGGCCTGGGAACCTCGATAAGTCCAGTTCCAGTGTCTGTTTCACCACCGGCAGTCAGACATCAAAGATCTCCTCCGGTAACACATAGATCCCCTCCATTAACACATCCACGCCTTACAACAGCCAGTCCAGTAATGCCAGCTCAGGTGGCATCAGTTGTTGGATTGATGCCACCAGGCTGGCCAGTGAGGGGACACAGTCCATCTGGAGACAGTCGTAGTTCTGGATCCCCGCTTGATCTCTCCGGACCTAAAGAATCAGTGGCTAAAACGATTCAAGAGGTGGTACCGCCTGAACTGTCTATGAAACATAAAGCCGGAAATCCACCAATTAGACCAGCACGAATGCCTGTACCAGCAGTGCACTCCCCAATACAGGTTCCCAGAATGGCCTTGCCGGTTCCTAGCACACAACTACAGATGCCAAAATCCCAACCTGTGGTTGTTACAGCGCCTGTACAGATCCCAAGCTATCGTCCATCAGAAAGCATCCCACAGTATACGGCAACCGTGCATAAGGAGCCTGTACAAAAGAAGCAAGTTTCACCCCCGGTTCCAAACAAAGTTTCACCCCCAGTTCCAAACAAAGTACCCTATGTGAAAGAAACTTTATACGTATTTGGGGACAAGGAAGTGGAAATAATTTCAGTGGGGAAAAATAAATGGATTGTTCGAAATGAAACCGATTTGTGTAATATTGTGAACAAACACATCAGCTGTGATATGGTGAATGGAGGGGCTGATGAGCATTTGCATAAAAACGAGAACTGTTCAAACTGCCGAACTGGTAGCGAAGAGAGGAGAGACAGTTCGGAAAATGCGACGACAGAGACCGGTAAAAGGCAGACGGATACGTATGACAATAGCCCGCAAAGGGCGAAAGTCACCAAACACATGAATGGTGATATTCATTCGGAGGAGAATTCCCCAGAGCGGGAGCAATTAAACGTGCCTCAAACATCGAGTCTGCTGGTTACGACGACGGCAGAAAATACACATTCAATGGCAGCTATATTGACAATGGACGCTCAGAGCGGCGCGGCAGCAGAGGGCAAAACTTGTCCTGTGCTTACAAACATATTAAATGTGAAACCAGTAGAATGAGACCACGGGAGGAAGTACCTTGATTCTTTACAAGCTGGGTAATTTTTGATGCTTTTATTGTCGTCTGCCGACTTTTTTCAAAATTAAATTTTTCAGAAAATTCTTTCAAAAACACTAGCAGAGTGTCAAACGGTTTGGATCCAGATCAGGACCCACATTCTGTCAGTCCTGATCTAGATCCAAGCTGTTTGCAAAGGTTATGAGCAGATGGCAAAAGACGCCACTAGCACTATTCTACATTTGCAGCAGAAGACTTTCTCATATTGTTTATAGTAACCAAAAAGGCTTCATTTTATCTGCTGGAACTAATTGCAAACAGTTTGGGACCCAGATCAGGTTGTGCCTGATGGGCCCTGATCTGGATCCCAACTGCTTAATACTGATGGTATTCCTGAAAGAATTCATCGAAAAATTCCTTTTAAAAATCAGCGGACGACAAAACAAAAAAGCTACATGTGGACCTATATCAAGTCCGACAAAGTGTCAGACCTGATCTTGATCCAAGCTGAGCTGCTTGAAACACTGTTGATATTCCTGAAAGAATTCTTTAAAAAAGTTGATTTTGAAAAAACCAGCAGACGACAAAAAAGTATGCCAAATTACCCAGCATACAAAGTGTTTAATAAATATCAATATTATATGACACTCAGATAGTATTCGTGGGAGAATTCTTTGAAAGAAGAAAATCAGCAGACGACAATAATATAAGCATGCAAAATTACTCAGCATGCAAAGTGGTAAATAACATGGGCTGATATAAATTAAGTTTGATGGTCTTTAACCACTCTAGATAACCCTTATTTTGTCTATGATTCGCCCATGCCTTCAGTCAAGATTTTGTAACAAAAACTAACTTATTACTCAACCAAAACATATGTTGTGGGTACTCAAAAGAACAATCTCGATGAGATGGGCAACAAAAAATATTTTTCTTATTTCTCAACTATAACATATGTTGTGGGTACTCAAAAGAACCATCTCAATGAGATGGTTCTTTACGCACCCAAAACATATACAGTAAAACTTGTCTTAAGCGACCACTTTAAATGAACACCAAAAATTGGTTTCTCAAGACTGATTATTGCTTAATGCAGGTCAAAAGTATTGCAGAATGCTCCAATGGGAGCATTCTGCAATACTTTTGGCCTTCATTAAGCTACCATTTGTCATTAAGACCTTTTGTTTTGTCTATTTTTGAGTGGCCGCTTAAGACAGGTTTTACTGTACATTAAAACTGATGGGTAAGAAAATAAGTACAATTTTACGCTCTAAAATTATGTTTTGTTCCATATAAAATTGGAAGGAAGCATTTGATAGAATTTACATGCTATAAAAAGAATATGAAATGAGACAGCTGAGGGATTTTTGTACTTATTGCATAAATGACCCATGAAAGGTCAGGCAAGCGGCAAATTTGGGCAATCTCAGCAGAGCCGCCCCAGCACACAAACAGAAAGGTTTGAACTAAGTGAAGAATCAGACCAAAGGCCATGCCTCTGGCATCGCTGGATTATAAGAATCCATCATAAGTATTATGGTGGGATAGAAAAATCTGTCCCGAGGATCGAAAGTATGTGCACGAAGTGCTTGTTCAAGCTTGCCCAGGAAAAAAGTGTGGTTAGGTGAACTGACCTTCCCACCATGGCCTAGTTGTTGACTTAGCAACAAAATAAACAAACAAACTGTCCCGAGGATCACCTTTTGGCATCACGAGGCTAGCCGAGTGATGACAAATGGTGATCATGAGGGACTAATTTTTCTATCCCACCCTCACACAAATAATGGATTCTTTTTTTGGCTCACCTAAAAATACTGCATTTCTATATTTAAAAAATGTCCCCCACCCCCAAGTTCCTGAACAGGCTAAGATGTGACATTAACAGGATTACATCACTTTAATATGACAATGACGTGAGTTGTCTTTCGACATGCCGCTGTTGGATTTTTATCTTTCCCACGGTCTGGTACGGGGTATGTAAGATAGAATTTTCTCATATGGGTAAAAACAGCAAAAATTTCGAACTGGTGTGCAAGAATGCTTTGTATGTGCACTTAACTCGCTGTCTGCTAGCCTCGTCATATTGCCTGTGGTTAACCTTTGTAAACAGCGAGCAGTGAAGGCTCTGGTGAGACTGGCCATCTGTGCCGGTTTGTTATCTTAGACTTAGCTGCTCTTCTATGTGATAAGTACCAAGCTCTCTTGCGCTGGCCCATATAAATTATCAGCATTAAATAAGGTATTATTATTCAGGTATAGAGCCACATCATGAGATAATCTGTTAAGTGCAAACTACAGGGTAGTCCCTTTATAACACACCTCGTTATAACATGGATTCAGATATAACAGTCAAGATGTGGCTCACAAATTTGGGTGGGAGCGCAGTGGCTCAGTGGTAGAGTGCTTGACTCGAGACCGAGGGACTGCGGGTTGGAGCCTCACTGGCATCACTGTGTTGTGTTCCTTGGGCAAGACACATTTATCCTAGCTTAGTACTGATTCAACCCAGGAAGACCCGTCCCTGTTTAACTGAAAGATTGTTGATGGGATGTAAAGAATCAAATCAAACAAAAACTCCCAAATTTGGAATTTTACAAAGGAATTTATAGGAAAATGACCAAAATGGTCATTTTCCTATAATTTCTTTGTAAAATTGTCCCATTATAATACTGTCCGCTACTATGGACTCTAAACATAGTGTTATAGAGGTACTCCCGTACTAAATTGTACGACAACAATGGCAAAGAGCAGTCTGCACTTAACGCGCAGCCTAATGAGTGTGGTTTGTTGTCAAAAAAAGAGCTTAAAATCCCTACTTGCAACATTTTAGGTGTCCAATTTCTAGCTTGTCTCTTTCTTTTGAGCAAGCCCTGAAAGACAGGTTTTCTCATGATTGGGCTCGTGTATCACGCTGGGAAGGCAGCAATCAAGAGCACAATGTTTAAACAAAACCTTGTTTACAATTACCATAATTGATGTTTTTTCACTGCAAAAATACACATTTCGGAGATGGATAACATAATTTTTGCATTCAATTTTCATCGTTTTGATGATCAAAAGTGTGTGGGAGCGCAGTGGTAGATTTCTCGACTATAGACCGAGGGGCTGTGGGTTCGAGCCTCACCGGAATCACTGCGTTGTGTCCTTGAGCAAGATCATTAATCCTAGCTTAGTACTGGTTCAACCCAGGAAGACCCATCCCTATATAACTGAAAGATTGTTGATGGGACGTAAAGAATCAAATCAAACAAAACAAAATGATCAAAAGTGTTGTTTTTGGCGATCGGAAATGCTGTTTTGATATAAATCAATGTGTTCGCGATCGCTGCCTACCCTGTATATGTATGATTAGATTGTTGATTTTGTTCACTTGTGCTTGTAAGATTAGATTGAGTGTTGTTAAGATTTCAATGAAAAGACTGATTTACCTGTGCATGTATGATTATGAGTGACTTGAAGAGTTTGCTCCCTTTGTCAGGGTATTAACCCACTGGTAAGGCAGCAAATATAAAACTATCAGCGGAATCATTGAACACAGGAATACCACAATAGTGTCAAACAATTTGGATCCAGATCAGGCCAGACGTCTTGTCGGGCCTGATCTGGGTCCAAATTATTTAGCAAGATTATCAAATGACAAAAAAAAACCACTAACAATAAAATAGTTCAAAAATGTCAGACCTGATCTGGGTCCAAACTATTTGCAAAGTCTATCAGCAGATGACAAAAGTCACTACTAACATTGAAAGAGGTAAAAAATGTCGAGCCTGATCTGGGTCCAAACAATTTGCAAAGTCTTATCAGCAGATGGCAAGTCACCACTAACATTGAAAGAGTTAGAAAAATGTCGAATCTGATCTGGGTCCAAACTATTTGCAAAGGTTATCAGCAGATGACAAAAGTCACTACAAAAATTGAAAATGATATTGGTGCTTCATGGTTTTGTAGTGTTTGGTAAACTCACCAAATGGTTGCCAATTCTAAAAGAAATTTTTAAACAAAACCATGTTTCCGATTGCCAAAAACGATGTTTTGCATCGCAAAATGTAAATACACATTTGGCGATCGATTTCCCAGGGGATCCGGACCAGTATTGCTAAGGAACCCTAAAGATTTGTGAGTGTACAGGTGTGGGGGCTCCAGACTCCATGTCCCCCTCTGGGTCCGCGCATTCAGGTTACTCCATGGGGACAGAACTAAAGTTGTACCTGGTGTGGACCTGATGTGTACAATTTACTATTATTCTTCAGCAGTGCTCTGCACCTACAGTTCCTAACAGGTGCACTCATGTGTAAGCTTTAGTGCAGGCTTTACTGTATTTGGAACAGTTTTTCATTGTCGACACCCTTTTCATTGCCCCCCCCCCCCCCCCCCCCCCCCCCCCCCCCCCTGAAAAATCACAAAAATATAGGGTTTCTTTGCAATATTGGTCCAGATCCCCAATAAAACCACAAAGCTTACAAGCTAGCATTCAGTGGTGGGCCACCATCGGCCAGCCAGCGAAATGCATTTAAATGGCGTTAAGCTGACAGGCCGATGATGGCCCACTTAAAGTGGTATTTAGATCCTCTCTCCCCTAATCAATTAAAAAAAGAGAAAAAAATGCGTAAAAAAAGTTGGACCCCTCTGTGAAAACTTTCTGGATCCGGACTGGATACTTATCATATATGTGACCATTAAAGCTCAGTGTTGTGTGGGCATGGTCAGCCTTACCAGGGTTTTAATTGCTTCATTGATTTCACACACAAAATTTGGAGACAAAAAACTAAACTATCTGGTTCCTCTGGATAGCTTTCTGTGTAGTCTAAACTTTTTCCTTGCTAGGGGTGACTTTTATCATCTGCTGATAGCCTTTGCAAACAGTTTGGGTCAGTCCTGATCTGGATCCAAACTGTTTATCACTCTAAACATGTTCCTGAAAGAATTTTTGAAAAAGTAAATTTTTAAAAAAGTCAGCAGACAACAATAAAAGCATGAAAAATTACCCAGCATGCAAAATTTTAGGTTTGGTTTTACACATATATGATAAAACTACAGCATGCCTTTTGATAAAAGGGGTCCTAAATTACTTTCCAAAACATAAGTTCTGGGTACTCAAAAGAACCGTCTCCATCTCCATGGGATGGTTCTTTTGAGAGCACAGAAAATATGATTGAGAATAAAATAATTACAATTTAATGCCTTTTGGGGGGAGGGGGTATCTGGACCTATGTAAGCACCATCATCTCATGGACTGACTTATCTGTGCCTCTACACGAGGAAACCTGTCTTCGGGGTTTCCGGCCAGGTCATACCCAAACAATCCTGCTCAGCTACAGAGACTATCTAGAAAATTAAAATTCTGTTTGTAACACGTTCAGATATTATATTTTCCAATAAGCGAATAACAAAGGAGCTGACCAGGCTGCGCATCTGCGCAGGATGGTCTGCGATTTTGTTGTTCGAAAATTCCAAAGACAATTTTTCTCGTGTCGATGCCCATATGTTGTCATGACATCATTTGAACCATCATTTGATATAATGATGTTTAAATATGCACTGTTTCGCTCAGAATGGCCAAAATATTGTACAGATTAGGAGATATTCATGTGATAAAATATTAGTGTGTTTATGGTTAGTTATTTTGTGAGTCACAAGATTTTGTTATATATGATTTTAGTATTAAGTTACCGCTTAATTAGTCAAATGGCTGTATTTAATTTTAGAATTGTGTCAAAATGTGAAAATTGTGTTGCATCTAAAAATGTTGTTGTGTCTGAAAGTTGTGAAAATTGTGTCAGATCTAAAAATAGTATCATGTCTAAAAGTTGTAACAATTGTGTCTGATCTAAAAACAGTATGGTAATTTAAAATTGTGACAATTGTGTCAGATCTAAAAATAGTGTCATGTCTGTAAGTTGTGACAAGTCTGAAAATAGTGTGAGGAACTTAAGTTAGAGTTTTTGTTGAGTATAATCAAGGTAAAAAATTTCATTTTAACATTGTAAATGGTCGAGAGAGTCGATGACAGCATATCATTGAGAAGAAACCAGATTCACTTGAAAACAAATTATTTGCAGACGAATGCGTACCACAAACAATCATGCGTATGATTCACATTTGTCTACTAACAATTTGCACCAGAAATTACAACTTGTCATCTGCTGATAACCTTTGCATACAGTTAGGATCCAGATGAGGCCAGACATTTTTGTCCAGTCTGATCTGGATCCAATCTGTTTCACTCTCTGAAGGTATTCCTGAAATAATTTTTGGTAAATGTTAATTTTGAAAAAGAAAATCAGCAAAAGAGCATGCAAAACTACCAAGCATGCAAAGATAATCCAGTCTACCTTGTGTTAACCTTTCCAAACAGTTTGGATCCAGATGAGGATCCAAACTTTATGACTCTGATGGTATTCTTGTAAGATTTTTTGGTAAATATTAATTTTGAAAAGAAAATCAACAGACAACAAAAGAATATACAAAAGTACCGAGCATGCAAAGTTAAATCAGTCGAATTGCAAACAGTTTGGATCCAGGTCAGGTCAGACAAACTATGGTCTGGTCTGATCTGCATCCAACCTGTTTTACTCTGATGGTTTTCCTGAAATGTTAACTTTGAAAAAAAAGATCAGCAGATGACAAAAAGAGCATGCAAAACTACCAAGCATGCAAAGATAATCCAGGCTACCTTGTGTTGACCTTTGCGAACAGTTTGGATCTAGATTAGGCCAGACAGTTAAGTCACAGTTTGGCCTGATCTGGATCCAAACTGTTTGACTTTGATGGTATTCCTGAAATGTTAATTTTGAAAAAAATCAGCAGGCGACAAATGAGCATGAAAAATTACCCGGCAGGCAAAGTTCATAAATTCAGTCTAAGCATTATTGTGATCATAAGAATTTTTAATTTCTCATTGTCTATGATAGATGGATGAATGAATGTGCATTTATATTGTTTTCCATTTTGTTTGGCAGTTTGTGATATTTCCATTGTTTTTAGTTGTTTATTTAGAAAAAATATTTTAAGTTGAGATAATTCAATCAAATTTGTGGACTAATTTTTATTGCCTGAAGGGCCTCACCCAACTTATGGAAAATTCCATTGGTCTTAAAGGGGTAAATGCAATGTTGACATTGCTTTGACGTAGATATGCTGTCAAGTAATGTTTAACCCTTTCAATCAACACTATAGACCTGAAAAAAGGACTGGACAAACAGTGTAGATCCAGATGAGATGGCTCATATGAGCCATCTCATCTGGATCTACACTGATTGCTTACTCATTTTTTTTTTATATCTAAATCGCAATTTTTTCAGGGTTTTTTTTTCAGGATTTGTCTAAGACCCCTTTTTTACATAATGGACCCTTTTACAATTTAAAGTGGAAGAGTTTACCTCAGAAACTAAGAGGCGAAGGGGCTTAGCATAATGTGATGTATTTTTAAATTGGTAATTACAATACTTAATATAATAATATAAAAATTTAGACACCAAGTTTTCATAAATTTTTAACTGAATATATGTATATAAAAGGTGCATGAAATCAGCATATAAAGAACAAGACCAGACCAGACTGGTCCTGGATTTTCACAGCTTGTCTGGTCCCTTTTGTTTTCTTTCTTTATAGGGATGTATAGTGTCCTTGTCTTCAGAAAGCCTGATTTTGTTGCAAACAATAAAACTACAGTGGCTCAGTCGATAGAGTGTGAGACTGGGGATCGCAGGCAGAGTCACTGTGTTGTGTCCTTGAGCAAGACACTTTATCCGCTGCTTAGTACTGGTGCAAACCAGGAAGACCCATCCCAACATGACTGAAAAATTGTTGACTGGGATGTAAAGAATCAGACAAAACATACTAGACAGTCACAGACCAGTCTGTGCAGTTGGGCATTCTGATCAGCTCCTTCGTTATTTATTCTCGAGAACGTGTAATATAGGTGCTACTGTCCTGCCAGCCAAGAGTGACAGTCACATCATGTTTTGTTTACACCATTATCAGGGACTTAAAATCGATAGACCATGTGTGTATTATACCTATCCTGAGGATAGGATTAATACACAAGGGATCTATCGATTCACGACAGATCAAGTGGAGTGTACAAGTTATTTTTACCTGGAAATTGTAAACACATTAATACATCACTGTCACTCTTGGTTGGCATGACAGTACATGTTAAACTTTCAGTATTCTAGCTAGTCTTTGTAGCTCAGCAGGCTGGTTTGAGACTTTTCTGGTAAAAAATAAGCCCTGTGGCACTCTCTTTCTCGAAAAGTCCTTGAAAATTTAATCTGCCTTGAAAAGTACTGGAAAATCACTCAAAAGCATTGAAAAGTCCTTGAATTCTACTATTTTCTGTAGGACTTGACACTGTTGATAGAGACCTAAATCAGTATAAAATTGTTGTGCCTTTATTTGGTGCAGCATATGCTGCACCAAATATAGGCACAACAATTTTATAATAATTTTCCAGTACTAATGTCTCCATTATCTCAGTCTAGCATTCCTGCAGTGGAATTTTAAGACTTAGATCAGTATTTTCCATTAAATAAGCCCTTAAAACTGTTGGAGAGAGTTTTAGAAGTCCTTGAAAAGTCCTTGAAGTTTACTCATACTTGCCTGTATGAACCCTGCACTCTCAGTAGAAAGTCCAATTGCTGATCCAGGGGTCGTGAGTTCAAAAACGGCCTGGCCCCATACTTTCGTGGAGATTGATCAAGAAATATTTTCTTTGGGCATTCCCCTCTTTTCTCTGATTCAAAAAGGGCTGTTGTCAGTTACAAGCGAAAGTATGTGCATGGAGTACTGGTTAACCGCTTAGTCTTAGCTCGCCCAGGAAAAGTGTGGTCAGGTTAACTGAGCATCTTGACATGACCATAGCTGTTGATTTGGATGTTTAACCACAAACCAAACAAACAAAAAATAATCCAAAGACAGGTTTTCTCAAGACAAAGTCCATATTGTATACACTTGATCCATTAAGTGAAGATTCACCATGCATCATCCAGATATTAAAGCAATAATGTTGATAGGGCCATAAAATTCAATATGCCACCATAACCATTTGACAAAGATTTTGCATTTAATCAAACTGATCATGTTGTTTGTATGTAGTTATGTGAATCATTGACAATCAAATAAAACAGAATCAAGGAATTGAATGCTGTGTTTCTTGTTTATTGCTTCCGTTTTGGGTACAGTGAGAGTTTTGGGTACAGTGAGAGTTTTGAGTACAGTGAGACTTTTTAACATCTCTTGATAATCTTTTGCAATTTATTTAGACTTAGATCAGGTCCCGAGGTAATAAAACTTTCCTATGCTCAACTCAACTGAGCATGAAATTGGAACTGCTCTTAGCAACTAAAATGATGAAAAATAAGAATGTGCTTGCTTTCCAACTCTTATTAGATGTTGTATTTATCATGCTAATAAATGTTAAAATGCCAACACTTTTTGGCATTTTAACATTTATGAGCAGGATAAATTTAGTTCTCAGCTGAGTTGAGTTTGAAAAAAAGTTTTGTAACCTCCCTTCCAGGTCCCGAGGTTATAAAACTTCTATGCTCAACGGAGCCTGAAATTTATGCTGCTCATAAATGTTTAAAAAAGGCCAATAATATTTGGCATTTTTTACATTTATCAGCAGGACGAATACATTATCTTAGATTAGGTCCCGAGCTAATAAAACTTTTTTTATCCAAAACTCAACTGAGCATGAAATTTATGCTGCTCATAAATGTTAAAATGCCAATTTTAACATGTAAATTACAACGGAATAATTACAACATCAGAGAGATTTAAAGGGAGTACAATTTTAATTTTTCAGTACTTCAGTTTTTATGAGCAGCTAAATTTTATATTCAGTAAACAAGTTTTATAACCTAGGGACTAGGCCTGACAAAATGTTTGACCTGATATCTTTACATACTGATGATATGTGTTCTTGAAAGATTTTTTCAAAAAGTAAATTTTAACCCTTAAAGCGCCAATCACGACTGCAGCAGACAACAAATTTTGTGACATTTTTCCTAATTTTCGAAAAAAATTAGGTAAGACATCTCATGAGAATCGTCTGCCAGAAGATGATTCTCATGAAATATCATGCCTTATTTGTTATTTTTGAAAAAGCAGCAAAAACTGAAATTGTCATCTGCTGCAAATTCTAGGTGGCGCTTTATGGGTTAAAAAATATTCAGCAGATGACAAAAATTACCCAATGTGCAAAGAGTTAAGCCTGCAGCATTCTGATCAAGATGCTTACAATGAATAGAAAACAATACTGTAAATCTAGAAATGTTCGTGAATAGCGTTAAAAGACATATTTGCGACGTTAAAAATTCGTGACTGGGGCATGATTTACCTATATCAGTAAACGACAAATTGATTTCGCCATTTCGTGATGGTTTTATTTTCCAGAAACTGTGAAGTTTCGCGAAAATAAAACCCTCGCGAAAATTTCTGAATTTACAGTAGCATTAAAACTAATTTAGCCGAGCCCCAATTTATCATTTTTTGAAATCACTACAGATCCAAATTATGTGTGTCCTTGAGTAAGACCAACTATTCCTTGCTTAGTACTGGTACAACCCTGGAAGACCTGTCCGGACATAACTGAAAAATTGTTGACTGGGATGTAATGAAGCCATCTGATCAGGATCCATGCTGTTTTCCACTCTGATTGAAAATATTACTTGACTTCTCGCTTACTGTAAAGGCGGCACCTCATGAATGCGTAATTAGGACTAGTCAACCTTATGCATAGGTAAAAGCTGAAAAAGAGGCGAGTTTTTATTCAAAAGTAACTCTATCATCTTGTGCCACAACCTCAGTCACTATTTAGTCCTGAAAACGCCAGCAAAATAACTGCATCTAAAAATGTCTATTAAACATAAGCAGGGAGGCAAACATTGTGGACCCAGATCAGACTGCTCCTCCTACAGGAGCAGTCTGATCTAGGTTCACACTGTTTACCTATGAGGTTTCAAATAGTTTAGTGGACGACAAAAACATACATTTTGTGATTATGCACTTTAAGGGTTAATAAATGTGAATTCTGTGTGTATACGGTTAGGATTTTCATGAAATGCACGCACGTTTGCGCGGCTCAAAAAGCTTATTAACTCTTTACCAAATTATAAATAAAACCTGATTTCCCTTCCTTAGCAGATGAAATAGCCAAACCACACCCAGATATGAATATTAAAGTTGGCGCCTTTACAGTGAGCGAAAAGTCAAGTAATACATGCTAACAACTGGAAGGCCACAGGTGAACTGGGTTAAAATTGAGGAGTGTGGGGCCATCAAATATTAGCATGACAAGTTTAGGGTTCAAGCAGGGTCCTGACATTAGGGAGAAGTGACTCCAGGAAAATTAGAGAGAAGTGAAAGTCATATAGGGAGAAGTTATAGGGCAAAGTTACAGCATTTTCTGTCAGTTTAGAAGCACATTAGTCATAACACATACTTTGTAAGGTGACAGAATGAAAAAGAGTCTCACTTAAAAAAATTTTTTTAGGGAGACTCCTAATTCTCCCTGGATCCCATTTAGGGCGCAATTTCGTCCCATAGGGCGACAATTTTGCCCTAGTCGCCCCGTAGCTTATTCCCTGGACAAGGATGAAATATAGAAACCAACCTTAAAGCCCACTTTTTAGCTCGCCTGAGCCGAAGGCTCAAGGTGAGCTGTTGTGATCGGTCTTCGTCCGTCGTCCGTCCATCCATTAACTTTTTCTTTAAACAACATCTCCTCCTGAACCACTGGTCCTAATTTCATATAACTTCACATGAATGTTCACCATGATGCCCTCTTTCAAAATTGCATAAATGGTTCTGCTCCACTGAACAGGAGGGCCGCCAGAGCTCCAGATAAGAACTTTTAAACCACATCTCCTCCTGAACCACTGACCCAAATTCAAAATAATTTCACAGAATTGTTCCTCATAATGCCCTCTACCAAAATTGCATAAATGGTTCGCTCTGTTGAACATAAGGGCCGCCAGAGCTCCAGATAAGAAATATCTTTAAAACGCATCTCCCGAAACACTGATCCAAATTCAAAATAATTTCACAGAATTGTTCCTCTTGATACCCTCTACCAAAATTGCACAAATCGTTCCGTTCCACATAACAAAAGGGCCACCAGAGCTCCAGATAAGAAATGTCTTTAAACCACATCTCCTGAACCACTGGTGCAAATTCACATAACTTCACATGAATGTTCCCCATGATGTTCTCTTTCAAATTGCATAAATGGTTCCGCTCCACCAAACAGGAAAGTTGCCAGAGCTCCAGATAAGAAATATTTTAAACAACATCTGCTCCTGAACCATTGACCCAAATTCAAAATAATTTCACAGAATTGTTCCTCATAATACCCTCTAACAAAATTGCACAAACGGTTACACTCCACTGAACAAAAGGGCTGCCAGATATCCAGATAAGAAATACCTTTGAACGGCAATTCCTCCTGAACCACAGGTCCAAATTCAAAATAATTTCACAGAATTGTTCCTCATGATACCAGGTCTACCAAAATAACACAAATGGTTCAGGTCTGCTGAACAAAGGGGCGGTCAGAGCTCTAGATAAGAAATGTCTTATATCGACATCTCCTTTTGAACCACTGGTCCAAATTCCAAATTACTTCACATGAATATTCCCCATGATGCCATCTTTCAAAATTGCATAAATGGTTCTGCTGCACCAAACAGGAGGACTGCCAAAGCTCCAGATAAGAAATCTTTTAAACGACATCTCCTGAATCACTGATCCAAATTCAAAAAAAAAAATACAGAATTCTTCTTCATGATGCACTCTGCCAAAATTTCACAAATGGTTCCACTTCACTGATCAATCATTCTCAGGTGAGCGACCCAGGGACCAAGGCCCTTCTTGTTTCACTTGAAAAAGTCTCATCTAGGACTAATGCAGGCGAGCTAAAAACCAAGTTGGTGAATGTTTTAGCTCGTATTAGCCGAAGACTGATGTACAGTCTTACTCACAGATGTACCTTTCAATAGCACACCGGGTAGGCGGCATTCGAAAACGCTCTTAACAATCGATGAACACGGATCAAAAAATCGATAGAAACGGTGTTTAAGATTGCCATCGAAAACTCTGTTTCTAACGAGTTTTCATCCATGTTCGTCGATAGTATTGACGTTTTCGATTGACGCCTACCCGGTGTGAATAGGTTGATGCAGAATGGACACAATGAGCCGGTCGGGCTAGAACATCATAACCCTTAAAGCGCCAAGAAAATGCATCTGAAAAATGAAGTCTGCTGAAGTCGTCTGCTGAAGTCGTCTGCTGCAAACAATTGTCTAACATTACTGACGAATTCAAGTATAGAAGCAAACAGGGTGGACACAGATCAGACTGCTCCTATAGCAGGCAACTTTTGTTGCGATAGTCGCTTTAAGGGTTAAAGAAGCATGAAAGAAAACACCTGACACCCCGTTTCTTTAACTATTTCAATATTTATAGTTCGGTAGAAAACCAGAAAGACCTGGAACTTGATTTTAAAGGATTTTTTTTCTTTGTTGATTATTGTTGTTCAGGCATTGCACTTGATGAATCCAACTGGTGCCACTCTTGCATCATTGAGCGTTTTGAAATACTAAAGATGGTGTCCGTGATGGCCGTCAGTTAGGCTCCTAAGAACTAAATGACCAACATACTCGACCAAAAGCATTTTAACTTAAACTTTTTATGGATGTTAAGTGGCTAAATGATACAAACGATTAAAATGGAAAACATTCTTTTGATTTAGAAGGTTGAAATATAAAAGATGGCGTCCAAGATGGCCGTCAATTAGGCCTCCAAGACATATATGACCAGGATACTTGATAAAAACATTTTAATTTTGACTTTTTATGGATGTTTAAAGACAAAATGATACAAAGGTTATATGTAATCATGCTTTTGATTCAGAAGGTTGAAATTTTAAAGATGGCGTCCAAGATGGCCATCAGTTAGGTTGATATGACGTACATGACCAACAAACATATTAAGCATTTTAATTCTGACTTTTATGGATGTTTAGAGGCCTAATAATACAAATGATTAAAATGGAGCATTGGTTTGATTCAGGAGGTTGGTATATTTAAGATGGTTCCCAAGATGACCGCCATTTTAAAGCGAAATTCAACCTGAAATCAAAATTGCACTTAAAAACTTTTCTGATAGTTTTCAGCAGCGGTTGTTTTTAGAGATTTTGACTAGCATGTTGTTGTTTTCAGCGTTGTCAAATATTCAAGATGACGTCCAAGATGGCAGCAATAACAGGGAGGGGAATCGCATGTTTTTTGTTATGATACAGAGCACGGAAAAATAACACAGACTCTTATTTTTGTAATAGTAATGTTAATATTTGTCCGTATCGATCAACCCATGTACCACTTTCCAGATCACTTTTGGCCAGATCCGAGAATACCATAATATATTATTCTTATAACAGTTCTTACTTTGGGAAAACAATCAAGTGATAAATGCCAGGGTATGCTGAACGGATTATATCACTGAAAACTTTTGTGACAGAGTGTTTGATCAAAGTACAAACCTTTTTTTTTTTGAATCAATATGCCGAAATCATTCAATTGGTTAGTTGTATATAGACGGATGGATAAAATTACAAAACAGAGAAAATACCATTTACTTAATGCAGTGCAGTGTATCAACACAAACAAAAAACTGAGTAAGATATCTACATGCTGTAAATGTTCGTATCTTGGCTGCTGGTTGGGTGTAACTGTAAATTACTGTTGGTCCAGGGCAATTGTAACAATTACTACTAAACTGGTCTGGATATTGCTATAACAAATATAAATGCTGGTCTGGTGCAAGTGTATCAGACATGCATGCTTGTATGCGCAAGATTAACAGACATGACTGCTGGCTAGGTGCAACTGTACTGTGAAAGACATGGCAAATAGTCGGATGCAGTTGTAACAGGCAATGGCTGATAGCTGGGTGCAACTGTAATAAACTTGGATGCTGATAATATGAGACTGTAACAGACATGTATACTGATAGTATGCAACTTATAAAAACATGACTGATGGTCTGGTGCTATTGTACTTACCAGCCTGTTGGCTTGGTACGAGCATATGGACATAACTGCGGGTCTGAGGAAAGTGTAACATATTGGTTCAGCCCCACAACTACAGATGTGCTTGCAAGGCAGTTGCAACTGATTCTAGCATATCTGCTGGTGAGATGCAACTCTAACAGACATACTGGTGGTTGAGATTAATTGTAACAGACGTGCCTGGTGGTCAGGTGCATCTGTAACAAACATGCCTGCTGGTTAAGAGCAACGTTTAAAAACATTGGTACTGCAACAGGCCTGCTAGTCTCATGAAAACAAAAGAAATGCCTGGTTCAGATATGTGTTTTGGTCCTGTGCCACATAACCAAATATACGTAATGGTAAATATGTCTGCTGACCCTATGACAATGATGGCTTGGCTGCTGGTCTGGTGCAAGTAGAACAGACATGTACACTGGCTGAGACATGCCTGTAAGTCCAGTTAAACAGTACCTGGCATTCCTGTAAGTCGGGTGCAATTGTAACACATACATTATTGCTGGTGCGATGTAACTACATTTATACCACCTTTACCAACTTTAGCATGAAATACCTCGTAATGTGCAATGTCTACACTGATGTAGGTGGTATAAAATAGTTATACTATGTCTGTCCACCTGTACGTAAGATAATCCACTCCCTAAAGCTCGCAGATTATCTCCACGTACAGGCGGACAACCTATGGTATAACTATTACGTAACACACATGCCTATTGTTGGTCACAAGTCTCGTTAACATGCATGTGTGCTGTTTCAGTACGACATAATTAAACACGTGTGATTGTAATGATGTCTGATGTGATGACCTGGAGGCAATACATGGCTGCTGTTCGGTGAAACTTCAACAGATATGCCTGTGGACTTGGTACCATTCAACCAGACATGCCTCCTGGTGAGTGGTTCATTGAAAATCAAAGAGAAAAGCTACTTGACCGATACCCCCCCCCCCAATGTCAACTAACACTGAAATTTTATCTGGCAAGACTGCTACATTGCCAATACAACATGCATGCCTGCTTGTCCAGTGCCACTACGCTGCAGCTGTAACATATGTGCATGCATGCTGACCTAGTGTAACTGCCACAAAAACCGCTGCTGTTCAAATATGCCTACTGGTTGAGTGCTGCTGCAAGATGGATGCTTGCTTGACCATTGCCAATCAATCAGCATGTCTGTTGATCTTTTGCGACTCAATCCTGCATGTCAGCTGGCATTGTGCTTCTCTATCTGTCATACCTTCTGGTATGGTATCTGCCATGCCTACCAGTGTGGTGCCTCACTATAGGCCATGCCATTTGGTGTGGTGCCTCACTATCAGCCATGCTTCATGGTGTGATGCCTAATTATAGGTCAAGCCCTCACTATAGGCCATGCCTTCTGGTGTTGTGCTTCACTGTAGGCCATTCTGGTGTGGTCATGCCTGCTGGTGTGGTACCTCATTATCAGCAATACCTGTTGGTGTGGTGTCTCACTATAGGATATGCCTTCTGGTGTGGCGATTCACTGTAGGCCATTCTGGTGTGGTGCTTCACTATAGGCCATGCCTATTGGCATGGTATCTCACTATAAGCCATGCCCGCTGGTCCGTTGCCACTGCAACTGATATTTTACTTGTAGTGTGCAGATGGAAGAAGGATGATTACAAGTCTGGTGCTACCTGTACATATCAGCTGATCCGATACCACGCTCTCAGGTATGCCTGCTTGTACAGTGCATCTCTATCATACATGCATGCTGGGTTCATTTATTAAGATACGTGTGTTTTGTAAAGTGCTTCTCCATCAGGCAAGACATGGGGTCTGTTACAAATCGGTCAGACATGCCCACAGGTAAGGTGCCAGTCCCACGGGTATATAAAACTTTTCGGATCATCGTAACCAATCTGAATGCCATCTTGAATATATCAAATTCTGAGTGATGTATGAATGCTTCACTGGGATGTTACAAGGATGACGTCTGTAATTCAAGATTCAGAAAATTAGCATTTTGCATGCAAATCCCTGGAGTTTGTCAGTCTCAGTGAAGATTTTCTTATAGTTTTTGTAATAAACTGCAATCTTGGCGACAATATTGACACCATTCTTTTTATATATTTTATTTGGTTACAAGCTAAGTGTCTTCAACTAGATCCCAACTTCATAGCTAACAATTTAAGAAAGAAAATGGGATTGAGACATTTTTCCATAACACAGATGTTTTTCACTTACAATTGACCTCTATCTTGGACGCCATCTTGAATATACCGATATGCTCAATGATGCCAGAGTGGCATCACTTGGATTTGTCAAGGACAATGCGTGCACTACCAGAATCATCAAAGAGACAAGTTTAAAAGCAAGTTCCAGGTCCTCCTAAAATTCGCCTAAATTCTGCCGGACTATTAGGTTTAGGCACAGTTACAAAAAGAGCCCTATTTAAGTTTTTTTTTTTCAATCCATCTGGTAGAAATTTTCCAATTGTAAAATCGATTAGGGTAGCCTATAGAGTCACTTTTAGGATGGGGTCGGTAAATGCTCCTAAAAGAAGCCCATCGTTGATTTCTTAGGTTTTAGATAAGTTATTTAGATCTATTTTTAGCTCACCTGAGCCAAAGGCTCATGGGTGAGCTAATAGTAAACAAGTGACTCCGGCGTCCGTCCGTTGTTCGTCCATCCGTCCGCAAACATTTTCAAACATCTCTGAAACCACTGGGCCACTTAAACTCAAATTTCACTCCTTAGGACGCGTGAACGAAAGTTTGTTCAAATGGTCCTGGTCACATGACTAAGATGGCAAAAACCGTAGTAAAATATTATTTCCAGAACCAGAAGGCCGGTGACCTTGGGTCATGGTATGTAGCATTGAGGATGTGAGTCCTACCAAGTTTGTTCAAATGATGATCCTAGGTTGACCTTGACCAACTTAACGTCAAGGTCAGATTTGCTTCCTAATGCATTTAAATGGGAAATATTTTTTTAGTTTTTTTTTAAACTGTGGAGGCCTATGTCATTATTCTAACTTGATCTTGCTATTAAAATAAGCATATGTGTTCAGCTCTAGGATTTGTTATTTACGAGTTTTAAGCAAACAAAAAGTGTTAGGTCTCCTTAGTCGTTACGTATATATTACGTTACATACATATATGTAAAAACAACTGGAGGACCAGAGGTCATGAGGCTTTAACCTGACACCGAGTCGTAAGATCTTAATAAAAGTTAAAACTAGGCTTATCATGTAAACATATCGTGTATGGGTCACATTCCCAATGATACACACCAAGACCTAAGGCCACTGACCCTTTGGTTTGACTTTGCCATAAAGTAGGTCAAGGTCAACCTAGGATCACCATTTGACCAAAATTGGTAGCGCCCACATCCTCAATGCTACATACCAAGACCAAAGGTCAGTTTGACTTCTTTGGCATTGAATAATATTCCATATGTACGGATTATTATTTCGTCTGCATGGGTTTTTAAATTGTGCACACGGAATATGTATTTCTAAAAGGAAAATAATGAATGTCTTTAACATACCACCGTAAATATCAATGTTATTATCTTTAATAGAAACTTCTGTTATTTTTAGAATCCAAATTTCCTAGAAAATGTTTGACAATATCTCTTTACCCTGCAAAGTTTGATACAAAATTCGCATCTAAACTTGCTTCATACAAAATTTCAATATTCTCTATATATGTCATGCATGTAGCTACATGTTAATTTAGTCTCAGTACTTGCACAGACTGGTTTGACTGGTCTCAAAAGTGAAGACAGGTTTTCTCGCGACGAGGTTTCTGGTTTCTAAACAACAACACATACAAGCCCTAATCAGTGTTTTGTCATTTTCCCGACAAGGAAGAATATTAATTTTATTTTATTGGGGGATTTTGCTTTTGCCTTCGGGTACAAGCTAAACGGAAAACGAAACCTTAAAAAATAAAATTGTTCACAAAGTAAGTATTATTGCGAGTAAGGATCTTAACAATTTCTATAATTGGCCCGTCAGCACATGCATGCGTGGACCCAGAAAGTTTTGGCACAGGGGGTCCAACTTTAACGTGTTTTTTAGTTGATGAGGGGGGGGGATCCAAATACCACTATAAGCGGGCCATCTTCGCCCAACATTGAACACTGGCTTGGTAGCTTTGTGAAATTTAGGGGATCCAGATCAATATTGCCTAGGAAACCCTATATTTTTGTTGATTTTCAGGGGGTCCGGACCCAATGTCCCCCCTCTGGATCCGCGCATGACATGCCTTTTTTTAGCTTATTGCATTTGCCGATTGCAAAGAGGCCAATGGCGCTGGTTACATCATGGCCATTGTTTTGAAGAAAAAAATGGCAAATAAACGGTACAAATAGATGAGGATTTTTGGCTTGCTAAAATCAAGATGGACTTCCGCTTCTAATGGGGATGTTTGGAGATACTGTAGCAGCAATCTGAATTGATTTCACGCCAAAATAAGTTTCCAGAAAAATCGCATAAACTTAGCGTAACATCTACGAAACAAAACATAAACTACAATTATTAACAGTAATGCGACCAAATTGGACCTCGCTGCTCGAGACCCGGTGTCCGAAAAATCACTTTTTATGACATAGATCTAAAGCTCCTGTCATACAAGATCAAACGCCCCTGTCATACCAAAGTAAGTAAGAGTGCAAAGATCAGGAATCGATACAATCAAGTACCACACCTGACCCAGAGCGCCGTGAGATCGCAAGCAAATCCTGATATTCTTCGCGGAAGGGGCCTATCACGGCGTCCTTACAGCGTCCTTACAGCGACCATGGCGTTGCTACAGAGCTCGTACGGCGTTCTATTATATTTTCGAAGAGGCATATGATTCACTGTCTTCGTCACTTTTGAAAAATGTGCTTAAATCATTTAATTTTTTGTCTATCAAAAACTCAGTGGATATCAAGATTTTACAACAAAATGCAAGAAAAAAATTATCAAGGTGGCAATATCTCCTCTTTTTACATTGAACATGTCTGTAAACAGGGAGACCCAATTTCTCAATATTTATTTATACACCGTGCATTAATTCTATTGTCCTGCCAGCCAAGAGTGACAGTGACGTCATGTTTTGTTTACAAAGTTTTAGGGACTAAGAATCGATAGATCACTTGTGTATTAATCCTATCCACAGGATAGGATTAAAACAAAAGGATCTATCGTTTCGCATTGGCTCAAGTGGAGTGTACACGTTAGTTTTTTACTTACAAATTATAAACAAAACATGATGTCACTGTCACTCTTGGCTGGCACGACAGTAGCAAGTAGCAATAAAAATAAAGAAAAATATAAACATTAAACGGACAAAAATAATAAAGAATCCATTCTAACTCAAAACGCTGATGACACACCATCGGAAGAATCTCTGAATGAAAATTAAGCGAACTAGAAAATTACGCAAAAATTTCAGAAATAGTGAGTATGATCAGGAAATACCTCGGTCACAAACTGCAGGCAAACCCATGGCACCGCGAGGAAGAGCCACACAACAATAACGACACGTCAGGAAGACAAACTAAGCAAAGCAACCAGCTCTCTCTTCCCCATCAAGATGATTGCAAAACTTGAATGGACATGAAGTAACGCGCAACAAATATGAGAACAAATGCAGAATCCCACAATGGGAGTTACAATCATCAACGAATCTACAACAGCAGAACCACCGCCTTAGAACGGACAGCAGCCTAAGCGATTGGGGGGGGGGGGGGGTTAAATACATTATACTGGTACCAAATATTCTCCCTAGGTTTTGCTGTTGTTGAGGCACAAAAATAATAAGCTGGCATGGATGCTTTAAGAAATTTTCTCAAAATCAAATGTGGTATGGATATGTCCAAAAAGTTGAACAACGACTCTAAAAATTAAATGTAATCTAATTTGGGGAGTACACATATTTAAACTATTAGGAATTAATTTGACACAGATCCTGACAAAATGTTAACTGCACTTTTTAGATATTAAAATCAAAAAATACTTATTGAAATCGTAGAAGTCTCACCGCTTAGGCAAGATTTCTGTCATAAAATCTAAATCACTTATTCATTTTACTCCCTAATTGGAACGAAAAACTGTTGAAAGACCTAAATTAACTATTTTTAAAACTTTATCTGGGCAGGCACTAAAAAAATAAAAAAATGTCAAGTTTACTGTAACAGTGGTTTAAAATGGTCATCATAAATGCTGAATTTGCTGTTCTTAAAACAACTTGGTTTCAGGAAGATATTCATAGATAATAACCTCCCATTGGGGATAATAAATACTACAATCTATGACCAATATCAAAGCTGTTTTGAATTTATGGACACACATTTTAAGTGAAAAATATTATCTAAAATGAAATAAACAGAGTTGGAGAGATGTAATCTTATCTCATACACAAATAGTAACAAAGAACATCCCAACTGAGATACAGCAATTTCAAATCAATCCAATTTTCTCCAATAAAAACATCAAAATAGGATATACAAATGTGTATTATAATCATGGTTTAGACCCATTCTCACGTAGAATTGCCAAATCGACTTTTGAAATGTCGATATTTCAACTTCAACCTTTGCTTAAATAGTCATCACCATCAATTAATAGTGGGCCTGCCTGATTCTATTCCAAAACAGAAAATGTTTAACTTCACTGGAAATTTGGTAGTTATGTATCCGAATGGTTGGCGGTATATGCGAAAAATGTAAGAATTTTAAAGGTGGTGTCATTACCTAAGACACAAAGAATGCTCAGCACTAGTCTGTATAAATAAAAACGTGATAACCAGTTTTTGCCCTGACATTAAACATTATGAATCAATAAGTTTTGCAAGTAAACCTGCAAATTTACTCCGAAAATGGTAATAATAAAAAGAATAACCATTTTAAGAAAAAAAAAACTTATTTTAAGAACAATTTCTTAACATTAGTATAACTAAACTGATACACGAGAACAAAGCACACACGACACAATAAACACATGCCTTGTGTTTATAGAAAACATAACAAAAACAAATTTTAATTTAAGATATCAAGGAATGTTTCTACTTTGCAAACGAAAAAAGACTCGTATATTAGAATAGAAAGTCCTGTAGGTTATACTCTCATTTCAGATTGATTTAAACCTGCACTAAACGTGGTAATAATGTAGAAGGGTTTTTACATGCAATCAAACATAGACTGTTTCTAGTTTGCATACAAAACACGTACGAACGTCAATTGAAATGTCTTTTTAGATGACACATTAATAGTGCGTTCAAGTTGCTGCCATTTCATCAAAGACCACCTATAATATTACAACTGTTCGACATAGGTGTTGTATTTAGATGGCAAAACACATACATTTAGAATTCTTACTTTCTGAGTGTACAACGAAGTAATAGTTCTCAATCCTAAAGCAAAACATTAAAACAAAACACAATAAAAGCATGTTGCCTCGTAAATTAGGAAATAACACATGTTTGACCACTGATCATAAACTCATTTCTTGTTTCTATAAAATAAAATCGTCATTATGTACAATAAAGAGTCTCCAACCTTTCCAAATTACACTGATATCTCTGATAGGTCAGTCCTGGTCCGGAGGTTATAAACTTTTCATGCTCAGCTCAAATGACCCTGATATTTCAACTGATATCAGAAACTAAAAGGCTGGTATATTAAGGGTTTTCTCAGCTTTTCAACACTCAGGTGTTGCATTTATCCACCTTATAGATGTTATGTAAGGCGGACATTTGCTGACAGTTAACATATATGAGCAGGATAAATTTCAAGCTCATTTGAGTTGAGCTTTTAAAAAGTTTTATAGTCAAGGTCAGCTCATCGGCTGGAATATTGCCGTTTTGAATTTTAGCACTTAAACGAGTTGAACGATCTTTTCCATCCTCTTTACTTTGAAGGCGTCGTATCACGTAAAACGAGTATATTTTTTCATCACAAATTAATCAGATATCAAAGATTTAATTCCAATTTATTGGCCCAAATAAGCGCGCTATTTGAGGGTAACATATCATTATTTTTAAAGCCATCAGTTTACAGATATGTTTTCGGTGCTCAAAAGAACCGTCTCTGAGATAAACGATGCTAAAACGTTTTGTTATCATTTGCTCTTATTTGGTGAAAGTTCTTCCAACATCTGATCAGTTTTATTATTTTATATTTAATCATGCTCGATAATCTGTATTTTAAGCATTATATTTCTAATTTAGGGGATGAAAATAGTTTTAAATACTAATTAACGGGACCCCTAGGTAAATAGATAGTGCATCAAAGATTCCATATTTCGTTTATTTATAACGTGTATTTAATGATAAGGGTTTGTGTTGCAGTGTGCATAAAAATTTCCGGACGTTTCAGGCATTTACCAAACTGGAAAGTAATGTCTGAATTGAACATAGGCAGTCAAATTATTAAAATGCCAATAAAAGTTTTCATTTAAATGTGTTAATTTCTTACCATCAGGTACTTTACAATAGAAAAGTGGGCCATATAATATGCGATTAACTTTGCACAACACTATATTTTACACATTTGCATTTTAAAAAAAATGTTGCCTAATTTGGCGAGACACCCTTCATTTCTAATTTTTGGGACATTTTTGTCAAATATACGAGACGATTTGTTTTTAAGAGAAAATAAAGTCAGTCTGAACCCCATTCACAGGACGCACTTATATATCTTTCAGTTTGTGATATCCTGATAGCGTTGCAAGCAAATGCAATGCCTCTGTCAACAAATAATTATATAATTATTGTTAAAAAGTTACCCAGTTTATAACTTTACACACACAAACTATTTTTCCAAAATATATCAATTTTCTGCTTATGGCTACATAGGCTTGTGTTTAATGACAAAATAGGGTAAAATTAGCAAAATTGAACATAAATGATGTAATTTAAACCAAAAACTGTTGTATTTGTCTCGTAAGTTAGGTCTCGTAAATGAGAAATTTTAACTATATGTTTACCAATAATCGCTGATAAGGATTGTACTATCAAACTTTATACTTCAAGTCAGGTCTTAACTTAAAGGACAATACAGCACTCGTAATTTCTGAAGATAATATCTAATTTGTGTTGTTCAAGGGAAACATGACAAGCTCAAAAGCAAAGGTCTCGTAAATTATAAAGCTTATTTTCCGTTTTAAAAGTATGAAAAGCGGCTTCTAGCGTATTTTTTCTATCAAGAGCATAAAATCAAATAGCTGATTATTAGTTTATATGACATACAACACATCTTCTGATGGCAAATTGAAGTCATATTTAATGCATTTGGTATGTGGTGATTGGGTTTATTGTTTGGATTCGGTTTTTTTTGCATTTGGCGACAAAACTAACTATGTAATGACAAAACAAAAAACTTGAAAAATAAACTATTTTGTTGTCTTTTCTAAAGACCACAACCGAATATTTCAAAATTATGAGTTTCATTTTTTTCATGCACAAGATGAATGTGTATTAGAATGTACAGTTAAGGTGGAATTAACGACTGGCGACATGCGATTTACGGACCCCCTTGGCTATTATTCGTGTCATATATTTTGTTGAAACATTGCTAAGCGTTCTGGAAACATCAATTTTATATCAAAAATGGCCAGTCTATCGAATAACATCATAAATTACTTGTAAACATATGTAATAGACAAGTTATTGATTGTGAAAAGCTGGCGACATCAATTGGCAATTAAAAATAGACCTGGGGGTATGGCGTGATGTGTCTTATTGCTGAATCGTGATGTGATTTCAAACAACTTAAATGTTAACGAGCACATACCAGCTACACATTCAGTTTATCCTCTACGTAGAATCTCAACCTTCTGGAAGTTCTTCTGTGTAAACGTCATAATAGAGAGCACAGCCCATATATTATTACTTTGTTGACGTTGTCATTTGCATAGAAACCAAAATAGCGAGTACAACCCAGCTATTACTTCCACTTGAAGCGTTTTCTGCCTAGATATCACAATCACTGGATGGTAAATCTGATTTCCTCCAAATGGTCTTCCATCACAGCCAAGAAAATCTTTCTGAGAAGTAGCATTATCTTTGGTTCTACAATATAAAGAATCATTGATTACTTCCCACCCTTATACCAACTGCACGTAGACCTGTCAATCACAAGTGCATTTGTAAGGTTAACGCATCATCCATGATACCATTCACCACAAAAATCACACTGAATCATGATCGGCGACTGCTTGGCTTTCTACAGCTGTAGATTACTTTATCACTATCCTCTTCCCTATCATGATCATTATCATCATAATAGCCGCGACATGTGATTTCCAACAATGTGACATTTTGACAAGTCGAGACTCAGACAAGCCTGTGCAGCCTTCTTTTTAAGCTTAGAAACTCCAAATGATGCTCAGTCAGTAGTTTAACAGTCAGGAATATTTAAGTGACTAGCAAAGGCTTTGATCAGCCTGTGCATATGCGCAGGCTAGTCTGAGCCTTTGCTGGTCGCATTGACCACAGTGTTGGAAATCTCATGTCACGGCTCAATTATGTTCCTGATGATTTTTGTAACTGTACTAAAACGCTGTTATTTTTCTATCTTTACAGGACATCATTCTGTCATGATTACTGACTATCACTGCATCCTATATAGATACACTGGTAATTCTTTGTAGTACTACCTGGACCTTCTCATGGAGAACTTGATTTGTTGGATTTCTTTTCTGCGTAGCTGTGTCCAGAAGATTTACAACATCTCCTTCTTTGTATGGTCGTAGGAGCACGTGCAAATCATAAGCTCGTTTCATCCGTTTTGTAGAGGTCTTCAGGTTACTCTTCAGGTTTCATGAACCCTTTTTATGTTTTCTATTGGTTCTGTCACATATGTATTGGGATCTCTGTTTCTCTCTTCAACATTAGTAAACATGAGCTGAGCAGGTATGTTTATTTCTAATTTTAGCATTAGCAGATTTGGGGTGCAACCCATACTTCTGTTCAATGATGCTCTTATGGCTCCCACAAGATCTATGTGCATTAAGGAGCGATTTAGCACCCCCTTGTGAGGCAAAACAATTAAGATTGCTTTTCACCAAATTCTTCTTATTACATGTAGTTTATTAATGCAATAGCCCAAGTGTAAAATTCTGGTATTAATTTGACTTTCATCGTTGCTATGGTAACAAAAATGGCTGTCAAAATAGGCTGAAAATAGGAAAGAGACCATTTTGGAACAAATTTGAGATAGAAAAATTAACGTAGAGCACACTCAACAAAAAAAAAAGATATTTTAACAGATGATTAGAACACAACATATGAAGGTTTATTTAGTATTTAGCTATATGCTGATGTCTAATTATTAAAAATAGGCCACAAAAGCCTTAAATTTGGTCCAAAGTGGCAACTTCTCTATTTTAAGCCTATTTTGTTGGCCATTTTTGATACTATGGCAACGGTAAAAATGAATAAATGCCAGATTTTAACACTTGGGTTCTTCTTCTAATCAACCAATTGTGTTGTTTTTGGCTACAGAAGAGGGCCATATTAGCCCCTTTTTATGCACATAGCTCTTTGTTGAACATGTTGGTCCCACTTTGTGACTTTCCAAGAAAACACCCAACAGCGGAAATAAGCGTGTTATGAAATCTTTAGCTTTGTCCATTTGCAGAGGGCTTGTATTGACTTGTTCTTGCCTTGTGGATCTGGAGAGCATCACACCAAGCTTCAAATAACTTGCTCTCAACGTTCCGTCCTTGATCAAAGAATAACTGAAGAGGACTTCCAAATCGCGAGAAGAACTTCTCAATCGCAGTTCTCGCAATTACTCCTGCATTCAGAGATCGTAGTGGCACACATTCAACCCACATTGTGAAGTGATCTAACATCATTTAGAAATGTTCTTTCCCAAACTCTATTTTTTGCAGAGGTCCTATAAAAGCTATAAGAACTTTTTCCATTGGTGTACCTGTCTGGCATTCTGTCATCGGTACTTTCCGATAGCGCTTTCTTCTGGTTAAGAATACATACAGACAAATCAGCACATATGACGTGACATCTTTGTACAGACTCACCCAAAAAAACTTTTGCTTCATGCTAGCTTTGGTTCTGTCCACGCCTTTGCAACCTTGTGGGGGTATTGTCTCGTCTTTGAGACTAGTTGAAGTGCTTTAAGTGGGGGTAATTCTGTTCCATGAAAGAGCTAATTACTATATCACAGCTGGTAAAACAATGCAATGCAGGAAGAACGGAGCACTTATTAAACGATGTAATATAGACTTATATAACATGGCATAACAAATGAGTAAGGGCATTGTATTGAAATTAATCTTTTGGATAACACCGTCAGAGGGAAATATTTTCAATTTCACCCTTTTCAACGGATCGTTAAATGGGACAGCCTTATTAATTAGTCTACTCTGTATAAACTCACTCAATTTACAACAATATATAGACCTACAGATTATCCTGTCCTATCCCCTTGGCCCAGTTTCTCGTTTGCATGCAACAGCTGACACGATGCCATCAAAAATAGAGAAAGCAAAGTTTATAAATCATCTTGAGGCTTATGTCGAACCAATGACTACACCAAAAAACGAACCAGTAGCATACATATATTATGCCAATGGCTCACTATCGGTCATTTCTTTTATACCAGAGGGAGCACAGTGGCTCAGTGGTAGAGTGTCTGACTCGAGACCGAGGGGCTGCGGGTTCGAGCCTCATAGGCATCACTGTGTTGTGTCCATAAGCAAGACACACTTATCATTGCTTAGTACTGGACCCGTCCTGACATAACGGAAAAAATCTTGACTGGGAAATAATCATATCAAACAAACAAACGAAATCTTTTATACCCGATAACTTTTAATGTGTAGCAGAAATGGAATAAGACCATCTGCCAAAATTATTAGAAGTCGAATTTGTTGGGCAAAAACGACGAGGAACATCAGTAACACTTTTAATCTTCGTCCCGAAGACCAAAGCACCAAATGACTGGACATTAATGGTTTATGGCGAATGGCGAAAACAAAGTTTTATTATTAAACTTTTGTTCGACGAACGGCACGGTAGAGACACATACTTTGCATTACCAAGAGGTACATGGTAGATACATATATACATGTACTTAGCAATATCAAAATGCTATCAATTGGCTAACACGAATGAAGAGGTAGTTGAAGTAAGGTCAGTGGATGCTCTCACCACTTCACAGGTAGAGAGAGACATATGCCAGATCATACTCCATTATATATGTGTATTTGTGGAACAGCACCAAACACTACCAATATAAATGTTTGATCCCATGACACTGATGTGCTGGTAATGCTTTTGAAGTATGCTATGAATTATAACTCAGCCAGTTTGTTTGATACTGGCACGGGCGACACGTACACAGACAACTCAATCAAGACCTTTGAGCGCAAACGATGACGAACACAGTAAACACTTTTTAAATGATGTTATCATTGCCCCGTAGTTTCACAAATCTCGTTTATTATTTTTATACAATGACAACACACTTTAAACTGTACTTACAATCTACAGTTGCACAGTTTTGTTGAAAAAAAATCACATTTATCTGGGGAATTTTTCCCAGGCATGTATTTTGTATGATATCATATTTGTTTTTGTTTTTTTTTTTGTGATTAAAGCAGATGTCAAAAAGGTACTGTCGTGCAAGCCAAGAGTGACAGTGACGTAATATTTTATTTACAATTGTTAAGTAAAACATTAACATGTTCAACTCCACTTGAGCTAACGCGAATCGATAGATCACTTGTGTATTAATCCTATCCACTAAGTAGGATTAATACACAAGTGATATATCGATTATAAGTCCGTGATAACTTTGTAAACAAAATATGACGTCAGTTTCACTCTTGGCTGGCAGGACAGTAAAAGAGTGGGTATTTACGATGGTTTATCAACGACTGCAGTCTAATTTCTTTTCTATTTGTATTAGATTTAAACAGTTATCAAATGGTTGAATATGTCTGTGAAAGGTATCCGCGTGGTAAGGGGGCCAGATTGGAACTATGGCAAGACGGATGGAGGCGACGGTCACGTGGGCACAGTGACGAAAGATAACGAGGATGACACAGTAGAGGTAGTGTTTATAAATGAGACGGGACATGTGATTTCAAACAATGTGGAATTTTGACAAGTGTAGACTCGGACGAGTATGTGCTGCCTCCTATTAACCTTAGAAACTCCAAATGATAGTCAGTCAGTAGCTTAACACTCATAGAATACCCAAGCGACTAGCAAAGGCTCTGATCAGACTGCGCGTATGCGCAGGCTGATCTGAGACTTTGCTGGTCGCACATACCACATTGTTGGAAATCTCATGTCGCGGCTCAAATAGCATTGCATAGGTTTAATATTTGGGCAGCAAGCCAAAAAACCTACCTTCAAGTAAACTTAAAATTAGCCTGTTGACCTACATGAACAGACTAGCTAGAATATTAAAATTTTACAGGAAGCAAGTTTAGATATAATGCTTCTCAATAAGCGAACAACTAAGACGCTGATCAGTCTGCGCGTAAACGCAGGCTGATCTCGCCTTTGTTGTTCGCAGGCAACAAAGTCTGGGTTTCTCGCACCTAGGTTCATATGTTGTACATTTCTGATTATTTGTATGCACACTATAGAAACATTGAACATTTGCAAAAAGGCGTTTGGTGCCTATTTTTTTTTTTGACAAAATGCAGCTCGTACTAGAGCTTTTACTATTGGCATCTGAGACTTTGTTTACCAAACTCAGACGTATTGATCATTTGCATGAAGAAGTTTGATGTCCAAAAAGCTAAATTTTGACAAAATGGCAGCCATTTTTGCTCACCAAAGACGAAAGCTCAATGTCATGATGTGAGCTATCGTGCGGTGTGGTGTAAAATGCGTTGTCCGTCGTCTGTAAACTCTTCTTTGACCCATATAAGCCTAGCGTCCTTTTTGTAGGACATAGCCAAACAGTGCAGACCAAGATCAGACGCCGCAAAACGCAGCGTCTGATCAGGGTCTTCACTGTTTGCTCACAGAATATTCTATTCAAATTTGGACAAAATGGAAAAATACCACCCAACAACCCTTAAAATGGATATGGACTGGCCCACTTGATAACGGTAGGAAAGTTCACTCTGCTTAAATGGGTTAAACGACATCTCCTTCTATTTAAACTAATTACTAATCTAATACAGTTGCATAAATGGTTTCCCTTTGCTTAAAATAAGGGCCACCAGAGCTGTAGATAAGAAATATGGTAAACGACTTCTCCTCCTGAACTGGTCCAAATTCAAAATAATTTCACAGAAATGTTCCTTATAATGGCCTCTGACAAAACTGCGCATATGGCTCTGCTCCGTCGAACGAAATGGCCAATGAACTGTAGAAGTTTGATGCCTGAAAAGGCAGTAGACGGATGGCTGAGAATGGGTTTGCTCCCCCCCCCCCCTAGGGAATTTTGCAGACATATCCTATCTTGTAGAGAATTGAAAGCCGAGTCTTTTAAGAGATGTTTGCACTCTGTGCTCCGGGGCGTTAGTCTGAAAGAGCCTGTAACATACGTTACTTAATCAAACTAAGAAAAAGTAAATTGAAAGTTTGGGCTACAAATTAAAGACATTAAAATATTTATTTTTAAAAATCATTCATATAGTCTGCATACTGGATATCTTAACTACGTATGACAGCCATTTGAACAAAATTGCTGCTTCATAGGGTGTCATATGCGTTACATAAATCAGATAACCCATTAAAATTTGCAAGTGTGGCTAACATCATTTACATTCACAATCTCTCTGTGTGTTTTGCAAAATGTTTTTAACCATGTCTGACTACCTTATGCAATTGGCTAACAGAAAAATTAAAATTTGCTTCCCTAGCTTAAATATTTTTTCTGAAATAAGCAATTAAACAACCCTACCCCTACCCAGTTTTAAGGTGAAATGTTTGGTATTAAAACTAAAGTAAAAATAGTTAAAAAAATATTTGCAGTTAATGAATGTGTTTCATTGTTTGGGATTTATTTGCTTTTATGAAAAGACTCATAAATCTGCAAATTTGTTGCAAAATTTTTAATATCAGAGGCTGTAACATATGTTACCTGATGTAATAAATGGGCAAGCTCATTGTCTTTACGTAAGATATGCCTAAAAATGTTTTAATCTCCTCGAGGGAATTTTGCAGACATATTCCTTCTTATAGTACAACTCAAGCTGCATCGAATAAGGGATGTTTGCACTCTCTATGTTGGGGCGTTAGTCTGAAACAGCGTGTTACATGCGTTACTATTTCAAATAAAGGAAATGTAGTTTGAAAGTTTGAGCTAAAATTGTGAAAAAACTCGCAGCTGTTGGATACCGTACATTGTTTAGGGATTTTAAACTGGCTCCTATGATAAAGACTTATAGATCTGCTAGTTGTCATCAAGTTTTAAAGATCAGAGAGCGTTGCATATGTTAGCGTGATAAGTAAAATCATCAAACATTATTTTGACATCAAGCTGAGTAAGGGCCTGCTCCATCCTAATCCCCTTTGGAATTCTGCAGACAAATTACATCTTATGTAACCATTTAAGGTGCATTTAATAAGAAATGTTTGCACTCTGTAAGTTGGGGTGTTAGCCTGTAACAGCTTGTTACATATGTTACTAATCAATTTGAGAATAAGAAATTTGAATGTTTGAGCTACCAAAGAAGACATTAAAATTATCTAATAAATTGACATTCTTATAGTCTTTGTACTGGATGTCTTTACTACATATGGAAGCTGTTTAACATTAATACGTCTAACTGTGGTGTTATGTGCGTTACATGAACCTAATTATAATTTAAAAGCTATAATTGTGGCTATCGTCATGTAGTTAAACAACTACTATGACTTGGTTTTAAACTGTTTTATTAGATTTTACAAACATATACTCAACTGATGAATAGGAAAAACCAAGTTTGCTTTTCTATCTTAAATATATTGTCTTATAGGAGCTAATACACAGCCCTACTCCCAGTTTTACAGAGAAGCGAATTTTATTATTACCGTTTAAGTAAAACACATGAAAGCGATTACAGCGTGTGGATATTTTTCATTTTCTTAGTCTGTCTTGCTCAAATATCGTCAAGATGTCATTAAGTTAAAGATCAGGACACTTAATGTGTACTTATAAGTCTTTGGTGCCAAAACACTAGGAATTATATTCATTTCTGATTATCAAGCCCATGGACTGGTGTTACAGATGTTATCAATGACCTTTTGGACACATTTCCAAATACTGTGCATATAATGCTAAATATAGAGCCACAAATAGAAAAGATAGTTTTACATTTTTACAAGAAAATACAATAAATGAAATGGTCCAAACTATTTCTCATCGATTTAACACTCATGTTAAACGTTTGTCGTTGTCTGCATCTGTGGTAATCATTATTACCAGGTATCACACGCCTCCTTGCAACTAGTAGAATCATCACACAATATTTCAATCATTTACTGTTATTCAGTTTTACCACCAGTCCACTCAAAATTGATGAGCCATTATCAACTTTCAATTTTGCCATTTATGGCTTGGAACATTCGGAAAGTGATATGAATTCCTAATAGTTGGCTCTTTGAGTATGTGTTTCAAGTGATACTCTGCAAGTAGGAGAAAGACTTAAGCTTTACAAGGAGGAAAACTTTGCCATTAAGAGCAATGAGAACCTGGACTGATGTACCTTGATATTTCTGTGATAAAGAATCATATCTTAGCCGGTTAACTTTTATAAATGTAGCCTTTCCATACATGCAACCCACATATTTTCATCTTATAATGTCTCTACACTTATTATCTTTCCCCAAGCATTCAAAAACTTATTTGAAGTCTTAGTACTTCTGAAGTGCTGAAACCGAGGTAACTATTTCCCTTCAGATAAACGAACTAGATGTATCACAGCAGGTAAAGCAATGAAATGCAGGATGAAAAGAGTGCAAATTAGACCCTTTCAATTCAATGATTCACTAAGTTTCTAAGATAAGAGCGCTTATTAAAGGATGTAACATATATAACTCGTCATAATAAATCAGGCTCAGCAAGGGCATTGTCGTGACATCCTTTTTGATTACACAGTCAGAGGCAAGTGTTTTCAATTTCAGTGTTTTCAATGGATCATGAAATAAGGCACCTTATCAACTTGTTTACTCTGTATAAATCTTCCATAGAGCATAATATAGAACTACTGGTTATCCCATTCTACCTATAGTCCACTCCTTCTTTTGAATGCAACAGCTAATGATATGGCTGCAAAAGCTGAGGAATCATAGGTTTAACATTATTTTAAGACATGCTTCAATGTACTGACATCAAAAAACAACCAACTGCAAACATAATTGATGGCAGTGTCCAGCTTCATGTTCTTTATCTTATACCAGATAACTTTCAAGTTGTAACAGAAATTGTTTCAGACGGTCTGCCCAAACCATCAAGAGTCAACATTGTAACTAAAGAAAACTTATAAAGTTCTTTGGGCGCAGCAAAATACTATTGATCTAAGACCTGAGGACTTAAGCACCAAAAGACTGGATAGGTTCCATGGCAAATGATGCAAAAAAGCAGCCTATCAAATTTCTGTTTGACCAATGTCAGAAATCTTAAAGTATTCTTAGAGGTACACGGTAGAGACATAGATTTTGCAAAATCAGAGCAAAGTTATCATTTGACTAGCACGGATGCAGAGGCAGCTGCAGTTAGATTGCTCTTGCCACTTCACAGGAAGAGATATATACCAGAGTCATACCCCATTGTATGCATATATGTGAAATGGCATTAAACCCATATTTAATCAGGTGTTTGATCCCATGACACTGACATGCTGTTTCTGCTTTTGAAGAATGCTAAGGATTCAAGTTTGGTTGAGTCAAGTTGTTTGACACTGAAACTAGCCACACATACAAAGAAAATTAAGTCCTTTGATGGCTAAAGAGGAGGATCACACGAAATGCTTATAAGTGATGTTTGTCACAATTACCAATTTTAAAAAGTAATCTTAATTAATGTAACACATATAACACCATAGGAAGTTGTATATTTGTTAAAAAATCTTTTCTTATGTATCAAAGGTATTCAGCATGCAAACTACATGAATAATTCAAATAAATAGATAGTTTTATGTCTTCTTTCTGTTTCTCAGACTTTCAATTCATTCATTCTTAAATTGATATGGTAACATATGTATCATACCATTACAGGTTAACCCCCTAGTTAATAGAGTGCAAACATCTCTTATTTGATGTAGCTTGAATTGTTCTTTAAGGTAGGGTATGTCTGCACAATTCCCAAAGGGGTGGAGAGGAACAGGGTTGTACTCAGTTTGCAGTCCTAATACTATGCCATGATTCTACTGGTTGTGATGAAATGGGTGATTATTTTGCAATAGAAGCAGACACAATGATAGACATTGTGAGGGTGACTTGAATAAAGATTGTTTTTGAATAATTTTATTTAATAGGAATATTTATTAAATTGTGTCATTTAATTGAGAACTATTATTTTCTATCTATATGTCTATATATTTTAATATTATAGGCATTAGGATATATGTGTATACAAAGGTTATATGTAACATAGGTAACACAATTCCAAGGGCTTGTTATCAGCAATGACTGTAATTACTAAGACTAAGGCACCAGAGGCTAGGGATTAATAGGAAAACATGTGAAAAACGGTATTTTTCTGAAATATCATCTCTTACTTCCAAGAAAATTTCCTAGCTCATTCATTATGCCATGTAACATACGTTACATACTTGAATAAGTGCTCTGATCCTGATGTCAAACTTGCAAATGTATGATTCTTTATTGCATTAGCAAGACAGTGCCAAAATGTAAGATAACCACGAGCGTCAACTATTTTCATATATTTTTCTTCAATAATAGATACCTAAATTGGATACTTAAAATTGGGGGTAGGGTTGTTTAATGGCTCATATAAAACAATGTATTTGAGATAGAAAAGCAAACTTTGTTTTTTTCTATTAGTAAAATGAGTACTTTAGTAAACTAAGATTAAAAACACTTGTAAAAATGCACAAATCGTCTGTAAAATGAATGATGTTAGTCACGATTTCAACTTTCAAAGGGAAATTTAATCTATGTAACGCATATAACACCATTGAAGGCTGTAATTTTGTTCAAAATGCTGCTTTTATGTAGCTTAGGCATCCAGCTTGCAAACTGCATAAGAAATTTGAATAATTAGATGGTTTAATGTCTTCTTTCTGTAGCTCAAACTTTCATTTTGATTTTTTCCTTAGTTTGTTACAGTAACATATGTAACAGGCTGTCAGAGGCTAACGCCCCGGAGCACAGAGTGCAAACATCTCTTAAAAGATGCGGCTTGAAATTTTCTTTAAGATAGGGTATGTCTGCAAAATTCCCTAGTGGGGGGGGGGAGCAGGACCTTTTTTAGCTCGAAGTCTACAGGTTTTGTTTGCATTGGTTTTACTCTATGTGTCCTGAGATCAAAGTAAGTAAGGGTGCAAAGATCAGGAAACGATACAATCAAGTACTAGAGCTTTTGTTGCTGGCAGCCATAATGCAGATATATTGGATACGTGCACAAAAGAGTTTGCCTACCGTGTCAATACGATTTTTAAACCAAGTGTCAGACGGATCGTCGCTGTACGGAATCCCAAGCAATATTCAATCCCAAATTTTGCCTACTTCTGCCGCTATACCGTGTTATTGGCATTTTGTTTTCATTTCGAAGGGACACGCTGTAAATACACTTGCTACACGTATAGGTATTTTTCCCGCCTCTATAGCTAATTTCTTTAAGCAGAATGATAGTTTTTGTTGTTGTTGGTTTTGTTGCTTTACGTCCCAAGTCAACAGCTATGGTCATTGCGGGACGGTCAGTTTACCTAACCACACTTTTTCCTGGGCAGGCTTGAACAAGCGGATAACCAGTAATTCGTGCACATACTTTCGTTTGTAACTGACAACAACCCTTCTTGAATGAATCAGCGGAAGGGAGGAGAATGACCGTAGAAATTATTTCATGATCAATCTCCACGAAAGAATGGGACCGGGCCGGGATCGAACTCGCGACCCCTGGAATTGCAGTCAGACACGCATCTGTAGCCAGACACGTTACCGACTGCGCTACGCGGCCCGGTAAATGATAGCTTTTGTCTTCTCACACTGAAAAACAATAGGTGTACATTAACACCAAATTGGGTGGCAGCTGAACTGCCACTTATTTCGGTGTAACGTTTCAACTGCTTGTAAAATTATGTGTTGTTGGATAAGATTGATCCGGAGATTAACTACAACATTAACGAATAGAAATGTCTTAACATATATAGATGGAGAAGTACAGGTAGAAAGTTGTTTAAGTAGGAAAGTAAGTGTAAGCTTATACCAAAAGAGGTGGTTGCTCAACGGCCACCACTGCTGGTGTTAACTTACATTTATTTTTTACAATGCACGCCAGAAACGTTTCTTTGCGACTGCGGGGTCATATATAACCCATTACTCCTTTGGCTATTTTTAGATCATGACATCATTTTCTATTTTTAGACAACATTGAAAAAAAATCAAGAAAAGATAAGTTACGTTTGGAATACTTTTAAAAATATTATGGAAAATTGAGCATTTGCTCCAATGGAGCAAATGCTCGATTTTCCATGATATTTTCAAATACATATTGCACATTATTTTCAGGTTCAGTGGGACATGGGTCAAAGAAACACATGTAGAACTGGAAAGGGAGCGAAATTCGATCTGCTACTTCTCGACAGTAGTCCCTCAGGTTAAGTCAAATTTGAGCCGGGTATTTATCGCGTTGGAGAGCAGCGCGGATTCAGACGAGCCAGTGTTTTTTTACTACTCGCACCTATTCGCAATCAATTGCCAAGGTGGACTTAGTACAATTGGCTGTGCCCTCAACTAGCTCAATTAAAGGGAATTCCTTTAGCGATGGCTGTCTGTCATTTTGTTTGTTTCACCAAGTTGAATTGATCTGATCGCTTCCATTGAATAAGTTATACCCCTATTCCACACAGGCCACGAATCGCCCGAATCGCCACGAATTGATTTTTTTCTTATTCGGGGGGGATTCGTGAGGTTTCATTAATTTTTTTTCTCCAATCGTGATGAGCTACGAGTCCTTCCCGATTCAGATACGATGTCGTTACGAATATTCGGGGCAATCGGCTCAATTCGGCTGGAATCGCGCAAGAATTCATTACGATTAGAAAATAACATTAGAACATGCTGCACGAAAGTTAAGGAATCAATTACGAATCAGTTAAGAATATGCGGAATGCAGCACGAATTGGGCACGAATTAACAGAAATCCGCGACGATTCGACACGATTCACGAGATTTTCTCTCGCGATAGCTATAAATAAGGCCCGTACATGCTTCGGGGCATCAGTTCCAAAATGAATGTTCCTTGTATAGCAGCAGTGGAATTGATCCTGCAAGTTGAGTGTTGAAAACGGCTACTTATATAGCTAGAAGAAAACAACTACGTTAAAGTCGAGAGGCCCTGACCTAGACTCTTTGACTTGGAAAAATATGGCAGTTCGCCATTGGCAAAATCGCGAGCCAGGAGCTACTGACTGATCCTGATTGTGCTCCAGAATCTGCCAAATCTGTTTCAACTTCTAGGACTGCTCACATGCACGCGACGGGGTAATTAACCTTAGGGAAAATCCTTCTGCTATCTCTACCTTGGTTTTATTGCTTGGCTTAATCTCCCGATTCCCCACGAATGAGCTAAGAGTAGCTACGAATGCCCAAAACAATGCAAAAACGCCCCCGAATCGATTACGATTCGGTTACGATATCCAAGAATACCTTAGGAATTTGGTACGAATCACGCAAGATTTTTCGAATCGGGGAATTCGTGGCCAAAGTTTTGAACAGTTCAAAACTTTTGAGCCGAATTCCCGATAGACCTACGAATTGCAAGAACTCACTACGGACTATGCGAATCAGTTAAGACCTTCACGAACTGAGTACGATTTAGCCACGAATCCAAATATTTTTCAATTCGTGGGATTCGGGGCCTGTGTGGAATAGGGGTATTAGGAAGCATCTGTGTGAGCCAAACAAAATTTGTCCTTTAACAACAGCAGAATATAGGGCGAGGATTTGGCCAGTAACAATATCCCGGTGGTTTCCGCTACTGTCCGTTCTAAGGCAGCGATTCTTTTGTTGTTGATTCATTGTCAATCGTAACTTTTCCGAATGGATTCACTGGTTGATCTTGCTCCCATTTGTTTTGTATTCGGTCCTTGTGTCCTTGCCCCGAGTATATGTTTTTTTCATGCTCAACTCAACTGAGCACAAAATTTCAACTGCTCATAAAAACTAAAATACTGAAAAATAAAGACTTTTCTTCCTTTTAAACTCTCAGATGTTGTATTTATCATGCTAATAAATGTTAAAATGCCAACAGTTGTTGGCATTTAACATTTATGAGCATGGTAAATTTCGTGCTCAGTTGAGTTGAGCATGAAAAAAAGTTATATAACCTCGGGGCCTTGTTTTGGAATGTAATTCTAAGTTTCCTTTTTTAGTTTTGCAATAATCTTGCTGAGGAAGATGTCACTGGTTGCTTTACTTTAATTGTCTTCTTGCTGTCGTGTGACTGTTTGTGTTCCGTGTCTCTTCCTCTCGGTGCCGTAGGTTGTAGGGATGTAACGATACATCGGACTATTGATAAATTGCAATAGTAACCTAGCGGCAATGTTACTATATCGATAGGAAAATTGCAATGTTAATAGTATCGGCAATAGCCTTTCATTATCACAATAGTTTTAATAGGTTTTAAACCTAGGGATTTACACAGAAAATTGCTTGGTTCAAGCACAAAAATAAAGTTAAATGGCAGTAGGATGTACATGTTTTTGCATCCTATGCATTTCAGCAAGATAAGTGGACTTTGGCAATATTCTGATATTTTTCTGTTGGTTCAATACAAAACTGGTACCCGTACATACAGAAAACTCCTACCATTATCTTAATTTCTTCCTTCAACGAGCATAAATGTTTCAGACAATAGTATTACAATAGTATTGCAATGGCAGTCCACAATAGTAATAGTATCACAATGGCGCTTCCTGCAATGTCAATACTATAGCAATAGTCATTTTTGGCCACAATAGTCACCCCTAGTTGGTTGTTGCATTTCTTGGTCATGCTCACTTGGTTTTTGTTTTATGAAAGTAGAGAAAGACCTAAAGTCCTGCCGCAATAATAAGAAACGCGAAAATCTGGAATATTATTTTATTGCTAGCATTTTCCAAACGTTAGGCTAAAATCTGGATTTAGAAAATCCTGCAGTGTCAGAAGAAAATTGTTTGAAGAATATACTATCACTGCACTGACCCCTAATCTCATGGGAATTTCGACATTTTTAGGCTTTCTGAAAAGCGGGGGGAATTCAAACGGTGTAACAGCCATGTGACGGCCTATAAATCTGTACTTAAATTTCTACAGGTAAGTATCAAAAGCATCACACATTTTAAAATCGCGATTGTTTTGTACATGCCAGTTTTATTTTTAAGCACTGCCATTCAGTTGATAGTATAGATTCAATCAGCGTAGACACATATCCAATTGATCCAATACGATCAGTTTGATCCGAGTAAATACTGTTTGCTATGTTTGTAAGGACATTTTCTACTAAAACAGCGTGATGTGGCTATTATGGACAGTTTTATATATATATATATATAAAAAAACCTTTTACAGTGGTAAACGGCCTAAACATTTTCAACTACATATGTAGTATTATAGTCAACCATTCATTTTTGTAATTAGTTAATTTGAGCTGTTTACATACTTTCTTTCAATGGTAATACTCGAGTCAGGGATAATCCTGGACCAAAATGATGATGGGCCCTTACAATGGGCCAATGGCCAATATCCTATTTAAATCCATGCAGATTGCATAATTTTAATGGGCCTTTTGAAATTTCTACGGGTCCTTTGCAAAATTTGATGGGCCCAAGAATCCTTAATATCTATATAAGAGTATATTGACATGAGCTTTGAATAGCTTATATATGAGGCCCAGCTTAAAATAACGCCCATTTTAGCAGAAATAATAGTTTTCTAACAAAATGGATTAGGCCTATCTTAGGGTTATCTATGTCAAGTGTCAAATAAGTGGAATAAAATGCCCAAATTCTACCATCAGAATTATTAGAGCAAAAATTAGCCATAATACCGGCTAATATCGTTTGTCAAAATACTGCCTGATATGATTCACCATTATTGAATGCTCAATGCGATTTAAATTGAAAACGTACATCTAAAGTCATTTATTCGCGATTCTTATTTATGCAGCAGTACTTTATATGTACGATACACTTTATGCTATACTTAACAATAGTGAAAATGCTACACTACAATATTTTATATTTGGACGAAAAGTATTAACTAAAGCTTTATAATGTTTTCAAGACATCCAGCAAGCGATTCGACGAAGCTCCACCAATTTGTTTCGTTTGATGTCTGAGTTAATTCCTTTGTTGTGTTTAAAGCTTTATTCACTGAAGTTTGCAATCGCGCATGCGCAAAAATATTTTTATGCTTATCAGAATTCGTCATACTTGTGTTGCATTAATACACAAGAAAACTGTATTATCACTTGAAACAAACTCAGAAATCAATTTCGAATTTATCAAATTTGTAAAAAAAAATGTAAAATGTCTCCCTTTGACAAAAACAAATAGGGAATATTAAATATTTGGTAATCTTCGATTGATCACGATTTTCGATAACTTTCTTCCTTTTGCCTAATCAGGTAGACCAATCAGCACATTGTTCCTACCATTTCTCGACCAGTAATGTGCTCAGACTAAGATGCAACAACACATTGGTTTTCCTATTTCAGTGTTAAAATATCAAGCTTGGCCAATTTGACGACAAACCCACTTTCTTAGGTTGCTTTTCTAAATGATCAATGCATATTTTTGGTTGTCACATGTCTAAGACTACAATTTCGTTCAGTCGGATCTGGTTGGCTGTGGATTTCTGAAGGCCTTAACTGTGTGAGATTTCTGTTCAAATGTGTAACCTGAAAAAATGAACCCCTGTCTCATTTAAATTATTTTTTTCTGTCTTGTTTGTGTTATGCTTTCGTGCGCGTCTGTTTATTGATGCCTTGTGGTCCCTTGCTTGGAAAGGGCTGACCTCTTGGCTCTCATTTGTGATGTCTAATTGTGAAGTTATCACTTTCCAATGGGTATCCTGGGTCAGGTGTGGGCTTGATTGTATCGATTCCTGTTCTTTGCCCTCTTTCTTACTTTCATGTGTTTCCTCGGGACAACATCTGTAAACCTTTTACTTTATGCATAACCTAGTCTTTGAACAGTCAGATACACTTTCATTTGCTTTACTGGATTGCATTATTTTGCATATAAACGGCAAACAATTCAGGTGTAGCGTTTTCACTTTTGTTCAGTATATAACCAAAACGGGGATCACGGACGAATTATTGCGGTCGGCCATGGCCAGCCGCTTATATAAACTTCAATCAAAACATACATCAAATTCAGGTTTTGACCAAACCTTTATGCCTAGCTCAGGCTATATTTTATTCGCTGTCGAACAACGAGTGGGGTACCAAATATAGTGGGTTGACCTACAGCGCGAAGTAAACTGTCCGTGAAATCTGTAGGGCTACCTATAGCGCGAGGCAAGCTCGTTTGCGAATTCAATTTTCACAAAGAAGGCGTCAATTTGCCCTGTCGCTTATATAAACGCAATAAGTATTAGCTTTTCAAAAAAGCTGGCGAAAGTTAAACGTCCCAAAGTCAAAACGTCCTTGATTGAGAGTGCGAGCGAACTTCACATCAGTAAACGTACTTATATGATTGTCGTCCACATCTGATCACATAGAATTACTATGAATTCAGGAACGGTCTTATGACGGTCATGGCAAACAGGTTTTATGCCCCCAAAGGGAGGCGTATAGTAATCAAACTGCCTGTCCTTAGTGTCCTAAGTGTTTGAGTGTTCATATCATATCGGGAGTATATCTCCTATATTATTTTAGGTAGGAATGCCAAAATTCGTGTCTTAATGCATTTAGGGTCATGGAGCGTCACGCACCTTTACCACTGCCATCAGATCTAGAAAAATCGTGTCACGAGCATAAATCCTAGGAATCCCAAATTTGGTTTGTGAACACATCTTGGGGTAACGGAATCTGTACATATACAGTTAAGCGACCACTGTGATTTTGATTTTCTGGCATCAGTTTTAAGGAAAATGTGCTGTCTAGTGTTGTCAAATGATTTTCCATAAATGTTTCCTATGCTAGATACATTACCATAACATACCATGCATAAGCTGGGTGCTTTCAAAAGATCAAGCAACATCCTCGCTGGAGGCATGTGTTAAATGCCGACAAATCACAGTTCAGATGTTAACAACCAGAGCTTAGAATAAATCTACATGTACAAGCTCTAGAAGTTCAAAATGGAAGCATGCAGTGGGCAAGAATACATACAATGATAGGGCTAAACGACCGCCAGCTTTTTTGAAAAGCTAATACTTGTTGAGTCAACCGTTGAATAGTATTAATAAACTGGGTCAGTTTATGTCCATTCTACCAACAGTTAAACTCCCCCGTTGAAAAGAGCCAAAAATATGCCAAAATTCCATCTAATTACAGAAAAATACAGCAAAAACATCAGGTTGAAAATTTTGTCAAAATTCTACCCGCATATCGAAAAGTTATAGAGAAAATAACGTGAAAAGATGCACTAAAAGTAGATTTTTCGCGTTTCTTATTAATGCTGCAGTACTATAGTCCTTAATTTAGACATCAAGTCCCACTACATGGTTAAAGTATGGCTTTACTCAGAATCGATAAGTACTAAAATCTCGAGTGATGCCCAAATATTGAAACATAAAACAAGCGCATTTTCCTTGTATAATTCAAACTTGTAACATGTTTCACCAGGTATAATGACCTGATCAAATCTAGCATGCAAGAAGAAACACAACACACACGCACGCACGCACGCACGCACGCAAGCAAGCAAGCAAGCAAGCACGCACGCACGCACGCACGCACACACAATCGCAAAAAATGGCGGGAAACGAAACAAAACAACAGCAAATGCACGAGAAAATGACAGCGTGTATTCGTTTTCATTTAAAGGGGGCAACCACATTGAACGCAAATAAATCTCAAACGCAATACCGCAAAAATCGAAGTCACAGATGTTTGTATAGTAAAGAAGTAAAGCTATGAAGGGCAGTCATTTTAGGCGTATGGCGTCACTCAGTCCTAATCAAATATTCCAAAAAAGGAACAACTATTTTTCCTTGCTTATCATTTTAGCGTTGTTTGCATATTTTTTATTAATTATTCTGTTGAAAAAAGTTGACTTTGAAAAACAACCTCTACAATTAGAAATGAAATTGATGATTTTATTGGCTTTTCAAAATCGACAGAAAGTTATTTAAACATTCAAAATTGCAGCTTACATAGACTTATTAGAAGTAGGAATTTTGACTCTCTCTTATATTACATTTGATTTTGATCATGTGTACTGCTGATTGCATGGTTTTATTTTAATTGGGCCTCGACGTGAGAAAACCTGTCTTCCGTGGTTTGCGAACAACAAAGGCGCAGACCAGCTCGGCATCCGCGCAGTCTGATCAGCGCCTTTGTTATTCACTGTTTGGAAAGCACCATATCTAAGCTTGTTATGAGTGAAATTTCGATTTTCTAGCTAAGCTCTGTAGCTGTGGAGACTGGCTTTAGTCTCATTTTGGCGGAGACCCCGAAGACAGGGTTTCTCGCGACGAGGCCCAGTTATAAGGGCTTGTATTTCAAATCCACTTACTTTTAATGCTGCTGTCCCTTTAAAACATATACTCGTTTTTGTAGGTCTTAAGCAGTTTGGTGTCAAATGTGATGAGTGCATGAAAAACGACTTTCTTGGGACACGATGGAAATGTCTGGTTTGTTCTGACTATGATCTATGTACGCCATGTTACTTTTTAGACAAACACAAACTTCAGCATCAGTTTACACGCATCGATGCGCCAGGTCTGCCAGGGTGGGTATATTTTCTGACATACACTTTTTTTATCCTTATGTATTAGCATGTTCTATTTACACCCTTTTCTTAAATTCAAGGTTACTACTGACACTTGTACATCTTCCCCCGAAAAAAAGATGTTCTTCATTTCTGTAATTTTATATTTTATTTTATTAATATTGATATAAAACAATAAAATTTTGATATCACGGTTTAGTATTTGAGCTATGGCACTTCAAAGACAGGCATATTACACCTTTTTTTCTCAAAAAAATGTTCAGGGACGAAGTAAGAGATAAACAGGTCTATGATGTGGTAGCTGATGATTATGGCATATTGTGAAGTATTGTATCAGCACAGCTTAACTTTGCTTGAAATACAGGAATGGTAATTGATGCAAATCTAGCCATTATATATTCATTGACCAACTTTTATATTAAAAATAATTCAAATTTTTGCCATTTTTACGTTTGATCACTACATATTCAAATACTTTATGAATTATATATTTTGAGAAACTTGCATATCACAATCATCGTAACGTAAGCTGAATCTGTGTGAAATTTGAGCAAATTCACTTTCTTGAAAGAGAGATATTTTGTGATTACTACACCTACCCCCTGTTATTCACAATTAAATATCTATTCAATATTTCGGGGTCATTGGGACATTCTTAAGGCCTACTTTATTGAGTTTTCACCTAAAATGCAACATCAAGGCATTAACTCATATGTGATGCAAGATGTTGATAGTAGTTAAATTAATCGATGTAAAGATGTATAAATATATCATGTATATGCTTTTATTAAAATCTAATCCTCAGTAAGCAGGCTATTGGAGAAAATTGGATTTTGACCCATTTGCTATGTAAATATTAGCATTAAGGGACAATAACTCGTATTTGAAAAATAAAAATGCGGCAATAACGAATGCTTGAAAACAATGTGGCAGAAGCAACTTTTGATCTACAGTTTGACATAGTAATGGTTCAGAACAGCTTTCACCCAATAGAAAATAAGTTTTAAAGTTTACTTTACTGTAGTTTCCCCATGTAAAACAATGGTAAAATAATAACTCTTGCTGGAATATGTAGATGGATTAATTCATCATAAATGCGTCTGAAATACCAATTAAGGTTTCAGGTAATTATGGTATATAAGGCAAAATATGTTTAGTCATGCAAGAGTTATTGTTATTGGTGTCAGAAGTGACCTTGACTTTTCTTAAGTTAGAAATTGATTTTACTTGAAATTTATTAAGATACAAAATGGGTCATGTATTTGGTTGATCATGATGACATCTTTAACCATATGTCTGCACCGAGTTCAACACTTGTCGCTGTTTTGTGGTGTTACGGTGTTATTCAATAAACTGTTTGGCGGCAAGTCCATTTCTTATTTCAGGGAAACGGTCGCAAAGAGATCAATAAGTAATAAGATGAGGTCGCTTGGTATATATGTTGGTGCCACTGTGAAACGGGGACCAAACTGGGAATACGGCAGTCAAGATGGTAAATAATTGCATCAACCAAGTATAAGTTTTTAAAAAAGCTTGCTTAACTAAAGTGGGTTGCTGACTGCAAGTACAGAAGCCATTTGGAAGCTGTCTCAAAGGAAAGTTATGATTCATAAAATGACACATCGACCGGCTGGGTGTGTCATTTTAATGTTCTGACTCATTCAGGTTATTTACACAGAAAGGGCTAAATGTCATTCCTGACGCTAGAGTTCGCAACATTACTTCTAAAGGCCCTATATATAGATTTGCCTCTAATGTTGATTTCCCTAAATGTCGTAGAGAGATCGCTGCTTCTTAAAATGACTTCAGTAATCGTTGGTGTAAACGAGAACATGTTGAACCTGATGCCTTCAAGGAATGGAAGCTGAACATTTTAATAACTATTGATACTCGTATTTCAGTTTACTCTCGTAATGCACATCTTTTACCCCCTAAACCCTAGTCTTCTTTTCGTCATCTTAAACGAGGTATGCAGGATTTTCATATGAACTATGTTTTGGTTCCACCAGATAAAGCCGCTAACTATGTTGTAGTTGTTTGACGATTGTATTATATTGATACTCTCAAACATGAGCATATTGAAACCAATGCATATAAACTGCAGGCTTCTTTTAGTAAGAGGGTGGTTGTCGATGGGCATGGTTGTCATACAGCCCTACATATTGGTGTCAAAGTTAAAGAGAACCAAGACAAATTTCCTACGTTGTACCTGTTACCTTAACTCCATAAAAAACACATATACAGCAAGATTTATTGCTGATTCTAATTTCCTGTGAGATAACAGAACTTTCTAAATTGTTAACATCATGTCTTACAGCTGTTAAAATATGTTATTAAGTACTGTGAAAATGTATATGAAAGATACCAGACGAATCTATTTTGGTCTATTAAAAATTCAGGTGAAGTTTTAGATAAACTTTAAGGTAGAGATTTCAATGCAACCAGTTTGTCTACATATGATTTTTTCTAATCTTTACATTACTTTACCTTATACATTTGATTAAAGATTAACTTATTGATCTTTTTGAAAGAACCTTCAATAGAGAAGACTCTCCTTATCTTGCATGTAACGACAAAAACGCATTTTTACTACGAAAAACATAAAAATATATCATGCATGGTCTTGTCAAAATGTATGTGATGCGCTGACCTTTTTGTTGGACAAAATTTTTATTCAATTTGGCACCAAGTTGTATAGACAAGTAGTTGGGATTCCTACGGGCACTAGTTGCTGGTTTGTTTTTGTTTTGTTATGAGAGGGACTTTCTGATGTCTCTTTCTGATTATAAGCAGGCTGATATATTGTAGCTTTTAAAGCTATATCCAGATATTTGGATGATATTTTAAACATTAATAATGTTTATTTTGACAACATGGTAAGTCAAATATACCCTTCAGAGCCTTGCATTCTTTTTATGGGACAAAGGAAAATAGTGCGGATCCAGATCAGACACTGCATACTGTGGTGTCTGAGTCTGATCAGGATTTTCACTATTTGCTTACAAAATAATCTATTAAAATTTAGAAATAAATGAAAAATACCACCCAACGCCCCTATTATTGGCAATGGGCTCGTTCTACTGATAAGAGTAGGCTTAAATGGGTATACTATGTATCCTGGTCAGGTGTGGTACTTGATTGTATCTATGCCTGATCTTTGCACCCTTACTTACTTTTATGAAGCTAATACCTCTAATACCAAAGCCGAATTTTAGTTTTTGCATTTGTCAATTTCTAATGATATGTTTCTTGCAAAATTTATGATAAATGTGAGGGCTGCAATAAATAATAGAAAAGTTGGCGCCTCAGCTGAATACCATGTGCACAGAGGGTGCAAATGTAAATTGAAGGAGACTGATTCCATAGTAAGTCAAATTTTGTTTAAACGAATGGCTGGTGGCATGTTAAACGCTGATGTTTATAAGACTCCAATAAAATACCTCCTCTGATTTGCTGAAACTAGGTTTTCTTTAATTGCATGACGGTGGGTCAAGCCTCAGACTCTATGACGGCTCTGACGTAAAGCTTTAATCGGTGGGTTGGTGCCTGATGCTTAAATGTAGCTGGACCCACCGTGGCTCAACTTGAGGTTTTCTTTAGCTCTGATTATCTGTGAGTCATAAGCCCTTTTCTTTGTTTCATCATGGTGTAGTAATTTGATTAGAGTGTTTTCCATGATGATACATTGCATTAGTTAGATGGCCTCCATGCGAGCTGAACATTTCTTGTACTTCAACAACAGCAGAATCTATGGCGAAGATTTGGTACCAGTAAAATGCATTTAAGCCCCCTGGTGGCTTAGGCTGCTGTCCGTTCTAAGGCGGTGGTTCTTTTGTTGTTGACTTTTCGTTTATTGTTACTCCCATTGTGGAAGTCTGTGATTGTTCTGTGTTTTGTTGTACGTTACTTTATGTCAATTCTAGTATTGCAAATCATCTTGATGGGGAAGAGAGAGCTGATTGCTTTGCTTAATTTGTCTTCCTGGTGTCTCGAGATGGTTGAGCGGCTCTTCCTTGCGGTGCCACGGGGTTGTCTGCAGTTTGTGATTGTGGTATTTCCTGACCATACTCACTTACATTTTTCATTGGTTGTGACAGATCTTGATGTCTACCGATGAAGGGCTAAATTTAGCTCAGGACAGGTAGACACCTGGATTTGTCAGTGCTGCCAGACAGCTAAAAAGATTGAACTAAATAGACCAGAACAGGTAGACATCCGTTTTTTCGCTGCTGCCTGACAGCTAAAATAGATATTAGAAAAATGACTAAAGGGATAGCATGATTTTTATGTATATTTGACAGGTCAAATATTTTGAATAAGATTTATAACATTTAATGAGAATAGTAATTTTAAAAATGCAATTATTTTGCACATCTTATTTAGAGTTAAGAAACTTGAAAAGTAATTGTTGAAATAATCTTGATTTCAGTGCACTAAGAATACTTAAGTAAATTTACGAATATGGAAGATACTTCATATCAAACGAGGAAAAGAGAGAGTGTCATTTAACAAAACAATTGGTGCTTCATTTTAAGTAACATCAGGATTAGTCAACCCTTGAAAGTAATGTTCACCTCGGCTTCACCTCGGTGATCATCGCTGTTCTGGGATTCGCCTTGGTGAACATCACTATTGAGGTTTGACTAATCTTGATGTCAAGGAAAAAGAATATATCACTTGTATAAGTTACTATAGTCCGTACAGAAATTCAGTGAACATCGTTTTTCTTTTTTAAAATGTCTTAAATGAGATTTTGGACTAAAATTTTGCACATACATATAACAAAACACCGCCTAATATACAATTGCATATTTGAATATTTATGATAGGTATATAAGTCTGGAATCTCTTGTAAAATAAAATAACTTAGTCGTTTTCGATTTAGAAAACTCCTAATTTTCCCTCAATGTATTTCATATGGGTAACACGTGGTTTATACAGTTCAATGATTACCATGTTTACTTACGTATATCTCAGGTTGTATGATTAACAAAACGGTCACCAGCAGGATAACTCTTGGTATGTCTACATACACATTGCAAATGCTTTGAAGAGACTGCGCAAATTACAATTCTGTCTGAGTTATATTTCACGATAATAAAATTTTGCATCTTATTTTCTAAGCGTTCATGGTAAAATGACACATATAGCAATTGGAACGCGACTGAGAAAACCTGTCTTCAGTAATTAGTAACAATAAAGGCACAGACCAGCCTGCGCATCCGCACAGTCTCATCAACAACTTTGATGTCTGCTTTTTGAGAAGAATCATATCTAGACTTTCTGCGAGCAAAATTTCAATTTTCTAGCTAGCCTGTTTAGCCAAAGAGACTGGTTTGTGACTCGGTTTGTCGGACTCACAGAAGACAGGTTTTCTCGCGTCGTGGCCTGTGTTGCTTGCTCGACAGCTCTAGGACAAATATTACAAGTGCAACAGATAATCACATATATTAACGAAAGTCACATTATTTGATTGCGCTCTACATCGTCTAATACGACAAGTCATTCGTAACTACTGCCCACAGAGCTGGGGAACGGCGGAGACTTTCATTTTCTGGTTGCAGGTCCCTGGCATGACCCTGTACTAACAGCGTATTTGCCCAGTCGGGGCGTGGCTACAAATGACTGGTACGCATAATTTATTTCGTCTTTATGCACCAGTCATTTGTGACCACGTCCCAGCCCAGAGGAATGTCGAGGACTTTGACTTTGTGTCTGCAATTCCCCATAGTAACCACAACACTGTGAGAACAGCTAGCTGGCAAAACCATGACAATTCTACCCTGCAGTCTGTTATAAATCTGCACTGCCATGTTTGTCTAGGTCTATCAAACCACAACATTTCCTCCACATTGTGGAGACAATGTAAAAGTAAAAACACAGCACATTTACGATGCTATGGATATCCCCGTCCTGCTCAGGGGTTGGGGTGAACCAGTTGTTACAAATGACTGGTGCACTTTTTATAGCCTGATGCACTTCACATGAACATTTAGTTCCCAGCCACCCCGAAAAAAATATTGACCCGAAACACAAAATATGACATCCGCTGATATTGTTCAACCTATTTCCAAGCACATTCCCACCCCATCACTAGTTTCTCTTTCCGACCTCAGCATTATTTATTGGGTGAGTCTTTTTTCACTTGAATCACACCTAACGGGTGAGCCCTGTGATTATTTTCTCTAATCAATTATAGTTGCCCGGAATTACGTTTTGGCATGCATATTTTGCAATGTCCGTTGTCAACAAATCAGTATTTGGAATAAACAGATAGAAAGTTCAATTTATTTACAAAACAAGTTGGATAATTATTTAAAACCTGATGATCAGAGGAGCAGCAAGCACAGAAAATCAAGATTTTAAATTGAGGAACAGGGGAACACAGAGATTCATTTCATGGAACAAGTGGACGGGTACCCACTGGGAAGGCGTATGCCAAAATTCTGTGAGCCCAAACTATGGCCATAATTTGCATTTGATGGAACTATTTTGATATGATAAGAAACCCTTCTCCTAACACGTTACTTCGTCTTATAAAACCGTATAATTATTCATCGATAGTAAACTAAAGGCATTGATCCGTACAAAGGTGCATTTAGGGTAAATTAAAAAATGCAGATGCTCAAATGAGGAGAAATTTCATCATATCACAGCGCATTTGACAATACATTTTGTAACGAAAAAAATATCACTAATTAGGCGGTGTAGAGATATATTAAATTCTCAAAGTCATTGTGCGATCAGTAGGCACATAACGAAATAAACGCAAAAAAGCGATGTTCACTGAATTCCTGTACGCACAATAAATATGTTAACCACTATTGCTCTATCGATATTAATACATGGCGTTATATTACTCTCAGATGACAAAAAGTAAAACTTGCAAAAATTTACTGAAAACTAATAAAATGTAGAACAAAAAAAAAAAATTATAGAAGATGCAGTGAAACGTAGTCTTTTAACTTGCAATAAATTTCATTGTGTATATCTTGTTTTCCCCCTACCATTTCGTAGAAAACACGACGGGACTTACATGTGAGCCAGTCCATGAGACTTCCATCAGTGTGGTATACGCGCAGTCAGATCAGAGCCTTTGCTTGTCGCTTGAATATTCTATGAGTGTTAAGCTACTGACTGAATACCATTTGGAGTTTCTAAGCTTAAAAGGAGGCTGCACAGGCTCACCTGAGGCTACGCTTGTCAAAATACCACATTGTTTGAAATCACATGACAAGGCTCATGTAGTATTTGGTTTTCCATGCTGTCTGGTCTGTGGTGCATGTTTGGCCCGTTCTCATGAGTATCTTGTAGCGCAAGTTCTTTTTTCAGTTTCATACAGACCGTTTTGAAACTATGCATATACTTTGGCGTGATCTGAAGCTGTGTATGTGATTTTTACATAGACTGATCTTTTTGAAACTTTGCAGATGATTTTTGTCTCGGTCTGAAGATATGCAATTAGATTTTAAATGATCCTAAGATTATGTTTTGCTATATTTACAATTTTTGAACGAAGTCTTTAACTACAGTTGATCTTTTTGAAACTTTGCAGATGATTTTTGCCATGGTCTGAAGATATGCAAGTAGATTTAAAATGATTCTAAGGTTATGTTTTGTTATATTTTCAAGTTGTGAACTTAGACATTTTCTGCCACCCATTCTATCAATGCCTGTGTACTATGTGTGCGAGACTCCTCTGACAGTTTTAAACGGATCTTTTTGAAATTTTGCAGGTGCTTATGTAATAGTATGTTGATATGCATGTGCTTTCAAATGACTCTCAGACTAATATTATTACTTTTTAAACAATTTTGCAGACTTGCATTTCACAGTGTATTCAGTTATATGCATAACTCCTACAACAGATTTTAAATTAATACTCATTGATTGGATTGTGTTTTTGCATCCAGAGGAAGAGGGGACTTATTATATTTGCACTGGTGTGCGGCCAATCTTTAAAGAATATCATTTTCTGAGTTAGTCTGGAACACACTGGTAAATGTATACGTCGATTTGCTTGTATTTACGCGTATTGCCGGTACTTCATACACCGGAAGTGGTAGATATTGGTGTTAATACTATACAGAAAAACATGCCATATGCCTAAAGGACTATAGAATTAGATCATTTTAAGTATTCATAATGTGCATGGCGATTTATGTAAGCATTTAGGAATAGATTCGAGTACCCATCATCCAGATCGGTACATCGGTACTCGAATCTATTCCTAAATTCTTACATAAATCGCCATGTGCATGCCTAATACTTAAAAATGGTCTAATTCTATAGTCCTTAAGCCATATGACATGTTTTTCTATATATGATTTAGCAGCAATATCTACCACTTTGGTCTATGAAGAACCGGCAATACGCGTAAATACCAGCAAATCGACATATACATTTACCAGTGTGTGGAATGTGGGTGTGTTTCATTGTCGAACATGTCTGGAAAGGGGTACCTATCCATTCTAGAAGGGGGGGGGGTGATAACAATCTTAGCCTGGAAACGATATATCATTTATAAAAGGGTAATTGCCAAGGATTTGAAAGAACAGAGGTATACATATTAATCTCAGAGGTAAATGAAGTCTGGTCTGGATAAAAGGCAACATTCATTGCATTTTAGTATATTTACATTTTCAAAGCAAGCCTTTAATGCATCTTTACATTTTTGCAACCGTTCATCTCCTCATGAACGACTCAAAATTTGACTGACAGCTGCCAAGCTCACTTGCCCGTGCAATTCGCTTCAAACATCGAATTCATTCGCCAGATATGACACTGGTGTTGTGATTGACAGCGAGCCACACCTGAGTTGCACGTGCAAAACAAGCTTCTTGTTTCCTCCATTGCCTGTCCGTGTTCACACTGGCTGTTCCGCTTTTCCGTTTTGCACTACAACAAAAACGCTAATACGATGAAATATTAAATACAAAACTGTTTTATCTCCTAAATTATAATTTTTTCTATATATTAGTTATTTATAATAAAATGTGAATATAAGCAATAAATTCAATTTTTGGAAGTTTCATGGAATCACAAATACTTCGGGTCATTTGCAAAGTGTTATTTTGCAAGAGACCCGAAGTATTCGTGATTCCATGAACCTTCCAAAAATTGAATTCATTTCTTAAACCAATATGTACCCCTAATTACTATCAAAGAATGCTTTATATGCATGAACTTTACTTCCAATGATATGTAGTACTAGTGATATGAAGTACTATAAATGACCCCAAAACAAGGAAGAAGTGTAACAAGAAAAACTATAACATGTGCTACATGTTATAAACGGCGTTGTTGAAAGGTTCTTATGAGTAATAATAGATGAAGGATAATAATGAAGTTTTTTTTCGCAATGAGATATACATTAAAGCGACTTAGAAATGAGTCATTAAATGCTTGACGTTTCGCTAATAAACTATTCAATCAGACGGTGATGGGGAAGCAAGCTTTTGTGAATACTTGTTATCTTCAGTCTTTTATGAAAACCAATACTTGTCCGCGGGGAAAGAAAAAAAGTTAGACGGCATTACGTCCCTTGATATAGATCTACAGTATTTAAAAAAAAAAGAAAAAGTCTAAGAAAAAGTCAACTTTTGTGAGTTCGAAAATGTTATTCCATACATTTTCCTCCTTCAGATAGAAAGGAATCCAACCCCAGTCATGAATTTGCAGGTGATAGGAAAAATTTACTAGCTTCCGCGTTTCGATGAATCGAATGACCTATTTTCCGCGTTTTGCCATTCATCTTTCTTTGGTAATTTTTTCTGTTTATTCATATGTATTCGTTTTTCCAAGGCTTCTGCTTGTATGCATATTCTCTGTACTGTTTGTTTGTTTAACATTTTCTTGCTCATATTTTCTAATAAAATGAAAAGTTTGTTTCTGTTTTATGGTGAAACGAAACAATTTAACTTCGCACACTGATAAATATAGAATGAATGACGTCACAATGATTTATAAATAGGGCCTTTATATACTTATTTAAGAATTTCGTATCTATAGTTATGAATTTATCAATAAGTTCGCCCCAGAAAACCGCTGATAACACATAATTGGAAATATATTCTTGGTAGAAATATTAATTACAATTCTAAGTTATTCTAAGTTAGACCATTAGACCAGCTGGCGAGGGTGAAAAATAGATACGGCCCGTGGGTAGAACAGGTGTTGAACATCCGACATTTACACTGAAAAGACACCCGATTTTAGACGTTTTAAATACTCTTTTGATAAGAGAAGCCTAAATTTGTTTTTACTTTACCCTTGGAAAAACGAAAAAAATAATCAAAACGTTATTCATTGAACAATAACTTTGATCACACCCCTCTTCGGAATAGTCCATTTCAAAACCAATTACAATTATAGGCTAAGTAACCACTGTTTCATAAATGAACTAATATTAGTTACTTATGCATTAATAAGTAACGCCGTAGAAAATAACTATCTATGTTATACAGGTGGTGCTGGAAATTTTGGTGATGTTATATCAACAGATAGTTTCGGTACAGGTGACGAAATCAATGGAGTAAAGGTCAGGTGGTCAAACAATGCTTCAAATAGCTACAGACTGGGTTATCAGGGGAAAGTGGACATTGTGTGTGTAGAGGAAACACCAGGAATGGACTATTATAGGGATCACCTATTTGTTCTCAGTAAGGAAAACGAATTTATTTGAGTCCGTATTCAGCATAAGGAACACGTTGGCATGTGGGTACAGCGAAGGTTTAAATCAGTTTGTGACTATGGGTCAATTCTGACCAACAAGATCAAGGGTATAAGAATCTATCATGAGTGTGAGGGTGTGATAGAAAAATCCGTCCCGAGGATCACTGATTGGCATCACGAGGCTTGCCGAGTGATGACAAACGGTGATCGCGAGGGACGGATTTTCCCTATCCCATCCTCACACGAATAATGGATTCTTTTCTCGCCTACCATTAAATACCTCTTTTTATATAGGAAAAACGTGAAAAAGACTTCCAGAAAATTCTGAATACGCTGAAATGCGACATGGTGACGTCATTTAAACATTACAATGACGTCACGGATCGACGTGCGGCCAGCGTGCGGACGACGTGCGGCTATTCGTTTTTTATCTTTCCCTAGGGTTGGTACGGGTGTGTGAGAAAAATAGAATCCATCATTGGTGTTCAGTGGGGACGGAAAAATCCCAACCCGAGGGCCCACCGTTCCAGTGGGAAACGAGGCTTGCCTCGTTTCCCACTGGAACGGTGGGCCCTCGGGTTGGGATTTTTCTGGAACCACTTAACACCAATGATCGATTCTTTTTCTCATACCACGACCGTACGGTACAGTACTGTGTAATATTTGTTGGTGACGTCACTGAGATCGATGTTTACAGTCAATGATGCGCGCTGTATAATCAACTTGAAACAGCGAATAAACAGCGCATTTAACAATGAACAAATGGTTATTTCATCAAAATGGACTTATCAGCCACAGTAACTTGAGTAAGTAATTTTGTTGAGGTAAATGTGTGTGTGTGTGTGGTGTGTTTTTACATCGTCAAGGCTCCCCGTCCCGGTGGATTCAGTCACTCAATGCCCAAAACAACAGGTTAAAATATGTCAATCGCAATGCACTCAGCATGTTCAAAGCATTGAATAAAGGTTTTAAGTAAAAATGCGCAGTTTTACTTTTAAACCAAGTTGAAGGCCGACTTCAATCGCTGAAAATTCAACATAGAATTTTTTCCTGACTGACAACAATTCAACTTTCGTTTTTCGAACGAATACAGTCATGCGCAAAAAATGTTATCTCACATTAGCAACCGGTCGCGTGTGGCTTATCTCGTATTAGTTACGCTTATCTCACATGGGTAGCGATGTGGGACAGATTTTTCCGACACCGAGCTTAAATAGGGATCACTCGATCTCGTATGCGTTGGTATGTGAGAAAGAATTATCTCACATTGGTAAAAACAGCGGAAATCTCGATCTGGTGTGCGAGAAATAAAGCTATTAGTCTGGCACCTCGTCGCTTCAGTGCTTTAGTGTTCTAAGTGACATTTTGGTCAAAAATGAGTTATGCATACCGTTGGAAAGGTGATCAAATGTTCTATCTACTGGTGACGGTTTCATTTGCCTATCTACTCCCAGTAGGCTTAAAATCGCTGTGCGTTTCTGTTCTATCTACAAACAGACATTTTCTTTCAGTGCTATAGTGTTCTAAGTGATTTTTATCCAATGGCCAATGATGGTTATGTCACGTGACTGGGTGAGTTCAGTGTCATACTGTTCTATCTACAAAAAGTCACTTCCCTTTGAGAAATTGCTAAAATTTGTAGTTACCTCCCTTACATAAATTTAAATTTCCTAAATTGAAGCGGTTTGTTGGACTTATAACGAACTAATGGCTATAACAGCTACTTTCAGGTCCAAATAATCCACTCAGTCAAAATTATAACGCAAATCAATCCATGGACAGAATAATAAGCTGTATAAACAGATTACCTCCCTTACACATATTAAACTGCTTTATTTTAAGTAATTTGTCGATGTTATTACAAATCAATGGTTAAATCTGCTACTTTTAGGTCCAAATATTCAGTTCTGTAAAAAATATTATACAAATTGAACCCATTGACAGAAAAATTGACTGTAGAAACAGATTACCTCCCTTACATAAATTTTAATGGCATATTATAAATCCGTGTCGCTTGTTACTGTTATGCGTAATAAATGACTAAATATGCTACTTTTAGGTACAAATAATCATTTCTGTTCAGACTAGTATATGAATTGACTCCATAAACAGAAAATTAAGCTGTAGGAAATTATAGAACACTATAGCACTGAACGCAGTAGGCGATTTTTAGAGCATAATGTTCTATCTGCAAACTGTAAAAATGCCCGTGAATTCCATATAACTGTAAAAATTTCTTCAAACCAAGGTCATTTACACTGTTTGTATATATTTTAACCCTCTGGTATGATTCAAAGGTCTGTGATAAATAAGGCATCAAAAATCAGGTCGCTAAAATTTTCAAACTCATTTTTCTCAAAACTTGCGCATTGGTAGATAGAACACTATAGCACTGAAGCGACGACCTGTCCCAATGCATGTACGCCCATCATAATATTGAGGCATGTATACGGGGTTACCAAATATCCCATATCCCTTCAAGTAAACAAAATATTGAACAAAGTATCCCATATACTCAGAAGTAAAATGGATAGTATCCTACATCCCTAGAAGTAAATTGGCAAATATCGTGCATCAATCTTAAAATCCTATACGAGTCTCAATATTGAAACTAAAGCTTCTATGCTCTATAACTTTTATACCCTTTTAAATATCTGACTTTCTACAATATCAGAGTGGTGTGTCGCGCGCGTCCATGAATAGTAGCTCTCTGACCATTTTTTTCTTTTCTAGTTATCTCCCTTGAACAAACTTTGTGCGTTCCATAACTATCTTAACCTTAGAGATATACCATAAAAAAAGAATCACACAATTAATTTTTTGCGGAAATGCTAATTGTCATAAAATCATTATTATGAAAGCTTGGTGTTAATAAGTATCTGTTCCTTTCCTTTCAAGCAAATTTATGCCATCACTTGGGTTCTTTCTGAAATTTGATAAGTTGTAATGTGTGCGTTTCCTTATTGTTTGGCACATTTTGGTCATATTTGGCAGGGCTTTATCAGGTAAGTACAGTTTGTTGCATTCAAGAATGGTAACTCTCTCTTGCTTCTTGTTTGAACATTCCACTAAATAGAATTTAAAAAGGCAAAACATTGTGTACACCATAACTTTGATACCCTTTGAAATATTTAATATTTCTTGGCAGAGACTTGTGTCAGGAGAAGATAGCCTAAGATGGCGGGTCCTGTGCTAGAATATGCTCTCTCTTGCTTTTTGTTTGAGTTATCTCTCTTGAACTAAATTAAAAATGGAAAATTTTGTGCGCTTCATAACTGTTGTACTCTTTTAGGTATTTTGATAAAATTAGGACAGACTGCATGTAACATACAAGAATGGTTGCTCCTTTTTCATTCATGTTGAATAAATCTCTTGAACTATTATAAGGCAAAACCTTAACGTTCAATAACTTGCATACTGATTGAGATATTATGATAATATATATTTAGCAGGTAAATATATAATACCAAACATACAAGCATGCTTGCTAACCTTTGCTTTCTGTCTGAAAGATACAAGCTATTAAATTAGATACATATTATTCAAATAATATATATTTAGCAGGTATATATAATGCCAAATCATACAAGAATGCTTGCTATCCATTGTCTTCTGTCTGAAAGATACAAGCTATTAAATTAGACACATATTATTCAAATAATATATATTTAGCAGGTATATATAATGCCAAATCATACAAGAATGCTTGCTATCCATTGCCTTCGGTCTGAAAGATACAAGCTAATGAATTAGACACATATCATTCAAATAATATATATTTAGCAGGTATATATAATGCCAAAATATACAAGAATCTTTGCTATCCATTGCTTTCTGTCTGAAAGATACAAGAAATTAAATAAGACACCTATCATTCAAACAATATATATTTAGCAGGTATATATATATATATATATATATATATATATATATATATATATATATATATATATATATATATATATATATATATATATATATGCCAAAACATACAAGAATGCTTTTTATCCCTTGCTTTCTGTCTGAATGATACACGTTATTAAATTAGAATCTTCTACCGCCTTAACTTTTATTTCCATTTATATATTTTGATAATGTTTGGTCAATTTATATATTCAGTATAGACAGCTTGTTACGTGCAAAAAGGGGTTACTGCTCAGCTGGTATGGTGTAGTGGATAAACCACTTGGCTTGATTCCCCGCTCTACTAGTCTGTTGGATGAGACTCTAAGCTGTGGCAACGTCTTCTAAGACATTTTAAACCAGAACCACTGTAGATTGAGCTCCCCAACATTAAACCACAAAATCTTAAACCAACCTAACATTGCACCTTTATGATTTTATATCTCCCACGGAGGAATTATAAGGCGAAACTCATATCAAACACTTTATTCGCAGGTACAAAAAAGCTACCGAAAAAAGGTTCTATCATCCGCGAAGAAAGTTTTATGGTTTCTGGCTCCAAAGCAACAGGGCAGCTGAAGTCTGGAGACAAAGTGTGCGTTTATTTGGATAAATCAGCACTAATGGAAGTACAGAGAGGCCATGGTGGATGGAACAAACACATGTCTGACGTAATAAAGAATACAATACTGGATTTTAAATTTCATTGTCTATTCTGTGTACCATATTTAAGGGGATGTTGCTTTCAAAAGCTCTTACTTGTTTGAAATTTTTCCCTGTTTAAACAAAAATGGCCATCTTATCAAGGAGACGGATTCCATTGGCTATATTGATACGTAAACAGTTTATACATTCCACGTAGATCATTTTACACCTAAAATACATCTCTTGGGCACTCTGCAGCATGCTTATCAGTCGTTTTTGAGTTACTTCCTGATTTTATTCAGTTAACAATATTGTGACACACTGGGTGATCTTTAGAGAAAAAAACATTTACATAAACATAAACTACTATTATCCGACTACAATATGGGAAAGTATTTTCGCCGGAATGTACAAATTTCTGGTAGAAAAATATATTTTTCCAATTTTTGCTTATAAATTTTTCAAGGTCAAAAGCAAAAATTGTAAATAATACCAGAAATACATATATTAGGGTCAAAATACTTTCCCATATTGTAGTTGGATATCTGTAGTTCTTGTTTATGTTAACATTTTTATCTAAAATTCACTCAGTATGCCACAATATTATAAACGGAATACAACCAGGAAGTAACTGAAAATCGACTGATTAGCATGCTGCTGAGTGCTCAAAAGCTGTATGTTGGGGCGTAAAGTGATATGTGTGAGATGTATAAAATGTTCACAAAACAATGCAGCCGAAGGTATCCGTCTCCATGATAAAATAGCCATTTTCATTTATACAGGAAAAAGTTCATACAAGTAAGAGCTTTTGAAAGCAACATCTCCTTAATCTACACTGAACCGAAGTTCTAAGTAGCCACTTTTCAATTTCTTTTTTTCTGACTAAGCCCTAGTGATATTGAAATGAATTTTTGCCCAAGTACGTGCATTGTAAAGGACTAAAGTTAAGCGGTGTTTTGGAAGAGTTTCCTATCACTTTACGATTTTTGGGTTCAAAAACGAAAAAATCAGCTTTTTGAAGAAAATAAGCGTTTTGAGTGCAGTTTTTATCGAATTCAAGTACAGGTGATTGCAAACCTGCCTAGTCGACTTGAAAAAACACCAAACAATTGACATTTTGCTTATGACAGATTTTTTATGAACTTTTAAAAATTGATAATTTTCCAAATTTTCCGAATTTTTCGGAAATCATCAGCTGCACATACTAAAATCATTGTATGTGTTTTATTTTATGTTAATATGTTTGACAAAACACCATGCAACTTGATGAGCCTATTTTCTAACGATATTTTGTACTATTTTCGTATCCACTTCCGATTTTAACGTGAAATTTTAAAGGTAATTTAAATGGCATTTGTTAAAGATTTCTTTGAATTTTTAAGCAGAACAGTGACGCCAATTCATAATGAAGAAGTCTTGAAAATTGCACTGCTGTGCCGTAGATAATAAAGCATACAGAGCAATGCAAAGTGGGTATGCAAACTGCATTGTTAAGCTCAAATTCTTTGATGAAGTTGTTGACCGTGGCTGTCTTCATGTTAACGTAGAAGAGAAATGGAGTGTTCAATTATCAAAACAACTTTTAATTATTTTCATCTTATATCACAGCTGTTATAAACATCTTCAAACTACTTAAAATATAAATGGATAACGTATCTGATGAACAGTTTATATCACACTAAAATGTGTGACTTTTTGAAATGATGGTACCTTTACTCGGACCTCGTCTGTGCAAGGTCTACCAGTCATTTTGAAATGACATAACTTGCAGAGTCTTGACAAAGCCTTGGACCTTTTTATAGATTTTAAATTTTGTGAGAGCGATTTTTACTTTCTGAATGGAAGCAAAAATTGTATGGTGGCTACTTATAACTTCGGTTCAGTGTATTAAGCGCACAATATGCTTAACTTTCTCAAAATTCTTTCCCTCTTTAAAAGGTAGAACAAGATCAGCTGGCTTCTAATGATTTTTATTTCAACCATGTATCCATATAAACATTGAAGTGACTTGGAATAGGTTCAATCAGTATATAACAGCATAAAATAGAACTGTCAAGTTCTAACGATGGCCCTGCATATAGCCCTGCAGTGAAAAGGGTGAGGGATTGATAAAAGTAACACATACATGAAACGAAAGAAATACAGTGACGAATGAGTTAGAGTATTTACAAATGCAAATGGACAGTCATTATGGCAGACATCTTGGTCAGCATTCATCTGACAAACCCTAAATTCGTACTGGGAGCGAGAGCATAAAGAGGACAAAAGCAGTGAAAACAAGTGTATCTTAAATGCAAGCCTTTATTAAAACCATGCAGTCTGCCACAAACATGATAAAAATCAAATACAAAATAAGAAAGTTACATATGCTAGGCCAGAATATTTGTATTAGCTGATTTACGAGATTTTTTTCAGAGTTAGGGTCAGGGGGGGGGGACAAAAAAAGCTCTGAAAATGACCAGTCAGCTGGTTATTTTCAGAAAAACGACCAGTTTTCCGGTCATTTTCAGAGCTTTTTCAATACCTCCAGAACAAACAGTAAAACTAGTAAAGTAAACTAACATTGTGTATTAAATCTTTAAACATATTTTTTCTGCAAAGCTGCATAGGACAATCACTTTGAACAGTGCCACTATCAAAAATACACAGACAGAACCTCAATATTTTTTCAACAAGTCAAATAATATTAATAATCGGCGGATGAAATAAAAAAAAATATTTCAGAATTTTCTTTTTCCTACTTTCCCGAAAATTACAGTAGGAGGGTTTGTAAATCAACTAATAAAACAATTCTGGCCTTAGTATGGTAGAGATTTAAAATTTGTGGAGCATATCCCATTTTAGGATGTGTGATGTCACATCGACCCAATCAATTATGCATTAACAAAATAACTAGTTTCCTGCTACGCATTTAACCCTCTTTTGTGATTACTGTAAATTCGGAAATTTTTGCGATGGTTTAATTTTTGCGAAACTTCGCATATTTCGTGAAAATAAAACCCTCGCGAAATGGCTTCAGCACTCTGCCATTTACTGTTGAAGGTGTCGAGAATTTTTATGTCGCTAATATGTCTTTTAACCCTTTTCACGAAAAAAAAAACTCGTGAAAATTTCTGAATTTACAGTAATCCTTCTGTTCAAATGGTTGATTTTCAATAAAATCTTTACAATTTTCTGTGAAATGGATAGTTAATTGCCTTTTTAAAATTTACAGGAAGTTAAATAAATATTCAAAAACGCGGCCTCCATCGGCTTATTAGAAATAATAAGCTCGTTTGGAACTGTTATAACTTTCAAAATTTAATCCAAGTTTGATTGGATTGCAGCAGATTATATGTATCTAATAAGGGCTAGTTTTTCAGAGCTATTGGTGTCCACTTTAATAAAACGGACCCATATATGATATTTGGAAAAATTGGACAATAAATGACTTAATTATAGTATATACAAAGGAGAATGGACAGAAGGATGGACTAACAAACTGAAAAAAATTAAAGGTCTGCCAACAGTCATCGACGGTGCTGAAAAAGATATCATAAGCTTCTAAAATAACATGCCATTGTTAGGTTGAATACGTTATTTATAGTTTCAGCTTCTTACAATAAACAAACCTAAATCTCGTTTACAATATGTTATCTTACAGAGAGTCAAAAAATGAAATTAAAGAGTCAGTGCTAGCATAGAAACCTTCCTTCTTGAAAAAGTGAAAATATTTAATAAAGAATCAAACCAGTGAGTGTCTTTGCCGCCAGAATTATGAATTATTATTATAGAATATAAAAATTTATCATGAGTGTGAAGGTGGGATAACAAAATCCATCCTGAGGATCACAGTTTGGCATCAGGAAGCTTTGGGAGTGATGAATAAATTTGATTGCAAGGGTCAGATTTTCTATCTTATCCTCATTCAAATTGTGGATTCTTTTTCTTTCTCATCATTAAATACAGCATTTTCAAATGCATGAAAACTTCTAAAGGTCCCTGAGTACTCTGCGAGTCAACCTTACATGATGACGTAACTTAAACATAACAAAGACGTCACATGTCTTCAAGCTATAAGTGAAGTTAATCTTATTTAGTTTTTATGAAAAAAAGTTAAAATTAATACTTTCACGATAAAGCCTGATAAGCATTGCCTATCTAACGGTATGTGCCTTTATCAGGCCATGATGACGTTGCACTTTTTGAATGACGTTGCTTATGACGCTGAATCAACACAAAACTCGACAATAACGTCATAATTGTTAGTTTGAAGAGTGAAACAATGGGTTAACTGAAAAACAGATTACCAGGTTCGTGTCTTTTGATATCATGTTTACCATTCTTGGTTTTGAGAATGCATGTTGAATCGCTCGACGAGACTAGCGATGTCAACAAGCGTTCTCAAAGCATTACCTGGTAAATTTGATATAAAAAGACACTCACCTGGTATTCTCTATATATATGACACAAATGAACCTTTAGAACAAATGCTGCCCCTTTTATTGCTTCACAAAATTGTAGAACCAGGCATACAGATGATAAGTGTAAAAAAGCAATATTAAAGACTTTGCAGTCATAAATCAATAATATGTAGATACACACAGAACAGTCTGAAAGTATCCTTAGCTCATGTAGTAATCTGTTTTTGAAAACACTGTTCATTTCATATCATGGTGTTATTGAGTACGAATCTTGAAAGTGGCTTGTGTAAATTTGGTATTGATCTGGGCAACTTAAAATTTTTCATATGCATAGCCGAGAAGCAGAATATTTTTATGAAAGCAAATAAAATGCGTGCAAATATAGTTTTTGATTTAATATTCAGTTTCCATTACATAGTGACTCCTCTTTCTATTCATTTCTTTTTTTACAGTGCATAGGGCAGAATGGGATTATAAAGAAGGTTGAAGACAATAGTGATGTGACTGTTATGTTTGATGGTATGGAATGGAGATTAAATCGAGCTGCTTTGATCAAGGTTAGCAAACGATACATTGTACATGTATAACACATGTTACTAATAGGTAATTTTGACAGAGATAATGAGTGATCAAACAACACGATATTAGCAAACATAACCTAGGTACACCAACGTATTTTGCTTTTATTTTGCAATAATTACAACTGTCATAACATTTATTGAGATCCATTAATCTGATTGGTCAAGAATGGTCACCTGATCGTATTGACATGCATTTCATTTTTCAATGAACTTCCGTTCGTATTCATGAGGGGTGGGGGCATTCACTGCAGAACTTCTTTTGTGATACTGTGCAATGCCTCTATGAAGAAAAATGGACAGAGGGCAACTACTTACACTTTACTTTACACTTATACATATATTTTGAGGTGAAAAAGCAAAGATTAACTTACATATGATGCTAAAATAAACAGTATTCATTCCGATCAGCTGTCAAATGCAATCTCGCCACCATCTTTTTTTTAAACGCTGTAACGTCTACATACGCACGTCATAGTCTAAATGCACAAATCGCTACTAACTGTAAACGTAACTTTAAAGGTCACATGATGAAAAAATACTTAAGAAAAAGAATAACGAAACAAGTTGTAGTTATAAGAATCGAAAGTCATTTTTCTGCGTTTCACTGAGGAATGAAATGTCATTTAAATTGCATTTAATTTTAGCATGAAACCCTTGTCGTTTAAATTACACCTAATTTTAGCATGAAAACCTATTTGGTTTGTAATTTAAACGACATTTAATACCTCAGTGAAACGCAGAAAAATAACTTTAAATTCTTAAAACAAATTCTTTAAAGGTTTGTCAAAGTAAATTGGTATGTATGCATTTTGTTATATTCTACCAAGTACACGGTGTAGGGACAGTATGTTTACATGTACCATTATTATCTATTCATGCTGGGTACTTGTAAACAGGTACTTTGTCAAAGAGTGAAGACCCAAATGGTATGCCGCATAAGACTGTATTTCATCAGGTACTGCACTGTTTGCTTAGATAGAAACAATCTTCAGGTACAGAAAGAGACCATTTTGTAGGAATTTGACAACCTCTTAAATTGCAAAATTTACATTGACATACTTATGGTTCTAATGTATAACATATGAAACTGGTCCAATTTTGCCATACAGCAAAAAACCTGTGCAAAATGGCCACTCAAAAAAAGACAAAACAAAAGATCTTAATGGCAAATGGTAGCTTAATGAAGGTCGAATGTCATTCTGCAGTAGTTTTGACCTACATTAAATGCTTATTGGTCTTGAAAACCAATTTTCAGTCTTTTTGGCGGTTTTACACAGGTTTTACTGTATTTGTTGTATTTCCTGATCACACTTACTTGTTTTGTTTCACAGTTACCATCACTTCAATCGTCAATACACGATTAAACTATTTGAGCCAGTTCATGAGATTTCCAACAATGTGGTATGTGCGACCAGCAAAACCTCAGATCAGCCTGCGCATACGCGTAGTCTGATCAGAGCCTTTGCTTGTTGCTTGAGTACTCTATGAATGTCAAGCTACTGACTGAACACAATTTGGAGTATCTAAGCTTATAAAGAGGCTGCAGAGGCTCGTCTGAGTCTACACATGTCAGAATGCCACATTGTTGGAAATCTCATGCATACATGCTGACATTTATACATTTGTTTATTTATATACCTTAGGTGCCTGAACTAAATGTTGGTGATGTTGTGCGTGTTAATGACAATAAAGAGAAGGTGAAGGTCATGCAGAGGAAACATGGTGGCTGGTCCTCTGACATGACTGAGGTAAGCTTATCCTCTTTTAATGGTTAATGCACTGGGTGTCTTATTGATAGCACGATGATGGTCAAAAAACAGTCACTGAAGTTAAGTAATCACATTTTAAGCATTTAAAAATGCTGTCTGAAACGAAATGTTCTGAACCGGTCTTGAACGATTTCTCTTAAAGGAATGAATTTTTTTCTCTTCGAACCTATTATAAATTGTACATAAATAATTTAAGTGTGTTCTGTTAGAAAATAACGCATTTCAGTTGAATATCTACTTTTTGGGAGCATTTGAACGTCAACTTTTAGGGTTTACAGTTTCCAAGACAACACTAAATTATATGCAAAATACATGAATGCAATATTTGGTGATCAATTTTATCGGCGATATATACTTAAACTATCTTAGAACTTGAGTCAGCTGTGAGTTTTGAGAATTTGTTTTTCACAATTCTTCCAGGACACATTTTATACATGGAATACCCATTTTGCATGTGTATGGTAGAACTTATTGAGCCCAGATATTAAGCAAAAACAGGCGTACAGAAGCTGTTTTTTCATTTCAATAACAAGCTGAATGTTCCTCTTACCTTAAAAGAAACTTGCACACTTGAATACACAATTTCATGAAAGATACCTCGTTTAAGTTCTTAAAATCCTTAAAAGGGGGATGGGATCGTCGTGTTATGGTAATGCTTTAAATTACCATTTTTGTTTATTTGGCTTTATTAGGAACACGTGCGTTATTTATGAGAAAGCAAAATTTGTTTGTTTTATTTATATGCAAACGCAAAAAGTGAATTCATATCTGTTTGAATAAACATGAAACAATTCTCGTATGTTCTACTAATGATCCTAGGTTGACCTTGTCCTTCATTATGGTCAAATTTGATTCTAAATATTATTATAAGAAGATTATTTTCTTATAACTGTTGAAGGCAAATGGTGTTTAATATATGTAACCAAGTGAGAAAATGACTAAAGGTAACCACCACTAAAATTCATGGTTTGCCTTTGACGTTTCAACCAAGGTAACTCGTAATGGATTGCTAACATATTTTTCTCAGAAATCAGGTGCCCAATTTAAGTCAAATTTCATATGAAGCATACTTTGGGTGAGATAACCAAATTATCAGTATATTGTGTGCGTCATATGACTAAAATATCTTCCATGACATGTTAGGTTAACACTTTCAAACGAATACCTCTCATTAACTGATGAACCAATAACATTAGGTCTTTGTATCTAGCAATAGGGATATGAGCCCTTTGGCTAAATATTTCACCCCAAAAAACTAATTGTAATTTATTTTGTTATTTATCTTATTCATGTGGGAGTGTGAGTGTCTATGTTTTGGCGTAAATGCTCTTTGTCATTGACTTTGAATGTTGGGCTAGAATTCAAGAAAAACAACTTGTTTTACCAAATTGGAGACAGCTTATTTTTCTTACAGGTTCTTGGTAAAGTTGGCAAAATTGTCAAAATTGACTCGGACGGTGATGTTGCTGTAGTGTTTGGACCGAAGGCTGTGGTTTTAAACCCTGCTTGCTGTAGTCCTGCTACAGGCACTCAAACAGAGGAATTAGATGATGATATCTGCAGTGGATCTGAGGAAGGTACATATGTGCGGATCCAGAGGGGGTATCAGGGTCCGGGCTCCCAGCTATATAAATCACAAAAGCTAAGGGTTTTCCTTAGGAAAACTAAATTAAATGTGGACCCCCTAGGCAGCTATCCAGCCAACATTCAATCTTAAGCCATCATCGGCCCACCAGTTACACCCCCTTGACGGAACTTTCTGCACCTACGCACGGTACATATGGGCATGGTCACCAGAAAACTTACTGATATTCGTATCAAACAGATTCTAAAACGAGGCTTCATTGGTTTCTTGTCTTTACAATGACGTTATTAAACGTTGTTGGTACAAGGAACCTAGACGTAGAATTCGCCAAAATAGGAAATGCCATGTTAACTGTTTGGATCTTTAGCGCAATTTTATACAATATTCATAAAAATTAGTACCAAAATATAATACTTTTGTTTGCAAAAGTAGCATGATCAGCTAGCGGCCTCGTGTTTAAACAGCTTCCACCAGGTCTGCAAATGCTTAAAATATGTGCGATCCCCCCCCCCCCCCCTAAAAAGTGATGAGATCGTGAGCTGTATCATTGACAGGTATATAATTATCTAATCATCACATACAGTCGAATCTTGAATATTTGAAGTCCTCGAGACTAGAGGTTCAATTTCGAATGATCAGTAGTTCGTATTATAGGGAGATATACATAAAGATATATAACACCAAATAATCACTTTTTTCCTATCAAACATAATTTCTGTGCATGTAAAAGAAACGTCTCAAGGAGACTTTTCTTTTATTCACCAAAAACATATGTCGTAATAGACAGTTATTAGAATATATCATGAATAGGCCCTATTCTCTGAATCCAGTGTGTCCCAAATTTTACTTCAAGTCAGTGAGTATTTCATAAAATCGAAGTTCGATTTTTAGAGGTTTTACTGTTTTTGCATAAAGTCAAATTGGACTAGTAACAAAATAAGAGTTGGTGCTACTAAAGAGACATGTTTTGTAAAACATGATGTTTCACACACAATTTAGGGAGCATAGTAGCTCAGTGGTAGAGTGCTTGACTAGAGACCGAGGGGCCGCTGGATCGAGCCTCATTGGCGTCACTGAGTTGTGTCCTTGAGCAAGACATATTTATCCTTGCTTTGTACTGGTTCAAACCAGAAGACCGGTCCTGACATAACTGAAAAAAAATGTTGATTGGGACATAAAGAATCAAATCAAACAAACAAAACAAAAACCGCAAACAATTTCAGATTGATCAGACAAGCCGTTTAGGAAATAAATACAGAAAAGTAGAAAGGAAGGCAAAGATTAGGAATGGATACAATCGAGTACCACACCTGACCTGGGACAACATATTGCAAAGTTACAAAAACACACAAAAATAAAAAAAATACACAGGAGAGCAAAGAGCTCAGCCTTTCCCAAGCAGGTGATCAAAAGGCTGCAAGGAACAGACAGGATATTATAACAAAGACAAACATGAAAGATACATAACAAAAAGGATCCACAAAAAACACTGCACTAAAACGGGCAGCAAAATAACTGGTTGGCTTAAACATGTTTAACATTACCAACCTCACCATTAGTTCTAATGTGAATCAAGTCACATTGATATTTGGTTTGCATGAAAGATTACTAAATTATCGATGTATCATCTCCAAGTACATACAAATAAAGATATAAAAAGGAGATGAAACAAAGATAAAGACTCAACAGTACAATACCTGGGTGAAAGAAATCCAACAGTTAAAACCCCGCGTGCCTGACCAAAGATGGGGCATCAGGTCCCAACCCTCTCATCTTTATATATGTCTTTAAAGTTGAACTGTCTTAAAGACTTTCAACGTAATCAGCATTTCTTCAGGTTAAATATCTTTAAAACGTATACTTTTGGCAAGCTTATTTTAGTTATCTTGCTATTCGAAGGTCGCCTCATTGTGCATACTAGTCTCCCTTTTTGTGCTTGTCGCCAACAGTAAAGTACATTAGCGTTAGAATAATTTGAAACTTTACATGGAGAGTAATTGTTTATCGCCAGCAGTAAAGACATTGGTCATTACTTTAGAGTTCGAATTTTCAAACTTCCCCGTGTTGTTTATACTAGTCGCCAGCAATTACCTACATTTTTGGCATTCATTTTAAATAGCGTTTGATCTATACGACGCTCCCGGTGGTGTGCATGCTAGCGGTCAGCAGGAAGAAGATACAGAGAGTATATCAGATGATGTAGTAGACTCGCTAGCTCAGATGATGGCACAATTGTTTGTGCTTGGTGGAGCTGCTACTGCTGCTGCTGCAGGACCTCAAGAAATCCTCTCAGCTGCAGCGAAAGGAGAAGCCTCAATCGTCAGAAAACTGCTACAGGCGAGACCAGAACTGGTGAGTTAAATTAAATCATTTCACTCAAAATTAAATTTGACTCGTTAGATAAAAATCCATCATCTTGGCTTTGTTACAGTTTTTACATTAGTTTTGGGGATTCATATTTTATTATAATCTTAGCAAAAATTGCTCACGACAAAAGTTGTTGGGGAGAATTAGTGCCAACATCTACAATAGGTTCCATTAGGTGTTGCAGTAAACGTTGTTCATAGAGCATTTGTAGCTATGGTGCATAAATAAAGTCAGAAATGTCGGTCTGCTCTAAATCATCAACTGAAGCGTTGACTGGTTTGTTTAAACAGTAAAAAAAACTCAATTGAGTCGTGCGTAAAGCTAGTGCTGTCGAATCAAACCCTATAGGTTTTGAGCATATGAACAAGTGCAACACAGTAAGAAATCACAGCTTATGCACGAAGCAGACTCTGCATACAAGGTAAATATTGTTTACACAAAACTATTATATATGTTATACTCAACCGTCGAATAACGTGTATATTCGTCGCTTGTAACCTCACTCTTCTTTGAATTTTACCTGTCAATAAGAACTTCTAAAATTTGTTTGCTAAATTTTCATTTATGCACTCAAAATTTGGTTGTCCAAACACAAATGTGATCTTTTTGAGAAGTTGACACTAAGTCTCCTCTATACAGCTTTTATTGCAAACATATTTCGCTAAAATTAATGATAGACAAGAATGTGGTCAATAGATCACCAATATCATCACTACATTAAATATGTCATAGTATGAATTATTTGTGTCCTTGAACTTTGTCTCATGGCCATATACATAATCAAAAACCATTGTTGTCATCTACAAACCATAGACAATCAGTGTTCCAAATATGAACAACTTACATATAAAAATTATGTCGTTACCAGCCATATAGACAGGTTTTAAATATTTTGACATTGTCTTTTGAATCAAAGGTCTCTTATCAGCAGTCTGAAATTTACATACCTTAGCCAATCAGTGTGCAAAATATGTACAAGCTACATCAAAACATTTAAGGCATGTATGCGTTACAAGCCAAACATCCAGAATAGAAGCATTTTGATTTTGACCTTAAACTCAAAGGCCATACCGTGAATCCAAACATTTTGGATCATCTACACACCTCAGGCAAATACTGTGTCAAATATAAATATCCTCCATCAATTGTTTAAGAGGAATTGGCATTACGATCCATACAGCCTGGTTTTATGTATGTTTGACTTTGACCTTTGACTTGAAGGTCATATTAGGAATCCGAAACATCCGTTATAATCAAGGTAATTATTGTACAAAGTATGAACCTTCATCAAAATGTGAATGTAAGAAGAGATTTCTTTATGAGCCATAATAGGTTTAAAGTATATTTGATATTGGTCTTTGTGGTCACCTGCTTTGAAAAGCTGACCTATTAATTTGACTCCAAAAATCGTAAGTGAGTATGATCAGAAAATACCACAATCACAAACCGCAGGCAGCCCCATGGCACCGTGAGGAAGAGCCATTTACTCATCAAGAGACACCAGGAAGACAAATTAAGCAAAGCAACCAGCTCTCTCTTCCCCATCAAGATGATTGCAATACTAGAACGGACATAATGTAACGTACAACAAAACATAGAACAATTACAGACTCCCACAATGAGAGTAACAATAAACAAAAGTCAACAACAACAGAACCACCGCCTTAGAATGGACAGCAGCCCAAGCCACCGGGGGGGGGGGGGGGGGGGGAGGGGGTTAAATGCATTTTACTGGTACCAAATCTTCGCCCTAGATTCTGCTGTTGATGGTGATTTGAAACCATCGTCTACACACCATGCACATTCATTAAGCTAGATATGAACACCATCATCAAAAATGAAAAGAAGAGTTAATAGTTACTTTGGATTTCAAGCCAATTTGACATTGACCTTTGGCTGCAAGGTTATATAAGTGTTCAGAAACGTTTGATGTAATCTACACACCGTATGTAATTATTGTGCCAAACATGAACACCCTATATAAACAATGAAAGAGGAGTTTTCGTTACAAGAGACAACACAGATTTTAAGTTTTTTGAACTTGACGTTTGAAATCATCATCATAGCAGTGATTTGGAGTAAGAAAGGTGGCAAAGGTCAGGAATCGATACAATCAAGTACCACACCTGACTCAGGATACCACAAGGGAAAGTAACAAAACACCTTTAAAAAATCACAAACGAGAGACAAGAGCTCAGCCCTTTCCCAGCAGGTGACCACAAGACAGCAATGAACAGACGCGAAAGCATGACAAACACAAGACATAAATAACTCAAATGATCCACATATGAAATATCGCCTTGGAATGGTCAGTAAAATATTTCAATGGAGGCTTAAACCAGTTTCACGGCGCCAGCCTCACCCTTATTTCAGATGTGGATCAAGACACATAGATGTTTGGTTTGCATGAAAAACCCCTTACGCATTAATGCATCATCTCCTAGAACATATAATTCAAGATATATAAAAGGAGATAAAGCAAAACAGGTCTAAACAGTACATAAAACTGAATACCACAGCAAAAGAAATCCAACAGGTAAACCCTGGTGGGCCTGACAACAGCCTTAGGCAATCACATTGTCAAATATAAATATCATTAGTCAAAAATAAAATACCAGTTTGTATTTCAATCCGTAAGACAGATTCTATTTATAGTTGACATTGACCTTGGAATTAAAGGTCATATTGGTGATTTGAAACCTCAAAGGCAGTAATCATGACAAATATAAACAACATCTATCAAAATGTGTAAGAGGAGTTGGCGTAACAAACCATGAAAGTAATTTTTAGTATATTTGACCTTGACCTTTGCTCACATTGGTGATCAAAAACACTCGTTTTTGTGTCATCTACACACCATAGACAATTATCGTGCTAAGTATGAACACTCTTCATAATAAAGTGAAAGAGCAGTTGGCATTTCGAGCTGCAAGATCAATTGTTTATATTTGACCTTGAACATTTACTACAAGGTCACAGGGGTGATCTGAAACCGTCGATGTCATCTACAGACAATAAGCAAGTGTTGTGCTTAATATGAACACCCTACTACATAAAAATGATAGAGATGTTCAGGTTATGAGCGGTAACAAAGAGTGTAGTATGTTTGATATTTGACCTTTAGCTTTTATTCAAATGTCATATTTGTAACTTGAAACTTTCATTGTCATCTACATATACTCACCGTAATCAATAAATGTGCTAAATATAAACACAAAATTGATATGAAAGAGGAGTTATAAGCTGTATGGCAGTGTTAAGTATATTTGACATTGAGCTTTGACTTCAAGGTCATATCGGTAGTATGAAACCTTCATTTTCATCAACACACCATAGGAAATCAAAGTGCCAAACTAAATACCCTCCATCAAAATTGTAAGTGTAGTTTTACAAACAAAAGCATCTGCGAAAATAATTAGTCTGTTCCACGTCACATTTCTGCGATATCTCATGCAAACTACTCTTGTCTCATTTAAATTATTGTAAATTTAATACTCATGTACAAAACAGCATGAGGACTGCATGATTTGAACATGGATTTTAATGTTTTAGAGGCATTTTCAGTGCAATTTGCTCTGAATTGGATCGAATATGCAAGCTAACTGACCATACATATAGGTAGTTACACTACTTGGGTCCCTCTGGAGATGTTTTAACACTTGGCTTAGTGACCGCATGTTCAAACAGTTTCTTGGGTACCCAGGAAATGTTAATGCATGTACAAGCATGTAAGATTCCTTAAGTGTTTTACATATTTAGTAAAGTTATTCGTAAAACCGTCGCGTATATATAGCCAAATTATCAACTTAAAATTCGATTTATGGGGAATTTAAGTGTTATATGATATATCTATATAGAACCTTACATTTGTGTTCCAATATTTTTAAATATCAAACTAGTTGTGAACACGTGATAAAATCCTCAACAAGACTGGGATTTACTCCTTTCCAAAATTCGTTCAATATATTCAGCATGTTCAATAATGCATGAGTACTCGTAAAATATCATCTTTATCCTATCTGTATAGGTAAATGCCAAGCTCAAAGGACTGACTCCATTGATAATTGCAAGTCATGAGGGGAACCAAGAGGTTGTTGAAGTTCTCACGAAAAACAATGCCAATCTTGATATGAAGGAAGAGAAGGGAAACACAGCTTTAATGGCTGCGCTTATGAAGTAATTATATACCATTACATGTACATGGGCGGATCCAGAGGGGCAACAGGGGGTCAGGACCCCCCCCCCCCCCTGAAAAATTACAAAGCTACCAAACCAGCGTTCAATGTTTAAAACTTATTGTTTAGGCGAGCAATAGAAGGTTTGGCGAGATTGCGTCTGCACAGTCTCGCCAGAGCCTCCACTGCTCTCTCACACAAACTGTTGTAGAGTGAGGCATGAACGAGAACATACCTCTAGCTGCTTTTGATATTACATATATATCACAGTGTAGGGGTAAATGAGTACCAACTTTGTGATCGAATTGTGCTGGGGAGTCTATATATACTTGGTTTAACACTTTCACTGCCAAACGCGACTGTAGTCAATTTACCGTTCACTATAGTCGAAATTTAAAGGCACAGTTGATAGCTGTCTATTTTTAACCGTTATAAGGGACGCAAATCTTTGTTCTTTATTTCAAAATGTTTAGGGGACATAATAATATCATATATGGAAGTCAGCGCAATTTTCTGTACAAAAATTGACTATGCAAATTTATTTGTAATGTCATTAAATTTCCAGGGCATCAAAAACAACGAAAACATATCCAAGGGAATGACATACAAAACGCATTAAGCCCTTCAACTACTATATTTTGATTTATTTCTGATGAATCAATATAATATCAGAATAAATCCTTATGTGGATACCTGGTGTAGATGGATGTTTATCTATTTTGCATAAAAAAGTTGTTTATAGGCATTTTTCAAATTTCAATATGGCTTCCTAAATGGCCGCCAACGGTCAAGTGACTATTTTTTTTATTTTTGGTTCAAATAAAAGTTATATATATTAGCAACATTCTGTGAAAGTTTAACAGCAATAGGTTGAATGGTTCTGGAGATACTCTGTGTTGAACCTATATACCCTCAATATTCAGTAGTCCTTGAAACATGCTTGGCACTGAGGTATTGGTTTTTTGAGCTGCATGGCAACGAAAGTGTTTAAATCATGTTGACACAGTAAGAAAATGTAATGTCTTGCATTATTTTGATAATAGTTTGGAAACATGGTGTTTTTATCACTATTTTTTTTATCAAAGAGTATAAACAGCGCCTGCCTCTGTGAATGTTGTTATCTGCAGTGAAATGGAAAAGTCCTGATAATTTGAACATTCAAAATCATAAATGAGATGTCCCAAAAAAATTGGCCATTTGTTGTGTCACCAATGCACATACAAATTTTACTTATCGAGAAGCACGTTTTCCATTTTCTATTACTTGCTCAAGTATCAAAGCCTGTTTTGTTTTGATACACAAAAGAACAGAAAGTGTCGAGCATTTAGTAATGTTTTACATATGCTTTTTGTACAGTCACTTTAGCTCTGTACAATCACTTGGAGTGTACTATTTGTATTATTTGTTATCAATTAGCTCAATGTCTATTTATAACGGGACCTCTTCGAACCTTTCAAGATCAGATCAAGATCAGATCAGATATTTAAATAGCTTCTTAACTTTTGTCCTTCTCATTTTTCATTTTCATTTTTTTGTTCTGTTTATTATATAAAAAATAGCGGTGTCACCGGCACCTCTTTTGTCTTCAGATTTTTCAATGCTAGCCATGAACGTTTTCGTTAATATGACGATGATAATATCCATAAATATTTGAGGGGGTTTATATCCAGTGCATTCTGAACTATTTATGTTTTACAAAAAGTAAATCAACACTACATTTTTTTCGTAGCTAAAATATAATAACTGTACATTTTTACCTAAATATCTAAGTCAAATACATTTCTAGAAGTTTGAACAATGCAAAATTGTCTCCAAATTGGTAATTAGGTCTGAATGTGCAGGCTGTTCTGTGCCTGGGTTGTTTGCATGCAACAGAGTCAGGTGTTCTCATGTCAACGTACAAAATATTTTTTCACTTTTCTATAAAAATATTTGTTGTTGCTACTCAAATTAATATGTGAGATTGTTCTTTGAGTAACATAATACCAAAATTTATTAAATGTCAATTTAGAAAATTATTGCATTTTATGTTCACCAATTTGCCTATCTGAGCCTATAAGATGTGAAATTTTCATTTCAGAAAGAGGGAATCGATCGCACTTCACCTGATTGAAAAGGGTGCTAACGTACACCTGTTAAACTGCCAGGAAAGAAATGCACTACATGCTGCCGCCTATAACGAGGCAAACACAGCCCTTAAAGTCCTCATAGAAAAAGGTTGCAGTCCAAACCAAGTGGTAAGTTTTTTTTATTGTTTTTGTTTTGTTTATTTTGGTTTTGGTCTTTACATCCCAGTCAACAGCTATTGTCATGTCAGCACGGTATTTTAACCTAACCACACTTTTTCCTGAACAAGCTTGACTAAGCTTGTCTAAGCAGTTAACCAGTACTTCATGCACATACTTTCGCTTGTAACTGACAACGTCCCTTCTTGAATTTGCGGTAGAGAGGAGAATGGCCGTAGAAATTATTTCATGATCAATCTTGGCCAAGGTATGGGACCTGGCCGGGATTAAACTCACGACCCCTGGATTTGTAGTCAAACACGTTACCAATTGTGCTACATGGCCTGGTAGTGCGACCAGCTAACAGAGACTGGGTGTGTCAGACAGAGCGCTGTCATACACTGCCAAATAAGACTAGTCTACAGTAAATCGGGTGTAATAGCCTATGTACGCTTTATTCGTGCAACCAACTGAAGCGCAGACGACAAGGGTGACCAACTTTATATGTTAGCATGCCTTGTAAGCGTTAATCTTTAGTATGCTGCTGGGGACCTGCTGCATTTCATTTTCCGGGATGGATATGTTGTGAAAGTTTTGGGGGAGGGTAAATTTGCACTTTCTTCAAATTCTGTCTGTATGGAAAAACTGGCTTGATGTTTAAGCCTTATGCGATGATAATAAATGACCAATAAGAATTCAGTGGGACAAGAGTTAAGTATCTGGATCATGAGAAAAAGGCATACAAACATGAGATTTGGTCTTATCGCATATCCAAAAAAGCCTCATTCTGGCTTGTCCAGAGAGACTAGATGTCTAAAAGTTGTTTGGAGTCTTCTTCAACAAGGTCATGCGTACATGCAGGCTCCTTGGAGCCTTTGCCACATGCCGATGTAATGACAACCATCATCTCGTGTGCTGACCAATTTATAGTATGAAATTTTCATTGCAGACCATTATTTTATGTTCTTATTCAGTATAACTATAATTTGAATAGTTAAAATTTCGAAGCATTGTCAGAGCGCATATATCTGGACTACAGTAGTCAGTCTCCTTGTTATCTAAATTATTTAGAGATGCCTTTTTTCTCACAATGGGCTCAAAACTACTACAGATATATACAGGTATACAGCTGTAAAGCGTTGCACAGGTGAATAAATACACCCTGTTTTACCGAGTTTATATGGAAATGGCCAGGGGTGTGTCTTTGCTAAGAACCGCACAAGCTCTCTTAACTGGTTGGACTATATACAATATTATAAAAAAACGAATATTTAACATCATCTTACATGGCTAGAGATTTTTTTTTTTTTGCGTCCCGGATAAGGATATCTGAGATTTTACCCTGGGATAGAAAAGCTTATCTTACCCATGCTATTTTGCCCAGGATGTCAAGTAGCGTCATCATGTGAAATTGCATCTTAGCGTATTCAGGGACTTCTGGAAGCTTATTTTAAATGATTAAATAAATAAATAAGTAAAAACAGTGGTGAGCAAGAAAAACAATCCATTATTCATGAGAATTAGCAAGCCTCGTGATTCAAAACGGCGATCCTGGGGACAGATTTTTTCTATGCTACCCTCACACTCATGATGGATTATTATATTACACAACTGTTCTCTATGTTACTTACTCCATTCTTATGTTGGCTACGGGTTCATATATTGTTTGCAGGATGAACAGGGTGATACACCAATCCATGATGCCATTACAGCCAAGAATAACTCTGGTGTTGCCTTCCTGTGTGCCGCTCCTAATATTAATTTGAAAATTTGCAACAAGAAGGGCCTGAGTCCCCTCCACCTGGCTGCGATGAAAGATGATGAACTGTGAGTATTGTGTGCTGTTCCTAACATAAATTTGAAAAAATAAATTTGAACTGTGAGTATTATTTGCCTCTCCTAACACTATTTAGAAAATTTGAAATAAATGTGGTCTGAGTCCAGTTTATCTGGCTGCGACGAAAAAAGGATGGACCATGAGTATTGTGTGCTGCTGCTAACATTATTATGCTCCCCAAAGGGAGAGCATAAACATTCTGATTTGTCTGTCTGTCCATCTGTTCATCCATCCTTTAGTCCGTTTGTTAGTCCATCCATCATATTTTTGTCCTGAGCATAACACGAAAACTACAGAGGTATCAACTTGAAAAGTCATTGGTAGATATATCTTGATGAGAAAAAGTGCAGTGTATATTAACCATAACTCTACTTTGCATAATTAATGGATTATTTCCCTTTGTTATTTTTAAAATTATATTTTGTCCAAAGCATGATATAAAACTATAAGAGGTATCAACACCAAACTTCATTTGTAGATGGTAGATGATAAGAGAAATACAGTTACAATAAGTGTACAGTAACCATAGTAAGTAAAAAGGCAAATATCAGGGATCGATACATAGAGAATACTAGGTGAGTGTCATTTGATATCAAGTTTACCAGGCAAGGCTTTGAGAACGCATGCTGACATCACTAGGCTTGCCGAGCAATTTAACATGCATTCTCAAAGCCGAGCCTGGTAAACTTGATATCAAAAACGCGAACCTGGTATATTATTTATTAGTTTATCCATTGTTGAACACTCTTTAAACTAGCGATTATGACGTAATTTTTAATTTTTGTGTTGATTCAGCGTCATTAGCGACGTCATTCAAAAAGTGCAACGTCATCATGACCTGATAAAGGTAACATGCCGTGAGATAGGAAACGTTTATTAGGTTATGTTGAAACAATTCAGTTTATATTAGGGTTGACTGATAAAATCAAGTACGAAGACAAATAGATTTTGTTGGATGCATTACACAAAAACTTTAAGAGGTATCAACACCAAGCTTTATTGATTTTTGCAGCTCAGGGGGCAGCTCATTTACGTCCTGGTTTTGATTTAACCCCCTAATCACAGCGTTTTAGCAAATTTGTAAAAAAAGCATATCTTTTCCTACAAGAAAAAAAATTCCTATCCTAAGCGATGACAGCGCTGCGCACTGCCCAGCTTGAAAAAAGTACCCTTTCACAGCGTTTATTTGTTCTCACATCAGCACGCAGCTTACAAACAAGCCCTAAACCGCTGGCATCCCACCCTCACACTCATGCTAAATCATGTTAGGCTTTATGGTTTGTCTTTGTTCTAGCAAAATAAGGAAGAATGCAAATATCAGGAATCAATACAATCACAAGTACCATACCTGACCCAGGACACCACTTGGGAAAGTGACAAAAACACAAGCAAACATCACATACAAGAGAGCCAAGAAGTTAGCCCTTTCCCAACAGGTGACATAGAGGTTGCAATGAACAGACAAGTCAGCATGACAGACAGGAAAAAATAACAAAAAATGCACAAAAGAAGCACCGCCTTGGAAAAGTCTGTAAAAAGAATACTGGAGAGCTTAAGCTAGTTTAATGTTACCAACCTCACCCTTATTTCTGATGTGGATCAAGACAAATAGATGTTTGGTTTTAATGAAAGATCCCTAATTTTCGATGCATCATCTCCCAGTAAATACAAATTGAGATATAAAAAGGAGATAAACTCTTTTACGTCAATGCGAAAGACTGACCAGTAATCCGTGACTGTAGAATGACTTGGTCTTGGTTTGTATATTGATTTTAGGTCTGCATCTAAGATACTAGCAAAACAACCAGAACTTATCAGTAAGTCAGGGAGTGATGGTCATACAGCTCTTCATGTTGCTTCTGTCAATGAGAACATGGACGTCGCAAAGCTACTTATTAGGGTATGTTATTTACAGGTCATTGGACCAAATCAACTATACCGTGAATATTCCCCATAGAACATCAATACGGGGAAACTTATGTAGATGTATTAACAACTTTTTAGAAAAACAAGTGATGACCTTGGTATGAGCAAGCGTCTGAAGGACCATGATTTTAGTCTTTATTATAATTATAACTATCGTAATTGTTACATAAAAACAAATTACTTATAAGACAAAGAATCCAAAATGAAGGACATGCAATTTTTATATAAATTTGAATAAAAAGATGAACAGATAATTGCATTTGAAATGAGAATGAATCTCTTATTAACTCCCCCCCCCCCCCTCATTAAAGGTTTGTCTTAAACTTCCCTGTGTGTGCGTTTCATCGTATTTTCAAGAATGTGTTACTAATTGAATAGCCTCAAAAGAAAAGCCAAGCCCCTAATGTTTTTAAATGTCCCCAAAGAGGTCCATTTAAGACATTTGGATGGGACTTTACTCCTCCACATTATTTAAAGTTTGTTGGATAGATGCACTGTTTAAACTGATCGTTAATCTTCCCCGTTGCTTGCTATACTGATCGTGAATCTCCCCCATCAGTTAGAAAATGGATAATACTTATCAAAATTGAAACCCTAAGCCACATACTTGCTATTTATTCCGTAAATATGATAAATTTAACAGAAAATTGCATCCCCAAAGAATACTCTTTAAGACTCCTGGAGGGGGGATATGCTCCCCGGGTACAAGAGATAGTTTGTTGGACAGATCAACTGTCTATACACGTGGAAAAAAGTTAAGGAACACTAGAAGCCCTTATTTTAATTTTTGCATATCCTAGTAACATGAGGGCTTGTAATTCTGGATTTTTGATAGGACACTTTGGAAAGCATCGACAACTTACAGCTTGAATTGCTAAATTCCACTTAATTTCGTTTTAAGGCGGTGGTTCTGTTGTTGTTGACTTTTTGTTTATTGTTACTCCCATTGTGGGAGTCTGTAATTGTTCTATGTTTTGTTGTACGTTACTTTATGTCCATTCTAGTATTGCAATCATCTTGATGGGGAAGAGAGAGCTGATTGCTTTGCTTAATTTGTCTTCCTGGTGTCTCGTGATTGTTGAGAGGCTCTTCCTCGCGGTGCCAGGGGGTAGTCTGCAGTTTGTGATTGTGGTATTTCCTGATCATACTCACTTACTATTTTTGTGCTAAGGAGGGTACAATATGCCACACGTGAATAATCTAAATTTTCCTGAAAACACGTTTGCCTTTTAGTTTCTGCACACCATAGAAGACAATTTTGGAAAGCAAAAAAGCATAAATTGAAAGAACTGAGCATATCAAATGAATAACTGACTTTGGTTTTGAAAAAAGAGTATATCAGCTTCGAGTAACATAACCGCATGCGATCTGAATTTTGCACTAGTTCCTATGGAAACCGATATTCTTAGATAATTTCCAAAATAAACGAATTTTCCAATACTTCTGTTGTGATTTTATGATAAGAATATATGTTTTGAAAGCCCTGAATGGTCAAATCCAAAATCTGGCTAAATCATAACAACCTGCAAAATGTAAAGACACAGAAGGAACTGTGGCATAGAATCTTGGTAAAGTATGCCCCCTCCTCCAACAAAAGGCCAGGAAAGAAAAATATTATGATCAAAGTTTGTCAAACAGACTATCAGCTTTTTGCTTTCGAAAATAGAGTACAATCAGACTTCATGGAAGGAATTTATTGCTAGAATTATCAATAAGGTCCTAAAATCAGAAATTAAATTTCTGTATCCAAAATGGCCGCTTCTAGCCACAGTAATTGCTTGATACTCATCATTTTTCAATTTGAAGCAACTCTAGATAATACAGTTGTTGATTATTTAAAAAAAGTTTTGTTAATACACTTTAAGAATGTAGGGAAATGTTAGTCCAAAGTTAAGCCTCGAAAAACAAGAGGTGTTCCCTAACTATTTTCCATGTGTATATATACTGATCGTAAATCTACCACATACGTTAAAAATGGATAAATATTATTGTTAATGTAACCTAAATCAAAACTTGCTTACTATTTCATAAATATGATAAGTTAACCCCTGCAAAAAGGTTTGTCTTAAACTTCCTTGCATGTGTATGACATCCTATTTGCATGCATGTTATATACTTAACTACTAAAGAAACCTGACATATACTGTGTGTCATTTTTTATATTAAATGAATAAGATGCACATATGTCTTTCCATTGCGTAAAGCTGAACAAAGGTAGACTAAGATGCACTGAGATTATTTGAAAATATGAACTCATTTCAGACGTCAGCTATCAAAACGTCACGTATCCCCTAAAATCAATTTTCACAAGAGCAAAGAAATCACACAAAATTCACCAGAAACCGCTTTAGTGTGATTCTTTGTTATATCATTGACATCTTCTTGGCATTCAAATAAAGCAGACAAGCATTGTTCAACCCAAAAGCCTATTTTCATTTTCTTAACGTCAATTTTTCGCTTTCAGCGTTTTATGAGCTTTTAAAAAGCACTGCAACTTTATCAACTTTTTTCACTTGGATTGCATTTTGACAATGTTTCAGCCCTTTTTAACTCCGTAGCTGCCGCCTACGTCCATTTGGCGACGCCAAGCGTTACAATGACATGCTGATATGCATACTGCAAAGCTTGAAATTCATACGCGATTAAAATAAAGTGTAGCCAATTGGCACTTTAACAAAGTAGACAGCACACACTAAACAGCGACATACGCTGACAAAGAAAAATTGGTTATCAGCCATAGTTTACGTTGCTCCTTAATTGACGTTAAACTTGGTCATTTCAGCTTCTAGAAATTGCTTAAACAAAGGAACAAACATTGCAGTTTAGACAACGTCAAAAGCAAAACTTAAACCCCCATATCATACGTCACAGCAAGAAATCTGCAAATTTGAAAAATGCACTTTTGCCTGTACTGGTATTAGCATTGCATACATGAAATAAGTTTTCAAAAATATATCTAAACATACACTCCCGAGGCAAAAGTGATAAAAACTGTGTTTTTGACGTCGTGACGTCATGTTTTATATTTGATAAATGTTTTTTTCGAGGAATACTTTCTAATATCTTGTTATTAAAATAAGCATATTGGCTTAGCTCTATAATTTGCTATTAATGAGTTTGAAGCAAGTAAAAAGTGTCAGGTTTCTTTAGTAGTTCAGTATATTTTAGAATAAACGAAAAAGAAAAGCCAATGCCCTTTTCTTTTCTGAAAGTATACAAAGAAGACTCTTTTAGACTCTTGGAGGATCTATCCTTACCCAATGCATGATATTAAGTTTGTGTGATAGATCAACTGTCTATATACTGATCGTAACTTTCCTCGGTTGCTCACTATACTGATCATGAATCTACCCTGTATGTTAAAAATAAGGAACATAGCATTTTCACATAAATTTTAAATTTTTATCATCTTTGAATAACTCCAAAGGAAAAGCCCCTTTTCTTTTTCTAAAAGTCCCCAAAGAAGACCTTTCAAGACGCTTGGAGAGGGATATCCCCTTGCGCATGATGTTTAGTTTGTTGGATTGATGGGTTTTAGATATTACTACTCGTTAATCTTCCCCATCATATTTAAGGGAGTAAAAGGTATCTTTGTGTTGATGAACTTTTTGTGAGATATTGTCTGTTTCTTTAGGGAAATTTAACGTATCATGAAGCGGGTGTATGAATACATATTGGACTATTTACCATGATATCTAAATTAGTAAAGCGTCTTAGTGACTCTGATCAGAATAGTTTGAGATGAAAGAAAAGTTGACTCTTTTTCTTTTTATTCATTAAAAAACTACTCTCCCAATCTTGAACTCTGCTGCCCATTCTGTCGCTGTGCAACAAGAAGGAGACTCCTTTCCAAGGGTTTCCATGAAGTCTTCATGAATTTGCTTGAGAGGCATTCCTTTCCTACAAAAGTACTTGATAACCGCTTGATTTCAAGTTTTTCCATGTTCAAACGTGTCACACCCTCCTCTCTTAAAATTGTTTTACATAAGTAACCAAGCATGAATGCATGCTTTTCACACTCCCAATGCATTTTAATTAGATCAAATGACCGACCAATAAAGATTTAAACTCAATAAATCTCACCAAAGCATATCGGCAAAGAACTTTTTATCTCGTAAACCATATGTTTAAGTTAGCGCCTATAAGACGACCTAAAAGTCAGTAAGGGTGCAAAGATCAGGAATCGAAGCAATCAAGTAGCACAACTGACCCAGGATACCAGTGGGATAATGACAAACTCACAGTTATACTTCACAAACGAGAGCCAAGAGGTCAGCCCTTTCCCAGCAGGTGACCACAAGGAACAGATAAACAGAGGCGCACAAAGGCATAACAAACACAAGACAGAAAAAATAAAGGATCCACAAAAGAAGTACAGCCTCGGAATGGTCAGTAATATATTTTACTGGGGGGCTTAAACTGGTTTCACAGCGCCAACATTTCCTCAGTAATTAATATTTTACCTGTTTTTTATGCCCCAAAGGAACTTTGGGAGGCACAAAATAATCACACTGTCTGTCCATCAGTCCGCCCATTCCGCTTCTTGTCCAGTGTATATCTCCTAAGTTCTTTGAGGTAGGAATACCAAATTTTGTGTGTGGATGCATCTTGGTATGTGGTGTGTCGCATATTATCTTTGGATCACTGTGACCTTGACCTCCGTCCTGGTTTTTAGAATAATCGTGTCCTAAGCATATCTCCTATATTCATTGAGTTAGGAATTCCAAGTTTGGTGTGTAAATGCATCTTGGGATGCGGAGTGTCACTCACCATTTTTGGGTCACTGTGATCTTGACCTGTGACCTAGTTTTGAGAATTATTGTTTCTGGAGCATATTTCTTATATTCTTTGAGGTAGGATTTCCATATTTGGTGTGTAAATGCATCTTGGGTTGGCAGAGTGTCACATACCATTTTTGCGTCACTGTGACTTGACCTCTGACCTAGCTATTAGAATAATCCTATCCAGGGCATATCTCTTAGATTATTTGAGGAAGGAATCCCAAATTTGGTGTGAATATGCATCTTGGGATAACAAAGTGTCGCGTATCACCCTTGGGTCACTATGACCTTGACCTCTGACCTAGTTTCTAGAAACTGCATTGAGTGGTGCATATCTCCTATATTCTTTGAGGTAGGAATTCAAAATGTGATGTGTAAATGCGTCTTGGGATGGCGGAGTGTCACTTACCATTTTTGTGTTACTGTGACCTTGACCTCTGACCTAGTTTTAAGAATTATTTTGTCTGGAGCATATTTTTTATATTCTTTGAGGTAGGAATTCCAAATTTGGTGTGTAAATACATCTTTGGATGTTGGAGTGTCACATACCATTTTTGGGTCACCTTGACCTTGACCATCTGACCTTAGTTCAAGAATTATTGTGTCCAGAGCTTATCTCTTATATTATTTGAGATAGGAATCCCAAATTTGGTGTGTGGATGCATCTTTGGATGGTGGAGTGTCTTGTACCATTTACGGGTCACTGTGGTCTTGACCTCTGACCTAGGTTTTAAAATAAGTGTGTCCAGAGTATGTATCATATTATTTGAGGTAGGAATCCCAAATTTGGTGTGTGACTGCATCTTGGGATGGCGGAATGTCACATACCATTTCAAGTCGCTGTGACCTTGACCTTTGACCTTGTTTTTAGTATAATTGTTTCTTGAACATATATCTTATAATATTTGAGATGGGAATCTCAAATTTGGTGTGTGTGGATGATCTTCGGATGGTGGAGTGTCATGTACCATTTACGGGTCACTGTGATCTTGACCTATGACCTAGTTTCTAAAATAATCCTGTCTGGAGCATAATTCCTATACTATTTGATGTAGGAATTACAAATATGGCGTGTGCATTCCTCTTGGGATGAAGGAGAGGTGCATACCATTTTGGGTCACTTTGATATTGACGTTGATTTCAGGCCTCGTTTCTAGGTTTTTAGTGTCTGGAGCATATATCTCCTATATTACAGCTAACTTTCCTCCAATGCGTCTTATTCTAGACCAATTCCTTTGGAGACATTTGTCACGTTACTGTGACATTTCTTGTTTGTTGTTGTAGTTATTCTGCGGTTCAATATTATCGAACAGAACATAGTGTTTAAAGAAGTTGAAAGGCTACACTATAACCAGTGGCAGTTCAACTGCCTCCATATCTGTTGTAAACTTAAGAAATAGATCAGCTCCAGCGAGAATTGCTGTTTAATAACTCACTGTTTGGACGTCAGTTGTAAAGAAGATCAAATCCTGAGCGTGTAGCGCGAGTGATTTATCTTCGTACAACTGACTGACAAACAGTGAATTATTACTCAACAATTCACGCCCTGGAACTGATCTATTTCGATTCTAAGGCACAATACACGACGAAGACACATTTGATTTCATCAGCTTCTTCCAACTAAAGAACTCCCGCCGATATTTAGACTACGTAGCATACGTTTACATGTATTTGTAACGTCTTTCAAGCGTAAAAACGACGTTACACCGTCTAACGCTCCTGTAACAAATGGTGTTTGCTATCACACACTTTAGCTGTAAATATTTGTTTGATACATCACTTTTTTAACATTGGCTCTATAGGCGAGGTGCGTTAGAATTACACTTATCTGTTTACAATGTAAAATATATTATTGCTGGGAATTAAGAAAGAAATATTCATTCATTCATTTTTGTTGTTGTATTTTGTACGCAGCTTAAAGCCCCTATTGATATGAAAAACAGCCAGGGCCTCACACCATTACATCTCGCCTGCCATCAAGCTCACTTGGCCATGTCTCAACTACTGCTAGAAAATTGTAAGTCTCTTGATATATATATTTTTATACATTATTTTCTTTTGTTTGTGTATAGAAAAATTAACTGTGCAAATTATATTTCAAACTTAGTGTTTTCAGCTTATGTTTTCCCCAGGGCTTCAAGAAAATTCAATTTTCTTCACAATTAACAATACTTAATTTATGCACAGATTGTATGATGATCTATGCCCTTTGAGAGCCCAATGAGTAATGAAAATAAGCAAACATAACGTAATTGAAATTGTATAGCAATGTCATGCTAAGAAAAAGATGCCACTGCTACAAAATTATATCTGATCTAAAACTTTATTTGTGGGTTGGTGCTGAATGCTAATCTTTGCTAGCCTACAAAACTCTTTCATGCTCAATAAACTGACAACAATGAGCACGACCTGTGGTGAACGCAGATTAATCAGTATCTTGGGCCTATAGGAATGTGTTGAAAGCAAATAGTTAATTTTCTGCTTATGAGCATTTTCACCTACTGAGCATGGACTGACCGACTGAGGACCCACAGAGCAATTAAAGACAACGACCCGCCAAACCAGGCCATGTAGCGCAGTCCGTAATGTGTCTGGCTACAGATGCGTGTCTGACGGCAGATCCAGGGGTCATGAGTACGATCAGAGCCCAGTCCCATACTTTTGTGGAGATTGATCATAAAATTATTTCTAATGTCATTCTCCTTCCCTTCACTGAATCATTCAAGAAGGGCTGTTGTCATAAAACAAGCGAAAGTATTTGCACAAAGTACTGGTTAACCACTTGTTTGAGCTTGCCCAGGAAAAATGTGTGGTTACATATGTGAACTGACCATCCCACCATGACCATAGTTGTTGACTTAAGATGTTAACCAACAAAACTAACAAACAAACAAACGATCGGCCAGACTGATACTCACGTCAGTGTTTTGCATACTAGTGTCTAGATAATTTTAAAATTTACAAGTATGCAAAATTTGATCAAAATATACATTGTGTTTCTATAGTTATGAGCATTTTCACTAAATTACTTTGTCCAGCTCAAATGACGCTCAGTGAAGCGCAATTTTGCATAATGTTTAATTCAAGAAGTGTGCAAAACCATGTGGTTCAATGGTTATGAACGTTTTCACTAACCGACCACGACGTCTTGAATGATGCTCAGCGAAGCCTCGTCCATCAAAAAGATTGTTACGCATGTCAGTAACTTAACCAAAATATATCAAGTGGTTCAAGAGTTATGATCATTTTCACTTACTGCTTACAAATGGACAAAGGGACTCACACATTGATTATATTGCACTCTTGTGGGTCGTGCAATTTGTCTGTTTGGCTTTTAGTGCTTTGAATTCTCGCTTTCAATTTTGATTTTTATATTAAAGGCGCCTATAGTTGGAACAATAAGCACTGGCGTGTAGATAATAACAAAGGTTTTTGATCCCTTTTATTACCTGAAGCCATATGTCAAGGGCAAATATGCTTGAAATATGTCTGTTTGGCATTTAGCATGGGCTCCTCTTACATATTTTTATTAAGAATTCTAATATGATCAGTTTTCAGATCCCCATTATGGTCTTGAAAACAAATGAAAATATCAAATATGCTTGAAATCTGATTGGGGCGATAAAATGAGCTCTTCTTGCATTTATGAAGGAGGGTGTTGTATTTTGGCACACTGATAACTTATTTACACATATAACAAAGAAGATTTTGGATCAACGATAACCTTATTGATCTAATTGAAAGAACTTTCCATAGAGAAGGCTATCTTTACGTTGCATGTGACTTCAGAAACGCGTTATTTACTTCAAAACAGCCCAAAAAAGTATCATGCATTGTCTTGTCAAAATGTATGTGATGCGCTGACCTTTTTGTTGGACAACATTTTTTATTCGATTTGGCACTAAGTTGTATAGATAAGAAGTTGGGATTCCTATGGCGCTAATTGTGCTCCACTGGTTGCCTATTTAATCTTGTTTTGTTATGAGAGGGACATTATGATGTCTCTTTCTGATGATAAGCAGGCTGATATTATTGACGCTTTTAACACTACATCCAGATATTTGGATGCTATTTTAAACATTAATACTGTTTATTTTGACAATATGGTAAGTCAAGTATACCCTTCAGAGCTCCACCTTAATAAAGCTAGTACCTCTGATACGAAAGCACCGTTTTTGACTTGCATTTATCAATTTCTTATGACATTGTTTTTACCGAAATTGACGATAAACGTGACAATTTTGATTTTGAAATTGTCAATTTCCCATTTTTAGATGGTGATGTTATTGAGTTTATATCTCTCAACTCATCTAATTTGCTAGAGCATCTATCCATGTTGTGAACTTCAACACTCGCATTTAATTGTTAACTCGGAATCTTCTTAAACAATGCTATCGGTATAATTAACTTTACAAAACCTTTTCTAAATTCTATCGCCGATACTATGATTTAATATACAAATACCATGCTGGACTTCAATCTCTCTTGAGGCAAGGACTTTTGGAACCTGAGTTCTATGGCGACTTTGTGTATAAATTGAAGAAGATTGTTGGCTCTAATAATTTTTCAGCGCAGTTTATTAAGATAATTTCTCATTATGAAAAGATTGGATATAACATTAATGTATTGCAACATACTGCATGCTTCGTGGTCAACACAATCACAGTTGGCAACTTTGCTTTCCTCTTTAATTGCAAGCCAGCTGTCGGACCTCAGACTCTATGGCGGTTCTGACTTAAAGACTTATCTACAGATGAAATGGTAGGGACCTGATGCTTTGGCTTTTGTCAGACACACAGGGTTTTAATTGTTGGATTTCTTTTGCTCTGATATTCAGTTGTATGTACTGTTGAGTACTTATCTTTGCTTTACCTCCTTTTTATATCTTTTATATTCTAGACTGTTATGTTCTAGGAAATAATTCATGGATCAGTTAGGAATCTTTCATGCAAACCAAACATCTATGTGTCTTGATCCACATCAGAACTAAGGGTGGGGTTGATACCGTGAAACATGTTTAAACCCTCCATTAACAATATTTTATTGACTGTTCCAAGGCGGTGCTTCTTTTGTGGACCATTTATGTTTTGTGTTTGTCATGATTTCTTGTCTTTTCATTGCAGCCTTGTGGTCACCTGCTGAGACATGGCTGACCTCTTGGCTCGCTTATATTCGAAGTTATCTTGTGTTTTGTCACATTCCCATGTAGTGTCCTGGGTCAGATGTGGTGCTTGATTATAACAATTCCTGATTTTTGTCTCCAATGACCAAGTCCAAATATACTTAAAATCTATACAAAAGCTGATACAACTAACTCTTACATTTTTGATGGAAGGTGTTTAGAATGATTGCTTATGGTGTGTTAATTACCATTGAGAAGTCTATCCTGAATATGACCCTTGGAGCCAAATGCCAAAGTCAAATATACTTCAAATATGTATGTTTGTCAGGTAATGGTAACTCTCCTGATATTTTGCTCATGTTTTGTACATCGATTTAAATGGTGTGGAGCTGATAACAAAGATATTAGATCTAAGATTTTATGGCATATGTCCAAATATACGTAAAACTTTTTTATTGCTTACAATGCAATTTCGTTTTCGATCACTTTAACTATTCCGAATTGGGAACTTAATTAGCTCTAAAAGGGATGGATATTAATTTCCAGAATATGACTGGTTTACGTTTGTCAAACACTCGTAATAATTCCTGAAAGTTGTTAATAATCATGAATTAATCATAAATTATTTCGTCTTGGTATTTTGTATGTAACATCAACTAGTGGATCTCTACCACGTTTGTTCAAATTATTGGGGCTAAAAATGGGCCTGGGTCAAATGCTTAACATAGGCTTATGCAAACCATACATCTATGTGTGTTGATCCACATCTTAACAAAAAGTGAGGTTTGTGCACCATTGAACCGGTTTAAGCCCTCCGGTAAAATATATTTACTGACAGTTCCAAGGCGGTGCTTCTTTTGTGGCTCATTTATGTTATTTCTGTCTTGTTTTGTTATGGTTTCATGCACGTCTGTTTGTTGATGCCTTGTGGTCACCTGCTGGGAACTTAATCAGCTCTAAAAGGGATGCAAGGATACCAATGGGAAAGTGACAACGTCACAATTAGACATCACAGACGAGAGTGCATGAAACCACAAGCCCTAGAGCCTTGTGGACCTCTATCAAGTTTATTCAAATTATGCCCCAGGGGTCACATTGGCTAGTATAAAATCAACATGTTCTATCAAATTAAAGGGAATGAAGCTTACAAAAAATGTTAGCAAATAGTTTGCTCTTACACTTACATTTAACATCTGGGGTGGGTGGGGTCGAAAGGTTAATTTGTTTTCTTTTCTGAAAGTAGTAATGTTGCATAATCAAATTGATAAAAATAAAGCATATAACACATGCATGCAAATGTTCTGCACTTTTACACACTGTCGACTTCTGTATGGGGACAAAAGGTTAACATGCTTTTTTATGAAGAAGGTTATGTTTCATATCGCATTATGCAATTAAAATGTTTGACATTATGCACACCCCTGGCCTTGTGGGCGAGTAAAAAGGTCAGACATTGAAATTGTGCAGATAAGTATGATTTAATTGAACTTCAAGTAGTGACTTGAAGGACTTTGGTTATGATCTGAGTAATACCCAAGATGGACTTAAGTGTTGGAGATTGGATTTATACTTTGTGGTAAACATCCTCTCCTCCCGACAAGGATTTAGGTGAGCAATCCAGGGTAATTTGGCCCTCTTGTTTAGCAAATGACATCATTACGTCAAAAGTCAGTCATATACTGGAATAATTAGAACGTTAAATGCTACCTGGACTCTAGATGGCAAACTTCACTTATAAATGTAGCGTGTGTCAAGCTTTTCATAAGTGCTTCAAAATCAGGAAGTATGTAGTGTTTCTTTTGTCAATCAGTATTTTCGACATTTCACAAAATGCCATTTTGACGAAAGTACTTTAAAACTTAATGGTTCGTTTGAGAAAGAGACCCCATCAGAGGCTTCATTTTTTCACCAATATCAAGAAGAACATATGTGCCACATCTCTATTATTTCTTTGCTCTACCCCTTCCTTCGATTTTCAAATTCCTTTGCTCTTCTGTCAAAATGTATACATATATCTTTAACTTGTCTCATTCTGGTTCCCTGTAACAGGTTGAACGGCAAACAGTGTAGATCCTGATGAAATGCCGCATAAGGCAGCATTTCATCAGTGTCTGCACTGTTTGTTAAGTTAAAAATGGGCCTCGACGCGAGAAAACCTGTCTTTGGTGGTTTGAGAACAACAAAGGTGCAGACCAGCCTTCGCATCCGCGAAGTCTGATCAGCGCCTTTTTTTATTCGCTTACTGGAAAGAATCATAGCCAGGCTTGCTACGAGCGAAATTTCACTATTCTAGCTAGTATCTGTAGCTGTGGAGACTGGTTTGAGTCTCACTTTGTCAAAGACCCCGAAGACAGGATTTCTCATTAATAATCTTCAGGAAAGGTAAGAACATGTTTTATAGTTTTAGACTGGCAGCCCCTTAAAACACAAAATGGATCTTTTAAAGTTTTAGACTGGCAGCCCCTTAAAATACAAAACGGATAATTCCATACTTATGTTGTCAATATGTATGAGATATAGTCCATCAGAATGAAGAGAGTGAAATAAGAAATACTAATTTATGCTTCAGCTGCGTCAATGACCGTCACGGACAACGATGGAGACACACCCTTACATGTTTGTATGATGGGACGAAGGAATTCCGTCAGCCCTGGTAATCAAGTAAGTGTACTTAATTGGACCATTTAAGCAATTGTGTTTGCTATAGTGTGTTAAATGTCCAGGGTAGCCTGAAATCATATCCAATTTGACCACTATCTTTGCTTTGCTTGAACACGTCTAAAACGGATCTAACCTTTATTCTTGCCGACAGTATTGGCTTTTTACCAAGCTGGCCTTTGTTCTCTCTTTTGTGCACAGTTGCGTCTCTTTTCCCATGCACACAGTGACTTCATTATGCTCACAGTGTCTTGGCTTTGTGTTTATTGTATTCTCTTTTGCATACAGCGTCTTCGCTTTGCGCACATGTCGTTACTTTGGTTTAGTCATTGAGCGACCCATTTGAACCTTTGCTGCTAGTAAATACAAAGAAGCACAATAACTATGTAAATGTGGGCCAAATAATGACCTAAAATTGAATGATGGCTTGGAATGCATGTCAACATTGTCTAACCACTGGCATACATTATCAGCACTGCATATCTCAAGGCTGTCAAAGGTGTCTCCTGGTCAGATCTTTGCTACATCAAGTGATATATACCAAATGAAAATGTTGAGTCACTAGTTTCTTTAAAAATAGGTGATGACACCTCTGATTCTGAGTACTAACCGAGTAATCTCCCCTTGAATTACCCCACCCATTTAGATCATATTATGAGAGGTTATTCTATTAGTTCATTTAAAAATGGAGATAGAGCATCCAGGACAAACTTATTCCCATCACTACTCATAACGGTACTTGTGTGCATGAATGATTCAGTCGGAGTGACAGTAGTAATGAGTCCTGTCACAGGACTTTAGTTAAGAGTGTGTACAAAAAATAATTTTCTTATTTCTCAACCACAACATATGTTGTGGGTACTCAAAAGAACCGTCTCAATGAGACCGTTCTTTTTGAGCACCCAAAACATATGTTAAAACTGTTGGGTAAGAAATTATTTACAATTTTACGCTAATAGATTCTGTTTATCTAAGCCTATTGAATCGAGGAAGGAATTCAGTCAACCCTGGTAGAGTCCTCAAGCGCTATTCTGACTATGTTGACATTCTGTATTTACAAAAATATTTACCAATAACAAAGTTATTTGTATATAACTCACTATTTTTAGAATAATAGTAGTATTTTATTATATTTAAAAAATAGTATGCACATGCCAATCACAAGAAGATATTCGTAGCATAGTGGCTGAATCGCTTGTCTACTGTCATGGAGATTACGAGTTCGAGCCCCCTCGTCGCAACTTTTTATTTATTTATTTATTTATTTATTTATGTATACAATTGTTTAAATATAATTCATAATCGACTCCAAATCATTTCGGTTGCTGGATAACGCTTTAATGACAGCAAAAAGTTCATGCCCTATTGAGTTGACACTTTCCGTGGCATCTCGTAAATGTTTTCGTGTTTGTTAGTGTCCTATTTAAGGGATGCTGTGTATAAATGGTATAATGTTGTCCAAAAATGATAAAAGGATAAATATGAAAATATTATACAAAAACATAAGAAAAAAGAAATGAAAGCAGTGATGTGATCGAACATGCGCATAATGGAAACACTTTTCTGCTGGTGGCGACTCTACCTACTGAGCTATTTATGCTGACAACAAATAGTTTTCAAAACCACACCTGACGTCTGAATATGCCACCTTAATGTTTTTATTTCAATGTTTACAAACAAACAAATGTAAACATAGTCATAACATCGTGGCAGCACTATAATCAGGCAAGTGCATTATGTCTTCTGAGTCAACATTTCTTTAGGTGGAAAACTACTGTCCTGCCAGCCAAGAGTGACTGTGGCGTCATGTTTTGTTATCAAAATTACCAGGGACTTATAATTGATAGATTACTTGTGTATTAATCTTATCCACAGGATAGGCACATGTGTATTAATCCTATCCACAGGATAGGATTAATACAAAAGTGATCTATCGATTCGCGTAGCTCAAGTGGAGTGTACAAGTTTATGTTTCACTTAACAATTGTAAACAAAATATTACGTCACTGTCACTCTTGTTTGGCACAAAAGTAAGACTCTTAATTTTTTATTGTAGTGTGATAATTGGTTTTGTTGTTTCCCTGTGATGATACATAGCATAGGTTAGGAAGCCTCCATGAGCTTCACTATTTATTACAACAGCAGAATCTAGGGTGAAGTTTTTAGATAAGACAGAAAGCAAAGATCAGGAATCGATACAATCAAGTGCTACATCTGACCCAGGACTCCGAATGGGGAAGTGAAAAACACAAGAAACCATCACATACAAGAAAACATCACATACAAGAAAGCAACAAAGTCAGCCCTTTCGCAACAGATGGCCACAATGCTACAAGAAACAGACACCACAGTATGACAAAGACAAACACAAATAGCAAAAAGATCATCAAAAGAAACACCGCATTAGAACGGTCAGTAAGATACTTACTGGATGGCTTACACTAGTTTCAAGGTAACAACCTCAGCCTGCGGTTTGTGATTGTGGTATTTCCTGATCATACTTACTATTTCTGATGTAGATCAAGACACATAAATGTTTGGTTTGCATAAAAGATCCCTAACTTATCCATGGATCATCTCCTAGTACATAAAGATCAAGATATAAAAGGAGATAAAACACAACAGTACACACAACTGAATATTTGAACAAAAAAATACGAATCGACAAATGAAAGTGCAAAAATGCGGCTTCGGTATCAGAGGTGTAAACTTTATATATATTTGACTTACCATATTGTCAAAATAAATATCATTTATGTTTGAGATATCACCCAAATATCTGGATGTAGTGTTAAAAGTTAAGCTTCAATAATATCAGCCTACTTATCATGAAAAGAGACATAATAAAGTCCCTCTCATTGCAAAACAAGAATAAATATGCAACCTCAGTGGCTTTGACTGCTATCCCTTCTAAGGTAATAGTTCTGTTGTTGTTTATTATACCCGCTTTTTCGTAAGAAAAATAGGGTATATTAATTTCGTACCAAAGTTGGTCCGTCGTCCGTCCGTCCGTGCGTCTGTCTGTCTGTCTGTCCGTCCGTCCGTCACGTTTCTTGTAATTGTATCTTCTCCTAAACCGTTGGACGTAGCAACTTCAAACTTTGTAGGTGCATAGATCACATGATGTAGAGGGTACTGGGTGACATTTCGTGTGACCTTGACCCCAAGGTCAAGGTCAAAGGTCAAATAATGTTTTTTCCTTGTAAATGCATCTCCTCATAAACTTTTCGAAGTAGCAACTTAAAATTTTGCCTGTGCATAGGTCACATGATGTCAAGGGTACTGGGTGACGTTTTGTGTGACCTTGACCCCAAGGTCAAGGTCAAAGGTCAAATAATGTATTTTCTTGAAAACGCATCTCCTCATAATGTTTTGGAAGTAGCAACTTCAAGTTTTGCCTGTGCATAGGTCAAATGATGTTGAGGGTACTAGGCAACACTTCATGTGACCTTGACCTTGGGGTCAAGGTCAAATACCCCAAGGTCAAATAATGTACTTTCTTGTAAATGAATCTTCTCCTGAACCAATGGACATAGCAACTTCAAAGTTTACAGGTGCATAGGTCACATGATGTGGATGGTACTGGACAACATTTTTTGTGACCTTGACTCCAAGGTCAAGGTCTTATAATTTACTTTCTTGTAAACCCATCTTCTCCTAAACTGTTGGACATAGCAACTTCAAATTTGGCAGGTGCATAGGTCATATGATTTGGAGGGCACTGGACAACATTTTATGTGACCTTAACAACTAGGTCAAGGTCATTTAATGTTTTTTCTTGTAAATGCATCTCCTCCTTAACCACTGGACATATAAACTTCAAACTTCACAGGTGCATAGGTCACATTATGTAGAAGGTACCGAGCTACATTTTGTGTGGCCTTGACCCCAAGGTAAAGATTATAGGTAAAAAAGCGGGTATTTGCGATGGTGTACCATCGACTGCTGCTCTAGTCTACTGTTTATTGTTGCTTCCATTCTCTGTAGTTAATTTTATCATATGACGTCGTGTCTGGGAGTAAAATAAAAACATGCGATAAAATCAATAAACCACTAGGGGTTTACAGATTTACGGGGAACATTATTACGTCCATAACAACGTTGCGTGCATAATGACAAACTTTTAAAGTTTTTACGACAGAAATGAGATTTCAGAGTAATCTTTATGTCATATGATAAATAGAATCTTACATTTGTGCTCTTGTATTATTGGATTTATTAAACTCGTTGCGAAAAGGAGATAAAAATGTTTTTTTGTTATTTGTCTCTTCCTCGCGGTGTGATGGGATAGTATGCAGTGTGTGATTGTGTTATTTCCTGGTCATACTCAATAACTTATTCATTAAATTAGGCCTTTAAATACATTTCACTTCTGCCCCATTAAAGCATGAACAAACGTTAAGAAATGATTATTTGTATTTCTAAAACCCTATCCAACTATAAGCCTCACAAGTCCCTAAATGAAAATTTTGAATATGGTTATCCATATTCTAATGCACTTTTGCAGTTTTGTGTCAAATTTGAGCATTGCAAGCCACATAAAGCCGCACGTCACCCAACGTAATGTGACGTGATTATAGGCCTTGAGATGGCTATAGACCCCCCTCCCCCCAGGGGGAATTTTGTACACTATGATTATCTGAAACTGCATTATTTAAGACACAAATTAAAAGATGTTAGCCCTCTGAGAGTGGCAGCGTTAACGTGTAACATCTAGTTATATACGTTACCCCCCGAAATAGCAGTAAACGTCCCTGGTAATGTCTAAACCATGACATGTTCGTATATATTTGCATGCTGACACAGGTTTATGAACTTATAACACAGTTACATATTTTAGTATTAATTTTATTAATATCTTAAGTTATTACCGTTGTACGTTACTTAGAGTTTCCTGCGTTATTTCCGAGTATCAGTATGGTATTTAATGACACTACCTGTATTAAATTTGTCGTAGAATATAGTAAATCTATAAGGCTGCTACTTAAATGATTGAAAGTTCCTTATTATGGTCGCTTACACTATATTTCAGGCCCATGTTACGTATACTCCTCAAAATAATTAAAGGACCAACATTTTAGAATGGGAGTATAATTAGCGCAGGCATTTAAATTCTCTAAAACTTGGCCCAAAGCTTTCTATTCTTTATGCCCAGTAGTCAAAAATCATTATTACTGAGTTACATGCCTAATTCTGACATAACTGTGTCTCAAATGCACATACCCTCAAAACACACTTTCAAAAGGCAGTGGGTAGGGTAAAAAAAACTCTTCTTAAACTTCGGAAGGATTTTCATTAAACTTTGGTCTAAGGTTTATCTCAGTGAGATAGTATGCAGAACTCATGCCCAAGCTAAGCAACCTCAAAGCCAAGGTCACAGTTCAAGGTAATGTAATTTGTCCTTGAATCTCGTGTTCGCTCTATATCACCATTACCTCTGGGAGGATTTTCATTTAACTGTGTACAAATGATCATCTCAGTGAAATGGTATACAGAGCCCCGCAGCTATGCAAGCTCCATGTTGATTTATTTGAAAGATAACGTTCATTTTAGTGGTCAAACGATAATTGAGCAGTGATGCGAGGTTTCCAAAAATGTGACATTTAGACCTATGTAGACTCGATGTTTCCAAAAATTCCAATAGCGCGAATAGTTTTCTGCTAAAAGTTTGATTTTTCCATCAAATGTGTAACTCTAAAAGTAAAAAACGTGAAAACCGGTTTAAATCTGATTGTTCTCTTTACCGTTTTCGTACAGTTTTTTTTTGTTGAAAATCGTATTTTTTCAAATTACCTCCCTTTCAATTGAATAGCGTTTGAAATTAAAATGTTCAGCAGATCAAATACTCGCTATAAAATTTTGACCTCTTGCAGGTAGCCATTAGATCTTTTTCAAACAGCTGACACGTCTGCGCACCTGTTCATAAATAAGATGTAATGCTAAAAAGATCGCCTATGGGAAACCCCATTATAACTGGTCGCTAAACTTTTTTTCATCAGTATAGTTAGTGGCCGATATAGAAGGGTGGAATGACGAATTTTTCGGCAGGTTAAAGCAACGTAATCCTGCTTTTCATATGGGTTGCTGGTTCGAGACACACAGAAGGTACTGTGGCGTGTCCTTGAGCAAAACATTTTATCCTCTGCTTCGTACTGGCTGAGCCCCATGAGCCCAGGAAGACAAGAAAGCGTCCTAATTCGAGCACCTGATATTACTGAAAAATGCTGACTGGGACGGAAAACATCAACACAATGAACGCTAATCAAGATGGCCGCCACCGGTCTGTTTGCACTTGAGGACACTATTGATATTGGATAATACCCTGAACACCCCAACTTTAAATGTGGACAGGACTCTCCTAGTCTTCATCCTCTACTGCCTACATTTACTCATGCCGTCTTCGGTAGTACATGTATCAGCTGACAGGAATATACTTTAACATTTATATACTGGCACACACTTCCAACGCAAAATGTTTCAGGAATATAACTTTAATTTATATACGAGGTCTTGCCGAAATCATGGTACCGTTTAGGGGTTATGGCAGACATTCACCCAATTAGGTAAAGATTAAAAGGGAATGATTGGCCGACGAAGTTCTACTTTCATTTTCATAAATAAGTGTTTTATTTTTTGATAAAATTGCGTTACAATGGATGAAACAATATATGTAATATTAAAGGTTCTGTTAGATTTTGTGTTAGAAGTGTGGTTCAGTATATATTGTACCTTCCTGCCCTGCCCCACCATGCTTTCAGTTTTTTTGCCTGATTTCTTCCAAATTTCAGATGAATGTTAACCAAGTTGGTCGGCAATATGGTCGCCATCTGCCTGTTTGCACGAGTGGACACACTAGCTCAGCACTTGCGGACACTCTAACTCAGCCATATATCATTCCATATTTTTTCAAATTTCATAATAATTGAGTCAGTACATGTGATTTCCAACAATGTGACATTTTGACAAGTGTAGACTCAGACGAGCCTGTTCAGCCTCCTTTGAAACTTAGAGACTCCAATTTATGTTCAGTCAGTAGCTTAACACTCACAGAATATTCAAGCGACTAGCAAAGGCTTTGATCAGACTGCGCGTATGCGCAGGCTGGTCTGAGCCTTTACTGGTCACACATACCACATTGTTGGAAATCTCATGCCATGGCCCATATATGCATTACTTAACCCTTTGTATACAAATAGATTTTTCCGTCTGGTTTGATATAAAAAAAAAAACTTGGGATAGTCCATTGTACATATTTAAGGGTGTCAGTTTATAATTTTCAAAAGAACAGTGTATTCATTTGTCTGAAGATCTTAATTTACTTTTAAAAACAGTGTAGATCCTGATAAAATGCAGCGTTATGCTGCATTTCATCTGGGTCTCATATATAGTCCATATATGATTTCTTAAATCAATCTCTTTGACAAACTTAACCCCTTCCTTCACGGCTATTCATGCTAAGCTCTACCACTATGAATAATTACATATATACACTTTCACGTTTGTACATAGAACAAAGAAATTACTTGTCAGGTCTACTAGTGTAGGATCATGTCTAATCATATTTCCAAAAGCCAACAGAGTAGACCCTGATCTGGGTCTGCTATGTTTGTGAAAGTGTTAAAATGTGTTTCTATGAGGTAAATGGTTAAATATGGCCAAATATGGGTACATACTATGATGCCCTCCAAAACAGTTGTCCACTGTCCGTTCGCACTAGTGGTTACAATAACAATGTTAATATGGATTTTTGCCCCCCTTTCACTGAGCCCCTGTGCGGGGCCCTATGTTGTAGCCAAACAGTTCTAGAAAGTTACAGCATATATAGACACCATTATTGCAAATTTGAGTGATATTTTAATGTTTTACATCAAATATCTCACAATGTACAAAGTGCACATGTACGCTGGTGCAATAAGAAAGTAATTGTATGGTTTGGCGTCTGTACGGACGACAATCCACTCGCTAAAGCTCATGGATTATCCTCCCGTTAAGACGCAAACAACCATACAATAACTTACATTTGTACAAGAGGTCACTTAATCATATGTTCCCTTTTTGTTTTGACAGCTGTTTGCTTTGATGTTGGGATTGAAACTCACAGACGAAAATGAAGTGAACGAACGTTTTGAAGTGGCATGTCTGCTGATCAAAAATGGCGCTAACGTCAACGCAAGAAATAAACGAGGAATGGTTCCGCTTCAGTGTTGCTCCAACGACAGCTTACGAAATGCTGTGAGGCAATTTATTCAGAAACAGTAAGTTTCCATGGCATGCCAACCTTGAATGAAAACCCATGTAGCGGTATTATATCCGCATTTTTAAGTCGAATATATTGTAATTGGTCCCGTCCGTCCGTCCATCTATCCATCCATCCATCCATCCATCCAT